>OZ035825.1:6874724-7377224 GCA_964034765.1 Knipowitschia caucasica
ATAATAATCTCACAAAACACTAATAATAATAATCTCTCCAACAAAAACCACCCTAATAATAATAATCTCTCTAACACACAACAAAACCACCTATAATAATAATAATCTCTCTCAACACACAAAAACACAACTAATAATAATAATCTCTCTCAACACAAAAACACTAATAATAATCTCTCTCACAAAAAAACAACTAATAATAATATCTCTCAACACAAAACAACATAATAATAATAATCTCTCTCAAAAAAAACAACTAATAATAATATCTCTCACAAAAACCCAACCATAATAATAATAATCTCTCTCAAACACAAAACACACATAATAACTTACAAATAAAACTACTAATTCTTCTCACAAAAAAAAACTAATAATAATAATCTCTCTCACACACAAAAACACATAATAATAATAATCTCTCTCACAAAAAAACACAACTAATAATAATAATCTCTCTCAAACAAAAAACACACTAATAATAATAATCTCTCTAACAACAAAAACCACATAATAATAATATCTCTCACAAAAAAACAACTATAATAATAAATCTCTCTCACACAAAAAAACACTAATAATAATAATCTCTCTACAACACAAAACACACATAATAATAATAATCTCTCTCACAACAAAAACACACTATAATAATATAATCTCTCTCACACAAAAACACACACCTAATAATAATAATCTCTTCTCACAAAAAACCACCAATAATAATAATAATCTCTCTCAAAACAAAACCACAATAATAATAATAATCTCTCTCACAAAAAACAACACAATAATAATAATCTCTCTCAACACAAAACCATACACTAATAATAATAATCTCTCTCAACACAACAACTAATAATAATAAAACCACTCTAATAATAATAATCTCTCTTAATAATAATAATCTCTCTCTAATAATAATAATCTCTCTCACAAAAAAACATATATAAAAACTAACAAAACACACTAATAATAATAATCTCTCTCTATAATATAATATTCTCTCACAAAACAAAACACACACTAATAATAATAATCTCTCTCACAACAAAAACAAATAATAATAATAATCTCTCTAACAACAAAACACACACTAATAATAATAATCTTCTCACAAAAAAACAACACTAATAATAATAATCACAAAAAACAAATAATAATAATAATCTCTCTCAACAACAAAACAACATAATAATTAATAATCTCTTCAACAACAAAAACAATAATAATAATAATATCTCTCTCAACAAAAAACACACATAATAATAATAATCTCTCTCACAAAAAAACAACATAATAATAATAATCTCTCTCAAAACAAAACCACAATAATCTACTCTCTAAACAAAAACTAATAATAATAATCTCTCTACACAAAAAACACACACTAATAATAATAATCTCTCTCAACACAAAAACCAACCTAATAATATAATCTATCTCAAACACACAAATAAACCTCACCACAACTAATAATAATAATCTTTCACACACAAAAACACCAACATAATAATAATAATATCTCTCACACAACAAAACCAACCACTAATAATAATAATCATCTCTAACAAACAAAACACACACCTAATAATAATAATCTCTCTCAACACAAAACACCACCACCTAATAATAAATAATCTCTCTCACAACAAAAACACAACACTAATAATAATAATCTCTCTCAACACACAAAAACCCAACACACTAATAATAATAATCTCTCTACACACAAAAAACACACACTAATAATAATAATCTCTTCTCAACACAAAAACAACACACTAATAATAATATCTATCATCACCAAACCCAAAACACCACCACCTAATAATAATAATCTCTCTCAAAACAAAACACCACACTAATAATAATAATATCTCTCTAACAAACCACACTAATAATAATCTCTTCCACACACAAAACCACACTAATAATAATAATCTCTCTCACACACACAAAAACACCACACTAATAATAATAATATCTCTCACAAACAAAACCACCTAATAATAATAATAAATCTCTCACACACCAAAACCACACACTAATAATAATAATCTCTCTACAAACAAAAACCAACCACTAATAATAATAATCTATCTCACACACCAAAACACCACCCCTAATAATAATAATATCTCTCACACAAAAAACCACACCAATAATAATAATAATCTACTCACACAAAAAAACCAAAATACTAATCTCACACACCATAATAATAATCAAACACACAATACAACACACCTAAAATAATCAATAATAAAACTCACTACAACCACACACAACTATAAAAAATCTCACCAAAAAACACACCACTAATAATAATAATCTAATCTCTCTCAAAAACACACAAAAAATCTCTCTCAACACCACCCTCACACAACAAAACACCACCACTAATAATAATAATCTCTCTCACACAAAAAACCCACCATAATAATATAATCTCTCTACAACACCAAAACCACCACTAATAATAATAATCTCTCTCACAACAAAAAACCAACCTAATAATAATAAATCTCTCTAACACAAAAACACCACCATAATAATAATAATCTATCTCAACACACAAAAACCACACTAATAAATAATAATATCTCTCAACCAACAAAAACCACACTAATAATAATAATCTCTATCAACACACAAAACCACCACACTAATAATAATATCTCTCTCAAACAACAAAACCACCCACCTAATAATAATAATAATCTCTCACAAAAAAACACACACTAATAATAATAATCTCTCTCACAACAAAACACACAACTAATAATAATAATCTCTTACCACACAAAAAACACACTAATAATAATAATCTCTCTCACCACACAAAAAACCCCACACTAATAATAATAATCTCTACTCAACACTACAAAAACCACACCACTAATAATAATAATCTCTCTCACAACACAAAAACACCACTAATAATAATAATTCTATATCTCACAACACAAACCAACCTAATAATAATAATCTCTCTCCAAACACAAACACCACCACTAATAATAATAATATCTCTCACACAACACAAAAACACCCCCAATAATAATAAATAACTCAAAAAACCACTCAAACATCTCAAAAACCACCACCAACTAATAATAAATAATCTCTCTCCACACCAAAATACCAACCTAATAATAATAATCTCTCTCACAAAACAAAACCACACCACTAATAATAATAATCTATCTCTCACACAAAAAAACACCTCCACTAATAATAATAATCTCTCTCACAACACACCACCAAAACCACCACAACTAATAATAATAATCTATCTCAAACACAAAACCACCACCTAATAATAAATCTCTCTCAACAACAAAACCCCAACTAATAATAATAATCTCTCTCACCACAAAAACACCACATAATAATAATATCTCTCAAACAAAAACAACCACTAATAATAATAATCTCTCTCACACACAAACACACACCTAATAATAATAATCTCTCTCACACACAAAAACACACCCATAATAATAATAATCTCTCTCACACACACACCACCACATAATAATAATAATATCTCTCACACAACAAAACAACACATCTCTCTCACAACAAAAACCACCACTAATAATAATAATCTCTCTCAAACACAAAACCACCACCACTAATAATAATAATCTCTCTCACAACACAAAAACACCACCTAATAATAATAAAATCTCTCTCACAACAAAACCACACTAATAATAATAATCACACACAAAAAACACCACTAATAATAATAATCTCTCTACACACACAAAACACCACACTAATAATAATAATCTCTCTCACACAAACAAAACCACACACTAATAATAATAATCTCTCTCAACAACAAAACACCAACTAATAATAATAATCTCTATCACACACACAAAAACCACCACAACATAATAATAATAATCTCTCTCAACACAACAAAAACACCACCCACCTAATAATAATAATATCTCTCTCAACAACAAAACACACACTAATAATAATAATCTCTCTCAACAACAAAACACACACCTAATAATAATAATATCTTCACACAAAAAAACACCACATAATAATAATAATCTCTCTCAAACAAAAACCACACACCTAATAATAATAAATCTATCCAACACAAAAAACCAACCTAATAATAATAATCTATCTCACACACACAAAAACAACCACTAATAATAATAATCTCTCTCAACAACAAAACCCAACCTAATAACACTAATCATATCTCACACAAAAAACACCACCTAATAATAATCATATCTCTACACACACAAAACCACCACCACCTAATAATAATAATCTCTCTCACAACAAAAACCACACCACTAATAATAATAATCTATCTCACACAACAAAAACACACACTAATAATAATAATCTCTCTCACACAACAAAACCACCACCACTAATAATAATAATCTCTCTCAACACCACAAAAAAACCACACCTAATAATAATAATCTCTCTCACAACAAAAAACCACACCACCACAAACAAATAATAATAATCTCTCTCAACACACAAAACACACCACATAATCTCTCTCACAACACAAAACACACCACTAATAATAATAATATCTACTCACACAACAAAAACACCACACCTAATAATAATAATCTCTCTCACACAACAAAACACCCACACAATAATAATAATCTATCTCACAAAAAAACAACACTAATAATAATAATCTCTCTCACACAACAAAAACCCACCAAAAATAATAATATCTCTCACAACACAAAAAACAACACTAAATAATAATAAATCTCTCACACCAACAAAAACACACACCTAATAATAATAATCTCTCTCACAACAAAAACACACCACCTAATAATAATAATCTCTATCAAACACAAAACACACAATAATAAATAATCTTCTCACACACACAAACACCACACCTAATAATAATAATCTCTCTCACACACACAAAACACACCACCCTAATAATAATAATCTCTCTCACACACACAAAACCACACACTAATAATAATAATCTCTCTCAACAAAAAAACACCACTAATAATAATAATCTCTCTCACACAACAAACCACCCACACCTAATAATAATAATCTCTCTCACACACACAAAACCACCAACTAATAATAATAATCTCTCTCAACACAAAAAACCACCACATAATAATAATAATCTCTCTCACAACACAAAACCACACACCTAATAATAATAATCTCTCTCACAACAACAAAACACACACTAATAATAATAATCTCTCTCACAACAAAAACCACACTAATAATAATAATCTCTCTCACACAACACAAAACCACACATAATAATAATAATCTCTCTCACACACCAAAAACACACCACCTATAATAATAATCTCTCTACAAACCAAAACCACACCACACTAATAATAATAATCTCTCTCAACCAACAAAACCACACTATAATAATAATATCTCTCAACAACAAAACCACACACCTAATAATAATCATCTCACCAACACAAAACACACATAAAAAATAATCTCTCACACACAAAAACACCCACCATAATAATAATAAATCTCTCTCACACAACAAACACACACACCTAATAATAATAATCTCTCTCACACACAAAAAACACACCAATAATATAATAATCTCTCTCACACACACAAAACCAACACTAATAATAATAATCTCTCTCAACACACAAAACCACCACCAATAATAATAATCTCTCAACACACAAAAACAACCTAATAATAATAATCTCTCTCACAAACAAAAACCACCACCTAATAATAATAATCTCTCTCAACACACAAAACCCCACCACCTAATAATAATAATCTCTCTCAACAACAAAACCACACACCTAATAATAATAATCTCTCTCAAACACACAAACCACACCACTAATAATAATAATCTCTCTCACACAACAAAAACACACATAATAATAATATCTCTCAACAACAAAAACACATAATAATAATAATCTCTCTCACACCACACATAATAACCACCAACCTAATAATAATAATCTCTCTCAAACCACAAAAACAATAAAATAATAATCTCTCTCACAACAAAAACACACCCCATATAATAATAATCTCTCTCAACACACAAAACACACCACACTAATAATAATAAATCTCTCTCACAACACAAACAACCACCTAATAATAATAATCTCTCACAACAAAAAACACCACTAATAATAATAATCTCTCTCACAACACAAAACCACCACACTAATAATAATAATCTCTCTCACAACACAAAAACACCACTAATAATAATAATCTCTCTCACACAACAAAACACACCACCTAATAATAATAATCTCTCTCACACAACAAAACCACATAATAATAATAATCTCTCTCAAAACAAAACAACCATAATAATAATAATCTCTCACAACACAAAAACACCACAATAATAATAATAATCTCTCTCCAAAAAAACACACACTAATAATAATAATCTCTCTCAACAAAAAAACCACTAATAATAATAATCTCTCTCACACACAAAACACACCACCTAATAATAATAATATCTCTCAAACAAAAACACACACTAATAATAATATAATCTCTCTCACACAACAAAACACCACCACCTAATAATAATAATCTCTCTCACAACACAAAAACACACATAATAATAATCTCTCTCAAACAAAACACACACTAATAATAAATAATCTCTCTCACCAAACAAAAACACAACATCTCTCTCACACACAAAAACCACCACCACTAATAATAAATAATCTCTCACACAACAAAACACCACCTAATAATAAATAATAATATCTACACACACAAAACAACCACACACTAATAATAATAATCTCTCTCAAACCAAACCACCACACCTAATAATAATAATCTTATCTCACACAACAAAACACCACCCCCATAATAATAATAATCTCTCTCACACAACACAAAACCCCCACACCTAATAATAATAATCTCTATCAACACACAAAACACCAACTAATAATAATCATCTCTCTCAACACTACCTAATAATAATAAACTCACCAAACACCACTAATAATAATAATCTCTACACACCACAACACACTAATAATAATAATCTCTATCCAACACACACAAAACACACCACACACTAATAATATAATCTATCTCACACACAAAAACACCCACCACTAATAATAATAATCTCTCTCACACACAAAAACCACACACTAATAATAATAATATATCTAATATCTCTAAACACACAAAAACACACCTAATAAAAATCTCTCACACACAACAACCCCACACCCACTAATAATAATAATAATAATAATAATATCTCTCACACACAAAAACACACCCACCAATAATTATAATAATACACAAAAAACACACCACCTAATAATAATAATCTCTCTCACACAAACAAAACCACACCCACTAATAATATAATATCTCTCACACACACAAAACCACCACCCTAATAATAATAACCTCTCTCTCACACAACAAAACAACCACTAATAATAATAATCTCTCTCACACACACAAAAACCACCACCACCTAAATAATAATAATCTCTCTCTCTCACACACAAAACCACAACCTAATAATAATATCTCTCTATCAAACAAAAAACCACAACACCTAATAATAATAATCTCTCTCACACACACAAAACACACCACCTAATAATAATAATATCTCTACAACACAAAAACCACCACTAATAATAATAATCTCTCTCACACAACAAAAACCACATAATAATAATAATCTCTCTCAACACACAAAACACACCACTAATAATAATAATCTACTCACAACACACAAAACACCACCACCAATAATAATAATATCTCTCTCACAACAAAACACACAATATAATAATCTCTCTCAACACAAACCACCACACTAATAATAATAATCTCTCTCACACACAAAACACACCACTAATAATAATAATCTTCTACAACAAAACACAAATATATAATCTCTCTCACACACAAAACCACCACACTAATAATAATAATCTCTCTCACAAAAAAAACCACCACCTAATAATAATAATCTCTCATCACAACACACAAAACACACCCACCATAATAATAATAATCTATCTCACACACACAAACATAAACACCACCTCAAATAATAATAATATCTCATCTCAACAACAAAACCACACCACCTAATAATAATATCTCTCTCACACAACAAAACACACACTAATAATAATAATATCTCTCACACACACAAAAACACCACACTAATAATAATAATCTCTCTCACACAAACAAAACCACCACCACCTAATAATAATAATCATCTCTCACAAACAAAAACAACCCACCATAAATAATAATAAATATCTCTCACACACAAAAACCACCACACTAATAATAATAATCTCTCTACAAACAAACACACACTAATAATAATAATCTCTCTCACAACACAAAAACACACACTAATAATAATAATATCTCTCACACAACAAAACCACCCACCATAATAATAATAAATCTTCTCTCAACAACAAACAACCACCTAATAATAATAATCTCTCTCACAACAAAAACCACACTAATAATAATAAATCTCTCACAAACAAAACACCACCACTAATAATAATAATCTCTCTCAACACACAAAACCACCAACTAAATAATAATATCTCTCTCCAACAAAAAACACACTAATAATAATAATCTCTCTCAACACAAAACCACAACTAATAATAATAATCTCTCTCACAACACAAAACACACACAACTAATAATAATAATCTCTCTCACACACACAAAACACACCTAATAATAATAATCTCTCTCACAAACAAAACACCACTAATAATAATAATCTCTCACAACAAAAACACCACCACTAATAATAATATCTCTACACAACAAAAACCACACCCTAATAATAATAATCTCTCTCAACACACCAAAACCACACCCTAATAATAATAATCTCTCTCACAAACAAAAAACCACACCACACTAATAATAAATAATCTCTCTCAACACAACAAAAAACCACCAACCTAAAATAATAATAATCTCTACTCACACACAAAACACCACACCATAATAATAATAATCTCTCTAACCAAACAAAACCACCACTAATAATAATAATATCTCTCACACACACAAAACACCAACTAATAATAATAATCTCTCTCAACACACAAAACACCACTAATAATAATAATCTCTCTCACAAACAAAACCACCTAATAATAATAATCTCTCTCAACACCACAAAACCACCACCACCTAATAATAATAATATCTCTCACAACAAAACCACCACAATAATAATAATCTCTCTCAACAACAAAAACAACATAATAATAATAATTCTCTCACACACACAAACACACACTAATAATAATAATCTCTCTCAACACACAAAACCACACTAATAATAATAATCTCTCTCACCCAACAAAAACCAACCACTAATAATAATAATCTCTCTCACACACAAAACCACACCACCTAATAATAATAATCTCTCTCACAACACAAAAACCACCACCACTAATAATAATAATCTATCTCACACACACAAAACACACCACCTAATAATAATAATCTCTCTCACAACACAAAACCACACTAATAATAATAATCTCTACTCACACAACAAAACCACAACTAATAATAATAATCTCTCTCACACAAAAAACCACACATAATAATAATAATCTCTCTCACAAACAACACCACATAATAATAATAATCTCTCTCACAACAAAACCACACCACTAATAATAATAATCTCTCTCACAACAAAAAACACCACACTAATAATAATAATCTCTCTCTCAACACACACAAAACCACACCCACCTAATAATAATAATCTCTCTCACACACACAAAACCACCACCCTAATAATAATAATCTCTCTCAACACACAAAACACACCCACCTAATAATAATAATCTCTCTCACACACACCAAAACCCACACCATAATAATAATCTTCTCACAACAAACACATAATATAATCTCTCTACACAACAAAACCACCTAATAATAATAATCTCTCTCACACACAAAACCACACCACTAATAATAATAATCTCTCTCACAACAAAAACCACCACCTAATAATAATAATCTCTCTCACACACAAAAACCACACTAATAATAATAATCTCTCTCAACACAAAAACCACCCACACTAATAATAATAATCTCTCTCACAACACAAAACCACCACTAATAATAATAATCTCTCTCACACACACAAAACCACACTCAACCTAATAATAATAATCTCTCTCACAACACAAACACACCCATAATAATAATAATCTCTCTCACACACAAAACCAAACTAATAATAATAATTCTCTCACACCAAAAAACCCACACTAATAATAATAATTCTCTCTCACAACACAAAACCACCACACTAATATAATAATCTTCTACACAACAAAACAACCCACCATAATAATAATCTCTCACAAAACACACAAAACCACCTCACCCTAAATAATAATAAATCTCTCTCACACAACAAACACCACCATAATAATAATATCTCTTCACACACCAAAAAACCACCACAACATAATAATAATCTCTCTCACACAAAAACACACCACTAATAATAATAATCTCTCTCAACACACACAAACCCCACCACTAATAATAATAATCTCTATCAAAACAAACCACCACATAATATAATAACTCTCTCACACACAAAAACCACCCTAATAATAATAATCTCTCTCACACACAAAACACACCTAATAATAATAATCTCTCTCAACACACACCAAACCACACCAATAATAAAATAATCTATCTCAACACACAAAAACCACCACCACTAATAATAATAATCTCTCTCACACAAAAACCACACCATAATAATAATAATCTCTCTCACACACAAAAACCACCACACTAATAATAATAATCTCTCTCACACACAAAAACACACACTAATAATAATAATCTCTACACACCACACAAAACCACCACAACAAATAATAATAATCTCTCTCAACACACAAACAACCACACCTAATAATAATAATCTCTCTCACAAAACACAACACCTATAATAATAATCTCTCACACACAAAACCCCACCACATAATAATAAAATCTATCACACCACACAAAACCACCACCACTAATAATAATAATCTCTCTCACACACAAAAAACCACAATAATAATAATCTCTCTCACAACAACAAACACACACTAATAATAATAATCTATCTCACACAACAAACACCACACTAATAATAATAATCTCTCTACACACACAAAACCACCACACCTAATAATAATAATCTTCTCAACACACACAAAACACCACCACCTAATAATAATAATCTACTCTACACAACACAAAACACCACCACCTAAATAATAAATAATCTCTCACACACAAAACACACCACCACTAATAATAATAATCTCTCACACAACAAAACCACCACCCACCTAATAATAATAATCTCTCTACACACACAAAACCACCACACCTAATAATAATATACATCTCTAACACAACAAAACACCACCACCTATCATAATAAATCATCTCTACACACACAAAAACACCACCATAATAATAATAATTCTCTCACACAACAAAACACCACACCTAATAATAATAATATCTCATCACACACACAAAACACCACCATAATAATATAATATATATCACACACACAAAACACACCACCTAATAATAATAATCTCACTCACCACACAAAAACCACCACCACCTAATAATAATATTCTCTCTCAACAACAAAAACACCACCACCAAATAATAATAATATCTCTCACACAACAAAAACCACACCAATAATAATAATATATCTCACACACACAAAACCAACCACCTAATAATAATAATCTTCTCAACCACCAAACCACCACCACTAATAATAATAATCTCTCTCACACACACAAAACACCTAATATAATAATCTCTCTCACACACAAAACAACACTAATAATAAATCTCTCTCAACACACACAAAACACCACCTAATAATAATAATCTCTCTCACACACACACAAAACCACCACCACTAATAATAATAATCTCTCTAACACACAAAAACCCAACCATAATAATAATAATCTCTCTCAACAACAAACACACAAAATAATCTCTCACACAACACATAATATAATAATAATCTATCTCACACACACAAAACACCACCAACTAATAATAATAATCTCTCTACAACACAAAACACCACCACCTAATAATCATAATCTCTCATCAACAACAAAACCACCACCACTAATAATAATAATCTCTACTCACACACACAAAACACCACCACCTAATAATAATAATATCTCTCACACACACAAAAACCACCACCACCTAATAATAATATATCTCTCAACACAAAACACACCACCTAATAATAATAATCTATCTCACACACAAACCACCACACTAATAATATAATCTCTCTCACAACACAAAACACCACCACCTAAATAATAATAAATCTCACTAACACAACAAAAACCACACCACACTAATAATAATAATCTCTCTCAACACAAAAAACACCACCCTAATAATAATAATCATCTCTAACACAACAAACCACCACCACACTAAATAATAATAATCTCTCTCACACACACAAAACCACCCACCACCTAATAATAATAATCTCTCTCACACACAAAACCACACCACTAATAATAATAATCTATCTAACACACAAAACCACCACCAACTAATAATAATATCTCTCTCAACACAACAAAACACACACAATAATAATAATATCTCTCACCACACAAAACCACCACCACTAATAATAATAATCTACTCTCACACACAACAAAACCACCACCACCTAATAATAATAATCTCATATCACACACACAAAACCACCACATAATAATAATAATCTCTCTCAACACACCAAAACACACACCTAATAATAATAATCTCTCTCACACACACAAAACCACCACACTAATAATAATAATCTCTCTCACACAAAAAACCACCACCACTAATAATAATAATCTATCTACTCAAACACAAAACCACCACCAAATAATAATAATCTACTCTCACACACACAAAAACCACCCACTAATAAATAATCTCTCTCACACACAAAAAACCACCAACTAATAATAATAATCTCTCACACACACAAAACACACACTAATAATAATAATCCTCTCACACACAAAACCACCACCACAATAATAATAATCTCTCTACAAACAAAACACCACCATAATAATAAATAATCTCACAACACACAAAACCACACCACTAATAATAATAATCTCTCACAACACACACAAAACCACCACCACCATAATAATAATAATCTCTCTACACACACACAAAAACCACCACACCTAATAATAATAATCTATCTACACACACAAAACACCACCCACTAATAATAATAATCTCTCTCACACACACAAAACACACCCACTAATAATAATAATCTCTACTCACACACACAAAACCACCACACCTAATAATAAATATCTCTCACACACACAAAACCACAACCTAATAATAATAATATCTCTCACACACACAAAACCACCCACTAATAATAATAATCTCTCCAAAAAACAAACACAAAAATAATCTCTCACACCACAAAACACAACCTAATAATAATAATCTCTCTCACACACAAAAACCACCACCTAATAATAATAAATCTCTCTCACCACAACAAAACCACACCCACCTAATAATAATAATACTCTCTCACACACAAAACACCACCACTAATAATAATAATCTCTCTAACACAACACAAAACAACACCAATAATAATAATCTCTCTACACACAAAAACCACACATAATATAATAATCTCTCTCACACACACAAAACCACCACACTAATAATAATAAATCTCTCTCACACCAAAACACCCACCTAATAATAATAATCTCTCTACACAACACAAAAACCACCCCACCTAATAATAATAATCTCTCTACACACAACAAAACACACCACCTAATAATAATAATCACACACAAAAACCACACCACCTAATAATAATAATCTCTTCAAAATACAAACACACACAATAATAATAAAAAACACAAAACACCACACCTAATAATAATAATCTCTCACACACACACAAAACCACCACCACCTCTAATAATCTATCTCACACACAAACCACCACCTAATAATAATAATCTCTCTCAACACACAAAAACAACACATAATAATAAATTATCTATCTCACACACAAAAACCACAACACTAATAATAATAATCTCTCTCACACACCAAAAAACACATAATAATAATAATCTCTCTCACAACACAAAACACACCACCACTAATAATAATAATACTCTCACACACAAAAACACCACACCTAATAATAATAATCTCTCTCACACACACAAAACCACACCCATAATAATAATAATCTCTCTACACACACAAAAACACCAATAATAATAATAATACTCTCTCACACACACAAAACCACCACCACCTCAATAAAATAATCTCTCTCACACACACAAAACCAACCACTAATAATAATAATCTCATCTCACACAAACCAACAAATAAACACCACCACAAAAAAATAATACATAATCTCTCTCACACACAAAAACACCACACACATAATAATAATAATCTCTCTCACACAACAAAACACCACACCTAATAATAATAATCTCTCTCACAACACAAAACCACCACCACTAATAATAATAATCTCTCTCACCACACAAAACCACCACCATAAAAAATAATAAATCTCTCTCAACACAACAAAACACCACTAATAATAATAAATCTCTCAACAACAAAAACACCCACTAATAATAATAATCTCTCACACAACAAAACACACACTAATAATAATAATCTCTCACACACACAAAAACACCAACACTAATAATAATAATCTCTCTCACACAACAAAAACCACCACCACTAATAATAATAAATCTCTCTCACAAAACAAAACACACACTAATAATAATAATCTCTCTCAACAACAAAAACCACACCACTAATAATAATAATCTCTCTCACACAACAAAACCCACACACTAATAATAATAATCTCACTCACAAAACAAACCACACCACTAACAAAAATCTCACACACCACACCCAAAACAACATAATAATAATATCTCTCACACAACACAAAACCACACACACCTAATAAATAATAATCTCTCACACACAAAAACACCACCAATAATAATAATAATCTCTCTAACACACACAAAACCACCCCACTAAAATAATAATCTCTCTACAACACACAAAACACCACACAATAATAATAATAATCTCTCTCACAACAAAAACCCACCACTAATAATAATAATCTCTCTCAACAACACAAAACCCACCACCATAATAATAATAAACTCTCTCACCACAACCAAAACCACACAATAATAAAATAATCTCATCACCACAACAAAACCACACACCACTAATAATAATAATCTCTCACAAAACAAAAACACCAAACAATAATAATAATCTCTCAACACACAAAAACACACCAAAATAATAATAATCTCTCTCACACACACAAAACACCACAACAATAATAATAATCTCTCAACACACACAAAACCACACACACACTAAAATAATAAATCTCTCACAACACACAAAACACCACCACTAATAATAATAATCATCTCACACACACAAAACAACACCATAATAATAATAATCTCTCTCACACACACAAAACCACAACACACTAATAATAATAATCTCTCTCACAAACAAAACAACCACTAATAATAATAATCTCTCTCAAACAACAAACCCACACACTAATAATAAAATCTCTCTACACAACAAAACACACCCCACCTAATAATAAATAATCTCTCACACACAAAACAACACAATAATAATAATCTCTCTACAACAAAAAACACACACTAATAATAATAATCTCTCTCAACACAACACAAAACACCACCACTAATAATAATAATCTCTCTCACACAAAAAACACCACTAATAATAATAATCTCTCTCACACACACAAAACACATAATAATAATAATCTCTCTCACACAACAAAACACCACCACTAATAATAATAATCTCTCTCACACACCAAAAAACCAACACCTAATAATAATAAATCATCTCTCAAAACAAAAACAACTAATAATAATAATCTCTCTCCACAACAAAACCAACCATAATAATAATAATCTCTTCACACAAACACAACCACCACCCCTAATAATAATAATCTCTCTCACAACACAAAAACACACACACTAATAATAATAATCTCTCTCACACAACAAAACACCACACTAATAATAATAATCTCTCTCACACAACAAAAACACCACCTAATAATAATAATCTCTCTCAACACACAAAACACCACACCTAATAATAATAATCTCTCTCACAACACAAAAACACACCACTAATAATAATAATCTCTCTCACACACAAAAACCACCACACACTAATAATAATAATCTCTCTCACACACAAAAACACACACTAATAATAATAATCTCTCTCAACACACAAAACCACCACACATAATAATAATAATCTCTCTCACACAACAAAACACAACTAATAATAATAATCTCTCTCACACAAAAAACACCACCACTAATAATAATAATCTCTCTAACACACACCACAAAAACCACCACCATAATAATAATAATCTCTCTCACACAACAAATACACCACCACACTAATAATAATAATCTCTCACCACACACACAAAACCACCACCACTAATAATAATAATCTCTTCACACACAAAACACACCACTAATAATAATAATTCTCTCACAACACACAAACCACCACTAATAATAATAATCTCTCTCAACACAAAACACCCAAATAATAATAATAATCTCTCACACAACAAAAACAACCATAATAATAATAATCTCTCTCACACACAAAAACCACACACTAATAATAATAATCTCTCTCACAACAAAAACCACCACCTAATAATAATAATCTCTCTCAAAACAAAACACACCTAATAATAATAATCTCTCTCACACACACAAAAACACACTAATAATAATAATCTCTCTCAACACACACAAAACCACCACCACCTAATAATAATAATACTCTCTCACAACACAAAACACCACCACCTAATAATAATAATCTCTCTCACACAAAAACCACACACAAATAATAATAATAATCTCTCTCACAACAAAACAAACTAATAATAATAATCTCTCTCACAACACAAAACACACCACATAATAATAATAATCTCTCTCCAAACAAAACACATAAAAAAATAATTCTCTCAAACAAACCACACTAATATAATAATCTCTCTCACAACACAAAACAACCACCCTAATAATAATAATCTCTCTCACACACAAAAACACCACCACTAATAATAATAATCTCTCTCAAACAAAAAACACCACACCTAATAATAATATCTCTCTCACACACAAAAACACCAACTAATAATAATAATCTCTCTCACACAAAAAACACACCACCTAATAATAATAATCTCTCTCAACACACAAAAACACCACTAATAATAATAATCTCTCTCACAACACAAAACACCACCATAATAATAATAAATCTCTCTCACACAAAAAACACACCACTAATAATAATAATCTCTCTACAACACAAAACACCACATAATAATAATAATCTCTCTCACACAACAAAACCAACCATAATAATAATAATCTCTCTCACAAAAAAACACCAACTAATAATAATAATCTCTCTCACACACAAAAACCACCACATAATAATAATAATCTCTCTCAACACACAAAACACAACTAATAATAATAATCTCTCTCACAACAAAAACAACCACTAATAATAATAATCTCTCCACACAACAAAAACCACCACATAATAATAATAATCTCTCTCACAACAAAAACCACCACCATAATAATAATATCTCTCACACAACACAAACACCTCACAAAATAAAATAATCTCTCTCAAACAAAAAACACCACATAATAATATCTCTCACACACAAAACACAATATAATAATAATCTCTCTCACACAAAAAACAACCTAATAATAATAATCTCTCTCAACACAAAAACCACACCTAATAATAATAATCTCTCTCACACAACAAAAACCACACACACTAATAATAATAATCTCTCTCACAACACAAAACCACACCATAATAATAATAATCTCTCTCACACACACAAAACCACCACCACCTAATAATAATAATCTCTCTCACACACAAAAAACCAACACTAATAATAATAATCTCTCTCCACAACAAAACCACCACCTAATAATAATAATCTCTCACACAAACACAAAACACACCACTAATAATAATAATCTACTCTCACACAACAAAACACACCACTAATAATAATAATCTCTCTCAAAACAAAACCACCACAATAATAATAATAATCTCTATCACAACACCAAAACACACCAATAATAATAATAATCTCTCTCACACACAAAACAACCATAATAATAATAATCTCTCTCAACACACAAAACACACCACATCTCTCACACAAAAAAACACACTAATAATAATAATCTCTCTCACACAACAAAAACACCACCAAAAATAATAATAATCATCTCTACACACAAAAACCACACCACCTAATAATAATAATCTCTCAACAACACAAACCACCAACTAATAATAATAATCTCTCTCACACACAAAACACCACACTAATAATAATAATCTCTCACAACAACAAACACACACCTAATAATAAATAATCTCTCTCACACACACAAAACCACCACAATAATAATAATAATCTCTCTCAACAAAACAAACCACCACACTAATAAAAATAATCTATCTCACAAACAAAAACCCACCACTAATAATAAAATCTCTCTCACAAACAAAACACAACCAACCTAAAAATAATAATCATCTCTCAACACACAAAACCACCAACTAATAATAATAATCTCTCATCACAAACAAAAACCCACACCACACTAATAATAATAATCTCTCTCACACAAAAAACACACCACTAATAATAATAATCTCTCTCACACACAAAAACCAACCACTATAATAATAATCTCTCTCAAAAAAAACACACATAATAATAATAATCTCTCTCACAACACAAAAACCACATAATAATAATAATCTCTCTCACCACAAAAAACACACACCTAATAATAATAATCTCTCTACACAAACAAAAACCACACCACTAAATAATAATAATCTCTCTCACAACAAAAACACACCACTAATAATAATAAATCTCTCTCACACAACAAAACCACAACACATAATAATAATAATCTCTCACACACACAAAACCACCCACATAATAATAATAATCTCTCTCACCAAAAAAACCACAACATAATAAAACTCTCTCAACAACAAACAAACAATAATAATAATCTCTCTCACACACCAAAAACCACCACAATAATAATAATCTCTCTCAAAACAAACCCAACACACCAAAAATAAATAAATAATACTCTCACCAACAAAAACCACCCACTAATAATAATAATCTCTCTCAACACACAAAAAACACCACACCTAATAATAATAATCTTCTCACAACACAAAAACACCACCACTAATAATAATAATCACTCTCACACCACAACAAAACACCACACAATAATAATAATATATCTCACACAACAAACCACCAATAATAATAATCTCTCTCAACAACACAAAACACACACCAATAATAATAATCTCTCTCAACACACCAAAACACAACCTAATAAATAAAATCTCTCTCACAAACAAAACCACACCACCTAATATAATAAATCTCTCACACAACACAAAACCAACAAACACTAATAATAATAATCTCTCTCAACAACAAACACCACCAATAATAATAATAATCTCTCTCAAACCAAAAACCAACTAATAATAAATCTCTCTCAACACAAACAAAACCCCACACCAATAATAATAATAATCTCTCTCAACAACAAAACAACCACCAAAATAATAATAATCTCTCTCACAAAAAAAACCACCACTAAAAATAATAATCTCTCTCACAACACAAAACACCACTAATAATAATAATAATCTCTAACACAAAAAACCAACACACTAATAATAATAATCTCTCTCAACAAACCAACATAATAATAATAATCTCTCTCACAACAAAACACACCACCTAATAATAATAATCTCTCTCAACACAAAAACCACACCAATAATAATAATCTCTCTCACAACCAAAAACCAACTAATAATAATAATCTCATCACACACCAAAACCACACCACCAAATAATAATAATCTCTCTACAACACAAAAACCACCACCACCATAATAATAATAATCTCTCTCACAACAAAACCAACCAACTAATAATAATAATCTCTACTCACACACACAAAACAACCACCCTAATAATAATAATCTCTAACACACAAAAACCACACAATAATAATAATCTCTCTCACCAAAACACAACCAACTAAATAATAATAATCTCTCACACACACAAACACCACAACTAATAATAATAATCTCTCTCACACAAAAAACCCACCACCTAATAATAATAATCTCTCTACAAACAAAACCACACAAAATAATAATAATCTCTCACCAAAAAAAACACACTAATAATAATAATCTCTCTCACACACACAAAAACACCACACCAAATAAAAAATCAATATCTCTCTCCACAAAAAACAACATAATAATAATAATCTCTCAACAACAAAACCAACCACTAATAATAATAATCTCTCTCACACAACAAAAAAACACCCTAATAATAATAAATCTCTATCACCACACAAAAACCACACATAATAATAATAATCTCTCTCACAACAAAACACACCAATAATAATAATAATCTCTCTCAACACAACAAAACCACACACCTAATAATAATAATCTCTCTCACAACACAAAACCAACCATAATAATAATAATCACTCACACAAAAAACAACCAATAATAAATAATCTCTCTCACACACAAAAACAACACTAATAATAATAATCTCTCTCAACACACAAAACCACCACACCAAAAAATAATAATCTCTCTCAACACACAAAAACACACCACCTAATAATAATAATCTCTCTCACACACACAAAACCACAACCATAATAATAATAATCTCTCTCACACACCAAAACACCACCACCTAATAATAATAATCTCTCTCAACAACAAAAACCAAACTAATAATAATAATCTCTCTCAACACACAAAAAACCCACACCACTAATAATAATAATCTCTCTCACAAAAAAACCACCAACTAATAATAATAATCTCTCTCAACAACAAAACACACACTAATAATAATAATCTCTCTCACAACACAAAACACCAAAACAATAATAATAATCTCTCTCACCACCACAAAACACAACACTAATAATAATAATCTCTATCACACACAACAAAACCACCCCACCTAATAATAATAATCTCTCTCACAACAAAAAACCCACACTAATAATAATAATCTATCTCACAACACAAAAAACACCACATAAAAATAATATAATCTCTCTCAAACAAAAACACACCACAATAATAATAATCTTCTCAAACAACAAAACCCACAACCAATAATAATAATCTCTCTCACAAACAAAACACCACTAATAATAATAATCTCTCACACACACAAAAAACCACACCTAATAATAATATCTCTCTCACACAACAAAACACACCACAAATAATAATAATCTCTCTCAACAACAAAAACCCACATAATAATAATAATCTCTCTACAACACAAAACACCACACCATAATAATAATATCTCTCTACAACACAAAACACCACAAATAATAATAATATCTCTCTCACAAACACAAAACACCACCACTAATAAATAATAATCTATCATCAACACACACAAAACACACCTAATAATAATAATCTCTCACACACACAAAACCACCCACTAATAATAATAATCTCTCTCACACAAAAAAACACCCACCTAATAATAATAATAATCTCTCTCACACAAAAAACCAACATAATAATAATCTCTTCACACAAAAAACCACATAATAATAATAATATCTCTCACAACAACAAAAACACCACCACCTAATAATAATAATCTCTATCACACACAAAAACCACAACTAATAATAATAATCTCTCTCACACACACAAAACACCACACTAATAATAATAATCTCTCTCAAACAACAAAACCACCACCTAATAATAATAATCTCTCTCACACAACAAAACCACACACCTAATAATAATAATCTCTCTACCAACACAAAACCAACAATAATAATAATAATCTCTCTACAACACCAAAACACCACCATAATAATAATATCTCTCTCAACACACAAAAACACCACATAATAATAATAATCTCTCTCACACAAAACCACCACAAATAATAATAATCTCACTCACACAAAAACACCAATAATAATAATAATCTCTCTCACAACACAAAACACCCAACCACTAATAATAATAATCTCTCTCACACAACAAAAACACCACCACTAATAATAATAATCACTCTCACAAACAAAACCAACACCTAATAATAATAATCTCTCTCACAAACAAAAACCACAACACTAATAATAATCTCTCTCAAACAAAACCACCACCTAATAATAATAATCTCTCTCAAACAACAAAACCACCACACTAATAATAATAAATCATCTAACACAACAAAACCAACCACTAATAATAATAATCTCTCTCACACACAAAAACACCACACCTAATAATAATAATCTCTCTCAAACACAAAAACCACCACCCTAATAATAATAATCTCTCTCACACAACCAAAACCACCAACCAATAATAATAATCTCTATCACCACAAAACCACCAACACATAATAATAATCTATCTACACACAACAAAACACCACACCTAATAATAATAATCTCTCTCACACACACAAAACACCACACTAATAATAATAATATCTCTACACACACAAAAAACACCCACCCATAATAATAATAATCTCTCTCAAACACACAAAACCACCACACTAATAATAATAATATCTCTAACACACACACAAAACACCACCACTAATAATAATAATCTCTCTCACACAACAAAACCACACCACTAATAATAATAATCTACTCTCACACACAAAACCACCACCACTAATAATAATAATCTCTCTCACACACAAAAACCACACCACCTAATAATAATAATCTCTCTCAACCAACAAAACACCACCACTAATAATAATAATTCTCATCAACACAAAAAACCACCACACTAATAATAATATCTCTACACAACACACAAAAACACACCACCTAATAATAATAATCTCTCTCACACAACAAAAAACCACACCTAATAATAATAATCTCTCTCACACACACAAAAACACCACCACCATAATAATAATAATCTCTCTCACACACAAAACCACCACCACTAATAATAATAATATCATCTCACAAAACACAAAAACCCACACCTAATAATAATAATCTATCTCACAACACAAAAACAACCACTAATAATAATAATCTCTCTCACACACAAAAAACCACTAATAATAATAATCTATCTCACAACACAAAACACACACTAATAATAATAATCTCTCTCACACACAAAAACACACCATAATATAATAATCTCTCTCAACACAAAAAACCCACCACTAATAATAATAATCTCTCTCACACACACAAAAAACCACACCACTAATAATAATAATCTCTCTCACACAACCAAAACACCACCACATAATAATAATACTATCTCTCACCACACAAAAACACACATAATAAATAATCTCTCTCAACACACAAAAACAACACACTAATAATAATAATCTCTCTCAACACAAAAACCAACACTAATAATACTAATATCTCTCACAAACAAAACCACACACTAATAATAATAATCATCTCTCACACAACAAAACCACCACCACCTAATAATAATAATCTCTCTCAACACAAAACACCCACATAATAATAATAATCTCTCTCAACAACAAAAACACACCTAATAATAATAATCTCTCTACAACCAAACACCACAATAATAATAATCTCTACCACAACACAAAAACAATAATAATAATCTCTCTACACACACAAAACACCACCACATAATAATAATAATCTCTCTCACACACACAAAACACCACCACCTAATAATAAAATCTCTCTCAACAACAAAAACCACACATAATAATAAAATCTCTCTCACACACACAAAAACACAACACTAATAATAATAATATCTACTCACACACACAAAACCACACCACTAATAATAATAATCTCTCTCACACAACAAAACCACCACACCTAATAATAATAATCTCTCTCACACAACAAAACACAACCTAATAATAAATAATCTCTCTCACAACACAAAACCACCCATAATAATAATAATCTCACACCACAACAAAAACACAACCCAAATAATAATAATATCTCTCACACACACACAAAACCACCACCAAACTAATAATAATAATCTCTCACACACAACAAACACCACCAATAATAATAATAAATCTCACACAACAAAACACCACATAATAATAATAATCTCTCACACACAACAAAACCACCACACCATAATAATAATAATCTCTACTACACAACAAAACCCACTAATAATAATAATCTCTCTAACACACACAAAAACCACACCTAATAATAATAATCTCTCTCAAACACACAAAACACCACCTAATAATAATTAATCTCTCAACCACACACAAAACCACACCACCTAATAATAATAAATAATCTCTCACACACAAAACCCACCACATAATAAAAATAATCTCTCCAACAAAAAACCAACTAATAATAATAATTATCTCTCACACACAACCAAAACACCACACTAATAATAATAATCTATCTCTCAACACACAAAACCACACCACCTAATAATAATAATCTCTCACAACACCAACAATAACACCTCACAACACTACAATAATAAATAATCTCTCCACACACAAAAACCACCACACTAATAATAATAATATATCTCTCACAACACAAACACCAACCTAATAATAATAATCTCTCTCACACACACAAAACACCACCCAATAATAATAATAATCTCTCTCACACCACAAAAAACCACCACATAATAATAATAATCTCTCTCACAACACAAAAACCCACCACTAATAATAATAATCATCTCTCACACACACAAAACCACACACCTAATAATAATAATCTCTCTCACAAAAAACCACACACCATAATAATAATATCTCTCTCACACAAAAAACACCAATAATAATAATCATCTCTCTCAACAACAAAAACACACACTAATAATAAATAATCTCTCTCAAACACAAAACCACACACCTAATAATAATAATCATCTCTCACACACAAAACAAACCACCACTAATAATAATAATCTCTCTCACCACACAAAAAACCCACCTAATAATAATAATCTCTCAAACACACAACAAAAACCACAACACAACCTAATAATAATAATATCTCTCACAAACAAAAACCACACCACTAATAATAATAATATCTCTCACACAAACAAAAACCACACCATACAATAATAATAATCTCTCACACAACAAAAACAACCTAATAATAAAAATCTTCTCACAACACAAAACACACCCTAATAATAATAATCTCTCTACACACACAAAACCACACAAATAATAATAATCTCTCTCACACACAAAAACCACACCACTAATAATAATAATCTCTATCAAACAAAAAACACACCACTAATAATAATAATCTCTCTCACAACACACAAAAACCACACCAAAATAATAATAATCTCTCTCAAACACAAAAACACCAACTAATAATAAAATCTCTCTACAACACAAAACCACCACACTAATAATAATAATCTCTATCACACAAAACAAACACCACTAATAATAATAATCTCTCTCACACACACAAAACACACACCACATAATAATAATAATCTCTCTCAACACAACAAAACACCACCCATAATAATAATAATCTCTCTACACAACAAACCACCACACATAATAATAATAATCTCTCTCACACACACAAAACACCACCACATAATAATAATAATCTCTCTCACACAAAAAACCACACACTAATAATAATAATCTCTCTAACAAACAAACACCACCACCTAATAATAATAATCTCTCTCAACACAAAAAACACACACTAATAATAATAATACTCTCTCACACACCAAAAACACCAACTAAATAATAATATCTCTCACAACACAAAACCAACCACTAATAATAATAATCTCTCTCAAACACAAAAACCACACAACACTAATAATAATAATATCTCTCACACACACAAAAACCACCACTAAATAATAATAATATCTCTCACACACAAAAACCACCACCTAAATATAATAATCTCTACACAACAAAACACACACTAATAATAATAAATCTTTCTCACAAAAAACCACAACTAATAATAATAATCTCTCTCAACAAACAAACAACCACTAATAATAATAATCTCTATAACACACCAAAACAACCACACACTAATAATAATAATCTCTCTCAACAAAAAACACACACTAATAATAATAATCTCTCTCAACCAAACCACAACATAATAATAATAATCTCTCATACAACCACAAAAACCACAACCATAATAATAATAATCTCTCTCACAACAAAAACACACCTAATAATAATAATATCTCATCACAACAAAACACCACCACTAATAATAATAATCATCTCTCACAACAAAAACACCACCTAATAATAATAATCTCTCTCACACAACAAAACACCACACTAAAATAATCTCTTCACACAAAAACCAACTAATAATAATAATCTCTCTCACAAAAACACAACTAATAATACACTACCACAAAAACCCATAATACAAACTCTCCACCAACAAATAATAATAATATCTCTCTCACACACAAAAAACCACCCACACCTAATAATAATAATATATCTACACACACAAAAACACCACTAATAATAATAATCTCTCTCACACACAAAACAACACTAATAATAATAATCTCTCTCATCACACACAAAACACCACACTAATAATAATAATCTCTCTCAACAACAAAAACAACCACCTAATAATAATAATATCTCTCAAACACCACAATAATAATAATCCTCTCACACAAACAACAATAATAATAATCTCTCTCAACACATACTATCATAACCACACAAAACCAACACTAATAATAATAATCTCTCTCACAACAAAACACCCAACTAATATAATAATCTCTCTCAACAACAAAACCACACACTAATAATAATAATATCTCTCTAACACACAAAAACCACAACTAATAATAATAATCTTCTCACACAAAAAAACCACACTAATAATAATAATCTCTACACAACAAAACACACACCCAATAATAATAATATCTCTCTCAACCAACAAAACCACCACCAACCATAATAATAATAATCTCTACTCAACACAAAAACCACACACCTAATAATAATATCTCTCACACAACAAAAACCATATAATAATAATCTCTCTCAACACACAAAACCACACACACCTAATAATAATAATCTTCTCTCACAACAAAAACACCACTAATAATAATAATATCTCTCAAACACAAAACCCACACTAATAATAATAATCTCATCACACAAAAAACCCAACATAATAATAATAATCTCTCAACACAAACAACAAATAATAACCACCCAAACAACACACATAAAATAATAATCTCTCTCAACACAAAAAAACCACACCAATAATAATAATCTCTCTCCACAAAAAACCACACATAATAATAATAATCTCTCTCAAACAAAAAACCAACCTAACAAAAATCTCTCTCAACACCAAAAACACAAATAATAAATCTCTCTCACACCACAAAAACACCACCACCAACAAATAATAATATCTATCACACAACAAAACCACCACCACTAATAATAATAATCTCTCTCACAAACAAAACCACACACTAAATAATAATAATCTCTCTCACACACCAAAAACCACAATAATAATAATCTTCTCTCACAACACAAAAACCACCACCTAATAATAATAATCTCATCTCACAAACACAAAACCAACCACTAATAATAATAATCTATCTCTCACAACAAAAACCACACCAACTAATAATAATACTCTCTCTAACAAACCAAAACACCCACACTAATAATAATAATCTCTCTCACACAAAAAAACAACCACAATAATAATAATCTCTCTCAAACACAAAACACACCACAATAATAATAATCTCTATCACACACAAAAACCACATAATAATAATAACTCTCTCACACCACAAAAACACACTAAATAATAATCTCTCACACAAACAAAAACCCAAAATAATAATATCTCTCACACAAAAAACCCCCAACACAATAATATAATCTCTCTCCAAAACAAAAACCCAACAAAACTACTCTCACCAACAAAACAACCTAATAATAATAATCTCTCTAACACACAAAAACCCACACAACCAATAATAATATACTCTCTCACACACAAAACAACCACTAATAATAATAATCTCTCTACACAACAAAAACACACACTAATAATAATAATCTCACTCACCAACAAAAACAACTAATAATAATAATCTCTACACCAACAAAAACACACAATAATAATAATAATCTCTACTCAAACAAAAACCACCCCACAAAAAATAATAATAATCTCTCACACAACAAAAACCACCACTAATAATAACACTCTCACACACACAAACACTAATATAATAATCTCTCACAACACACAAACAACCACATAATAATAAATCTCTCTCACACCACAAAAACCACCATAAATAATAATAATCTCATCCCAAACAAAACACACCACATAATAATAATACTCTCTCACCAACAAAACAACCACACTAATAATAATAATCTCTCTCAAAACACCAAAACACCACATAATAATAATAATCTCTCTCACACAAAAAAACACACCTAATAATAATAATCTCTACTCACAAAAAAAACACTAATATAATAATACTCTCTCAACAAAAAAACCCAACTAATAATAATAATCTCTCTCAACAACAAAAACCCAACACTAATAATAATAATCACTCTCCAACAACAAAAACACCACTAATAATAAATCTCTCTCACAACACAAACAACAACATAATCAATAATAATCTCTCTCACAAACAAAAACCAACACAAATAATAATCATCTCACACACAAAAAACACACACTAATAATAAAATCTCTCTCAAACAAAAAACCCAAAAATAATAATAATCTCTCTACAACAAACATAAAACACCCAAACTAAAAATAATAATCTATCTCACCACCAAAAAAACACACCATAATAATAATAATCTCTCACAAAACAAAACACCCACACTAATAATAATAATCTCTCTCAAACAAAAACACACATAATAATAATAATCTCTCTCACACAACAAAAAACCACCTAATAATAATAATCTCTCTCACAAACACAAAAAACCACCACCCTAAAAATAATAATCTCTCTCTCAACAAAACACCACAATAATAAATAAATCTCTCTCAACAACAAAACCAACCACACTAATAAATAATACTCTCTCAAACAAAAACCCACACCTAATAATAATAATTCTCTCACAAACAAAAACACACTAATAATAATAATCTCTCTCACAAAAAAACCAAACTAATAATAATAATCTCTCTCACAACAAAAACACACATAATAATAATAATCTCTCTCAACACAACAAAACACACACACTAATAATAATAATCTATCTCACAACAAAAACACACCACACAATAATAATAATATCTCTCACACAACAAAACCACACCACCTAATAATAATAATCTCTCTCAACACACAAAAACAACACATAATAATAATAATCTCTCTCAAACAACAAAACCCACCACTAATAATAATAATCTCTCTCACACAACAAAACAACCACCCTAATAATAATAATCTCTCTCACAACAAACCCACACCATAATAAAATAATTCTCTCACACCAAAAACACACCATAATAATAATAATCTCTCTCACAACAAAACACACCAAATAATAATAATAATCTCTCTCACACAAAAAACACACACCTAATAATAATATCTCTCTCACACACACAAAACCACCACACCTAATAATAATATCTCTCTCACAACAAAAACACACCAATAATAATAATAATCTCTCTCACACAAAAAAACACCACCTAATAATAATAATCTCTCTCAACACACAAAAACCACACCCTAATAATAATAATCTCTCTAACACACAACAAAAACCCACACCCTAAATAATAATAATCTCTCTCACAAACCAAAAAACACCAATAATAATAATCTCTCTCACAAAAAAAACCACATAATAATAATAATCTCTCTCAACACACCAAAAACCACACCCATAATAATAATAATCTCTCTCACAACAAAAACCACCATAATAAATAATACTCTCATCAACACAAAACACACCAAAATAATAATAAATCTCTCATCAAACAACACAAAAACACACCACCACATAATAATAAAATCTCTCTCAAACACAAAACAACACACTAATAATAATAATCTCTCTCAACACAAAAAACACACTAATAATAATAAATCTCTCTACAAACAAAAACCAATAAATAATAATCTCTCTCAACACAAAAACACCATAATAATAATAATCTCTCAACCAACAAACCAAACCATAAAATAATAATCTCTCTCAACACACAAAAACACAACTAATAATAAATAATCTCTCTCAACACAAAAACACACCCACATAAATAATAATAATCTCTCCAACAACCAAAAACAACACCCCAATAATAATAATAATCTCTCTCACACAAAAAACCACACTAATAATAATAATCTCTCTCAAAAACAAAACAACCACTTATAATAATAATCTCTCTCACAACAAAAACACACATAATAATAATAATCTCTCTCACAACAAAAAACACACACCTAATAATAATATCATCTCTCTCACCACAAAAAACAACCTAATAATAATAATCTCTCTACACACAAAAACACCACATAATAATAATAATCTCTCTCACACAAAAAAACCAATAATAATAATAATCTCTCTCAAAACAAAACCCCACATAATAATAATAATCTCTCTCACAAACAAAACACAACTAATAATAATAATCTCTCTCAACACAAAAACCACAACCATAATAATATAATCTCTCTCCACACAAAAAACACCACACTAATAATAATAATCTCTCTCAAACCAAAACACCAATAATAATAATAATCTCTCTCTCAACAACAAAAACACACCCACTAATAATAATAATCTCTCTCACACACAAAAACACCAACCACTAATAATAATAATCTCTCTCACACACACAAAACAACATAATAATAATAATCTCTCTACACACAAAAAAACACACATAATAATAATAATCTCTCTCTACAAACAAAACACCACATAATAATAATAATCTCTCTCAACAACAAAACACACACTAATAATAATAATCTCTCTCACAACACAAAACCACACAATAATAATAAAATCTCTCTCACAACAAAACACCAACTAATAATAATCTCTCATCAACACAAAAACCCACACATAATAATAATATCTCTCTCACACACACAAAAACACCACTAATAATAATAATCTCTCTCCACACAACAAAACCACACAACTAATAATAATAATCTCTCTCAAACACAAAACCACACCATAATAATAATAATCTCTCTCACACAAAAAACCACACACTAATAATATAATCTCTCTACAAAAAAACACACCATAATAATAATAATCTCTCTCAAAACAAAAACCACCACTAATAATAATAATCTCTCTCACAAACAAAAACCACACCAATAATAATAATCTCTCTCAACAAACAAAAAACACCACAACATAATAATAATAATCTCTCTAAACACAAAAAACAATAAACTCAAAAATAATAATAATACTCTCTCACAACAAAAACACACCTAATAATAATAATCTCTCTCACAACCAAAAAACCACACACTAATAATAATAATCTCTCTCCAAACAAAAAACACATAATAATAATAATCTCTCTCAACACAACAACCACACAACCTAATAATAATAATCTCTCTCACAAAAAAAACCATAATAATAATAATCTCTCTCAACAAAAAACACACACTAATAATAATAATCTCTCTCAACAAAAAAACACCCAATAATAATAATAATCTCTCTCACACACAAAAACCAACATAATAATAATAATCTCTCTCACAACAAAAAACCACATAATAATAATAATCTCTCTCACCAACAAAAACAACCACAACAAATAATAATAATCTCTCTCAAACAAAAACCACACCACTAATAATAATAATCTCTCTCACACAACAAAAACACACCACTAATAATAATAATCTCTCTCACAACAAACAAAACAACCCACTAATAATAATAATCTCTCTCAACACAAAACAACCCAATAATAATAATAATCTCTCTCAACAAAAAACACACACTAATAATAATAATCTCATCTCACACAACAAACACCACCACCTAATAATAATAATCTCTCTCACAAACACAAACACAATAATAATAATAATCTCTCTCAACAACAAAAACACCTACTAATAATAATCTCTATCAAACAAAAACCAACATAATAATAATAATCTCTCTCAAACAACAAAACCACACCAATAATAATAATAATCTCTCTCACACAAAAAACACACCACTAATAATAATAATCTCTCTCAAAAAAAAACCAACCACACTAATAATAATCTCTCTCAAAACAAAAACCACTAATAATAATAATCTCTCTCACAACAAAAAACACCAACTAATAATAATAAATCTCTCTCAACACCACCAAAACCCAACAAACATAAAACATAATCATCTCAAACAAAAAACACACCCATAATAATAATAATCTCTCTACACAAAAAAACACCACATAATAATAATCAATCTCACTACAACAACCAAAAACCCCCACAATAATAATAATAATCTCTCTCAACCAAAACAACCAACTAAATAATAATAATCTCTCTCACCACACACAAAACACCAACCAAATAATAATAATACTCACTACAAAAAACAACACTAATAATAATAATCTCTCTCAAACACAAAACCACCACACCAAATAATAAAAATCTCTCAACACCAAAAACACACCCACCTAATAATAATAATCTCTCTACACACACAAAACAACCCACCAACCTCAATAATAATAATCTCTCTACCACAAACAAAAAACCCAACACCAAAAATAATAATAATCTCACTCAACAACACAAAACACCCACAAATAATAATAATCTCTCTCCAAAACAAACAACACCACCTAATAATAATAATCTCTCTCACCAACAAAACAACAACTAATAATAATAATCTCTCTCAAACAAAACCACCACAAATAATAATAATCTCTCTCACCACACAAAAACCAACACCTAATAATAATAATCTCTCTCAACAACACAAAAAACCCACCAACCAACAAAATAATAACTCTCTCACAAACAAACAAACTAATAATAATAATCTCTCTCACACAACAAAACCACAATAATAATAATCTCTCTCAAACAACAAACAACCACCACAAATAATAATAATCTCATTACACACAAAAAAACCACATAATAATAATAATCTCTCTCAACACACAAAACACCAATAATAATAATAATCTCTCTCAAACAAAAAACACACACTAATAAAATAACTCTCTCACAAACAACAAAAACACCACAAAAACAATAATAATACTCTCTCAACAAAAAAACACACCAAAAATAATAATCTCTCTCACACAACAAAAACCAATAATAATAATAATCTCTCTCAACCACAAAACACAACCAATATAATAATAATCTCTCTCACCACAAAAACACCAACATAATAATAATAATCTCTCTCAAACACACAACAAACCCACCACAACTAATAATAATAATCTCTCTACAAAAACACATAAAACCACCACCCACTAATAATAATAATCTCTCTCCACAAAAAAACCCAACTAATAATAATAAATCTCTCTCAACACAAAAAAACCATAATAATAAATAATCTCTCTCACAAACAAAAACACCACATAATAATAATAATCTCTCTCACACCAAAAAAAACACCCATAATAATATATCTCTCTCACACAACAAAAACACCAATAATAATAATAATCTCTCTCAAACAAAAAACCAATAATAATAATAATCTCTCTCACACACAAAACCACCAATAATAATAATAATCTCTCTCAACAACAAAACAACCACCCTAATAATAATAATCTCTCTCACACAAACAAAAACCAACCAATAAAACTAATAAATAATCTCTCTCAACAACAAAAAAATAATAATAATAATCTCTCATCAACACAAACCACACACCCTAATAATAATAATCTCTCTCACACAACAAAACCAACCACCTAATAATAATAATCTCTCTCACACCACAAAACCACCCACATAATAATAATAATCTCTCTCACAACCAACAAAAACCAACATAATAATAATAATCTCTCTCACACACAAAAAAACCACACATAAAATAATAATCTCTCAACAAAAACACACACATAATAATAATAATCTTCTCTCACAAACAAACACACCACACTAATAATAATAATCATCTCTCAAACACAAAAACACACACCTAATAATAATAATCTCTATCTACACACCAACAAACACCACCCATAATAATAATAATCTCTCACACAACAAAAACAACCAATAATAATAATCTCTCTCACAAACAAAAACCACACATAATAATAAATCTCTCTCACACACACAAAAAACACACATAATAATAAATATCTCACTCAAAACAAAAAATACACTCCACAACAAACAATAATAAATCTCTCTCTCCAAACAACAAATAAACTCAAACAAACAAAATAATAATAATCTCTCTCTCACAAAAAAAAACATAATAATAATAATCTCTCTTCAAAACAAAACCCCACAATAATAATATAATCTCTCTCTCACAAAAAAACAACCATAATAATAATAATCTCTCTCACAAACAAAAACCACCATAATAATATAATATCTCTCTCACACAAAAAAACCAACCCCACTACATAATAATAATCTCTCTCAAAAAAAACCAAACCTAATAATAATAATCTCTCTCACAACAAAACACCACTAATAATAATAATCTCTCTCAACACACAAAAACCAACATAATAATAATAATCTCTCTCAAACCAAAAAACCACCACATAATAATAATAATCTCTCTCACAAACAAAACCACAATAATAATAATAATCTCTCTCAAACAACAAAACACACCACTAATAATAATAATCTCTCTCAAACACAACACTAACACAAAACCCAAACCACACTAATAATAATAATCTCTCTCACACAACAAAACAACACTAATAATAATAATCTCTCTCAACACAAAAAACACACTATAATAATAATCTCTCTCACAACACAAAAACCACACTAATAATAATAATCTCTCTAACACACAAAACAACCACACAATAATAAATAATCTCTCTCACACAAAAAAACCCAATAATAATAATAAATCTCTCACAACACAAAACCAAACCTAATAATAATAATCTCTCTCACAAAAACAAAACCCACAACTATAAAAATAATCTCTCTCACACACAAAAAACCACCCTAATAATAATAATCTCTCTCACAAAAAAAACACAATAATCAAATCCTCTCAACAAAAAACCACATAATAATAATAATCTCACACAAAAAAAACATAATAATAATAATTCTCTCAACAACAAAAACCACTAATAATAATAATTCTCTCAACAAAAAACACACCAATAATACTAATAATCTCTCTCAAAACCAAAAAACACTCCAACTAATAATAATAATCTCTCTCAACAACAAAACCACCCACTAATAATAATAATCTCTCTCAACCACCAACAAAACCCACCACCCACTAATAATAATAATCTCTCTCACACACCAAAACACCACACAAAAATAATCAATCTCTCACACAAAAAAACCCACACCAATAATAATAAATCTCTCTCACACCACAAAAACCACCACTAATAATATAATATCTCTCAACACAAACACAAACCCACACCTAAATAATAATAATCTCTCACACACAAAACAACCACACACCTAATAATAATAAACTCTCTCAAACAACAAAAACCACCACACACATAAAATAATCTCTCTCACACAAAAAACAACACATAATAATAATAATCTCTCTCAACAACAAAAACCACACCATAATAATAATAATCTCTCACAACCAACACAAAACACCACCAAATAATAATAATCTCTCTCACAACACAAAACAACCAACCTAATAATAATAATCTCTCTCACACAAAACACAACCCAAAAATAAAATAATCTCTCTCACAACAAAACACCCATAATAATAATAATCTCTCCCAAACAAAAACACAACCCTAATAATAATAATCTCTCTCCAACAAAACAACACAATAATAATAATTCTCCACAACAACAAATAATAATCTCTCTCTCACACCAAAAACAACCTAATATAATAATCTCTCTCACAAACAAAACAACCACTAATAATAATAATCTCTACTCACACAAAAACCAACCACTAATAATAATAATCTCTCTCAACACACCAAAACACCATAATAATAATAATCTCTCTCCAACAAAAACAACACCAATAATAATAATCTCTCAACACACCAAACCAACCCACACTAATAAATAATCTCACTCACCAACACAAAACCACACCATAATAATAATAATCTCTCTCAACAACAAAACACAACCTAATAATAAATCTCTCTCAACAACAAAAAACCACACCACTAATAATAATAATCTCTCTCACACACAAAAAAACCATAATAATAATAATCTCTCTCACCACAAAAAAACCACAAATAATAATAATAACTCTCTCACAACCACACAAAACCCCACACCACTAATAAATAATAATCTCTCATCACCAAAACAACCCACAACTAATAAAAATCTCTACTCAAAAACAAAACCACCCACCTCATAATAAAATCTCTCTCACAACACACCCAAAACAACCACACCTAATAATAATAACTCTCTACAACAAAAAAACCCCCATAATAATAATAATCTCTCTCACCACACAAAAACAATAATAATAATCTCTCACAAAAAAAACCCACACACCAATAATAATAATCTCTCTCACACACACAAAAACCTCAACATAAAATAATACTATCTCTCTCACAAAACAAAACACATAATAATAATATCTCTCTCACAAAAAACAACCATAATAATAAAAATCTCTCTCAAAACACCAAAACCACCACACCAAATAATAATAATAATCTCTCTCCAAAACAAACAACCATAATAATAATAATCTCTCTCACAACACAAAAACCCATAATAATAATAATCTCTCTCAAACACCAAACAAACCACCACCACCACATAATAATAATAATCTCTCTCAACACAAAAAACCATAATAATAATAATCTCTCTCACCACAAAAACACACACCAATAATAATAATAATCTCTTCACCACACAAAAAACCATAATAATAATAATCTCTCTCAACAACAAAACACCACAACTAATAATAATCTCTCTCACACACAAAACCCACCACCAAATAAAAATATAATCTCTCTCACAAACAAAACCACACCAACTAATAATAATAATCTCTACTCAACACAACAAAAACCATAATAATAATAATCTCTCTCACAACACAAAACACCCACCACCTAATAATAATAATCTCTCTCAACACCAAAAAACACCACATAATAATAATCTCTCAACACAAAAAAACCACACTCAATAATAATAAATCTCTCTCACACCCAAAAACACACATAATAATAATAATCTCTCTCAACAACAAACACATAATAATAATAATCTCTCTCAACACACAAAACACACCACTAATAATAAAATCTCTCTCACACACAAAAACCACCACCACAATAATAATAATCTCTCTACACAACACAAAACAACCACCATAATAATAATCATCTCTCTCACCACAACAAACCACAACATAATAATAATCTCTCACAAACACAAAACCCCACCCACCAAATAATAATAATCTCTCTCACCAACAAAAAACACCACTAATAATAATAAATCTCTCTCAAAACAAAACCAACCACTAATAATAATACTCTCTCACAACAAAAACCACCCACCAACTAAAATAATAATCACTCACACACAACAAAAACACCCATAATAATAATAATCTCTCTACAACCAAAAACCACACCATATAATAATAATCTCTCTCAACACACAAACAAAACCACCACCACTAATAATAATAATCTCTCTCACAACAAAAACCACACATAATAATAATAAACTCTCTCAAACCACAACAACAACCACCAAAAAAAATAATAATCTCTCTCACCACACAAAAACAACACTAATAATAATAATCTCTCTACAACAAAAAACACACCCTAATAATAATAATCATCTCCACACAAAAAAACACAACCCTAATAATAATAATCTCTCTCAACACACAAAAACCCAACACCATAATAATAATAATCTCTCACAACAAAACACCACCCACACATAAATAAATAATCTCTCTCACACCACACAAAACCAACTAATAATAATAATCTCTCACACAAAAAAACACCCCAAAATAAAATAATCTCTCTCACAACAAAAACACACCATAATAATAATAATCTCTCACACACACAAAACAACACTAATAATAATAAATCTCTCTCACAACAACAAAAACCACCACACCTAATAATATAATCTCTCACACACAAAAAAAACCAATAACTAATAATAATCATCTCTCAAACCAAACATAAAACCACCACACAAACAAAATAATAAATAATCTTCTACAACCAAAAACCACAAATAATAATAAATCTCTCTCTACACACAACAAAACAATAATAATAATAATCTCTCTCAACACAAAACACCACACTAATAATAATAATCTCTCTAAACACAACAAAACCACCACACTAATAATAATAATCTCTCTCACAACAAAAACCACCACCATAATACTAATAATCTCTCTACACACACACAAAACACACATAATAATAATAATCATCTCTCAACAACACAAAAAACCAACCCTAATAATAATAATAATCTCTCTCAACAACAAAAACACCACATAATAATAATAATCTCTCTCACACACAAAAAACCACCTAATAATAATAATCTCTCTCAACAACAAAAAACCACAACAAATAATAATAATCTCTCTCACAACCAACACAAAACACCACCACCAAAAATAAATAATAATCTCTCTCACAAAACAAAAACACCACCAAAAAAATAATAATACATCTCTCACAACAAACAAAAACCACCATAATAATAATATCTCTCTCAAACAAAACACACAAACAACAAAAAAAATAATAATAATCTCTACTCACCAAAAAAAACCAATAAAATAATAATCTCTCTCACAACAAAAACCAACCTAATAATAATAATCTCTCTCACAACCAAAAACACCAACTAATAATAATAATCTCTCTCACAACAAAAAACCCAACTAATAATAATCTCTCTAACCACACACCAAACCAATAATAATAATCTCTCACCCAACAAAAAACACCAATATAATAATAATCTCTCCAAACACCCACACATAATAATAATAATCTCTCTACCAACAAAAACCACACATAATAATAATAATCTCTCTCACAACAAAAAACCACATAATAATAAAATCTCTCTCAACACAAAAACAACCCACACTAATAATAATAATCTCTCTCAACAACCAAACAAACCACAATAATCAATAATAATCTCTCTCAAAACCAAACACCAACAAATAATAATAATCTCTCTCACAAAACACCCAACACATAATAATAATAATCATCATCAACACAACAAAACCCCACCACAATAATAATAATACTCTCACCCACACAAAAACCACACCCATAATAATAATAATCTCTCTCAAACAAAAAACCAAACCAAAAAAAACAATAATAATCTCTCTCACAAACAAAACACCAATAATAATAATAATCTCTTCAACAACAAAAAACCACCAATAATAAAAATCTCTCTCAACAAAAAACAACCATAATAATAATAATCTCTCAACAAACTCAAAACACCACATAATAATAATAACACCACAACCTAATAAATATAATAATCTCTCTCAACAAACAAAAACCCCCACCATAATAATAATAATCTCTCTCCACAAAAAACAACACTATAATAATAATAATCTCAAAACAAAACACACCTAATAATAATATCTCTCACAACAAAAACACCCCACTAATAATAATAACTCCACCAAAAAACCATAATAATAATAAATCTCTCTCTCAACACAAAACACCCTAATAAAAAACTCTCTCACACAAAAACCCACCCCTAATAATACTAATCTCTCTCACACAACACAACAAAACCCCACACAACTAATAATAACTAATCTCTCTCAAAACACACACCACTAATAATAAATAATCTCTCTCACAACAAAAACACACCATAATAATAATAATCTCTCTCACCAAAAAAACCACACCAACAATAATAATAATCTCTCTCACACCACAAAAACCACAACACATAATAATAATCTCTCTCAAAACAAAACCACACACTAATAATAATAATCTCATCTCACCAACAAAACACACACTAATAATAATAATCTCTCTACACACAAAAACAACACCCATAATAATAATAATATCTCTCACACAACAAAACACCCACTAATAATAAAACATCTCTCACAAACCAAAAACAACACTAATAATAATAATCTCTCTCACAAACAAAAACCCACACCAAAATAATAAATAATACTCTCTCAACACAAAACACACAAATAATAATAATCTCTCTCACAAACAAAAACACCATACCTAAAAATAATAACTCTCTACACAACAAAAACCACACCACTAATAATAATAATCTCTCTCACACACCAAAAACACCACACACTAATAATAATACTCTCTCACACAAAAAACACCACATAATAATAATAATCTCTCTCACACAAAAAACAACACCATAATAATAAAATCTCTCTCAACAAAAAACACCAATAATAATAAAATCTCTCTCACACAACAAAACACCAAACTAATAATAAAAACTCATCTCACAACCAACAAACACCACCCACTAATAATAATAATCTCTCTCACACACAAAAACCACAACCTAAAATAATAATCTCTCTCACAACCACAAAAACCAACCATAATAATAATAATCTCTCTCACAAACCAAAAAACCTAACTAATAATCTCATCACACCAACAAAACCACTAATAAATAATACATCTCTCTCAAAAAACAACACCTAATACAATAATCTACTCAAACACAAAAACCCACCACTAATAATAATAATCTCTACTCAAAACAAAACACCAATAATAATAATCTCTCTCACACCCAAACCAACCAATAATAATAATAATCTCTCTCCACAAAAAAACACAACTAATAATAATAATCTACTCAACCACCAAACAACACATAATAATAAAATCTCTCACAAACAACACAAAAACCACACCCAACCTAAAATAATAATCTCTCTCAACAAAAAACACACATAATAATAATAATCTCTCACACAACAACAAAAACACCCACACCCAATAATAATACAACTCTCACAAACAACAACAACACCAACCACCCCACAATAATAATAATCTCTCTCAACACACAAAAACCCACCCCCATAATAATAATAATCTCTCTCCACAACCAAAAACACACCACTAATAAAATACACTCTCACACACAAAAACCCCACCAACAATAATAAACACTCAACACACAAAACCAACCACATAATAATCAATCTCTCTCACACAACAAAACACCAACACATAATAATAATAACTCTCTCAACAACAAAAACCCCACCACCTCAAAAATAATAAATCATACACACCACACAAAACACACACCACCAAAACAATAATACTCTCCACAACAAAAACACCACACTAAAAAAAACATCTCACCACAACACACAAACACCCACCAACAAAAATAAAAATACTCTCACCACAAAAACCACCACCAAATAACAATACTCATCTCACAACACCCAAAACAACACCAACATAATAATAATCTCTCTCACAACAAAAACACAACCCACCATAAACTAATAACTCTCCACACCACACAAAACACACCCAATAATAATAATAATCTCTCTCACAACCACACAAAACACCCCCCACACACAATAAAAATAATACTCTCTCAACAACAAAACACCCACTAATAATAATAAATCTACTCTACACAACAAAACCCCACCCATAATAATAATAATCTCTCTCACACAACAAAACCACACCACAATAATAATAATCTCTCTCAAACACCACAAACACCCACCATAATACAATAATCTCTCTCACAAACAACACCAAATAATAATACACTCTCACCCACAAACCACCAATCATAATAATAATCTCTCTCACCAAAAAACACACCCACAAATAATAATAATCATCTCTCCACAAAAACAACCATAATAATAATAATCTCTCTAACAACAAAACCACAATAATAATATAATCTCTCTCACCAAAAACAACACATAATAATATAATCTCTCTCACACAACAAAACACCACATAATAATAAAAATCTCTACTCAACAAAAACAACCCTAACAATAATAATCTCTCTCAAAACAAAACCACATAATACATAATAATCTCTCACACCAAAAAACAACATAATAATAATAATCTCTCTCAACAACAAAACAAACACTAATAATAAATCTCTCTCAAACAAAAAACAATAATAATAATAATCTCTCTCAACACAAAAACAACATAATAATAATCTCTCTCACAACAAACAAACACATAATAATAATAATCTCTCTCACAAACAAAACAACTAATAATAATAATATCTCTCAACAACAAAAACACACCACATAATAATAATCTCTCTCAACACAAACAAAACAACCCACCAATAATAATAATCTCTCTCACCACACAAAACAACACCTAAAATAATAATCTCTCTCACAACAAACAACCAATAATAATAATCTCATCCAACCAAAAAAACATACATAATAATAATCTCTCTCAACAAAAAACCCACACCAATAATAATAAATCTCATCAACACAAAAAACCAATAATAAATAATCTCTCTCACACACACAAAACAACCACCTAATAATAATAATCTCTCTCAAAACAAAAAAACACTATAATAATAATCTCTCACACAACAAAACACAACCACTAAATAATAATCTCTCTCAACACAAAAAAACACCTAATAATAATCTCTCTCACAAAAAACAAACCATAATAATAATCATCTCTCTCAACACAAAAAAACCAAATAATAATAATCATCTCTCACCAAACCAAAAACCACACTAATAATAATAATCTCTCTCACAACACCAAAACAACTCAATAAAAATAATCTCTCTACACCAAACAACCACATACATAATAATAATCTCTCTCAACACACAAAACCAACACACCACAAATAATAATAATCTCTCTCAACACACAAACAACCACCTAATAATAATATCTCTCACAACACAACCAAACACCCAACACAAATACAAAATAATCTCTCTCACAAACAAAACCACACCACCAAAATAAATAATACATCTCTCTCACACCAAAAACACCAACCTAATATAATAATCTCTCTCACAACAAAAACACACCACAATAATAATCAACTCTCTCTCACACAAACAAACCACCCACTAATAATAAAAATCTCACTCACACAAACACAACACAAATAATAATAATCTCTCTCACACACCAAAAACACCACATAATAATAAAATCTCTCACACAAAAAAAACCAAACACCTAATAATAAAATCTCTCTCACAAACAAAAACCCCAATAATAATAATAATCTCTCTCACAAAAAAACAACATAATAATAATAATCTCTCTCACAACACAAAACAACCACACTAATAATAAATTCTCTCACCACAAAAACACACACCATAATAAAATAATCTCTCTCACAAAAAAAACACCAACATAATAATAATATCTCTCTCACACCAAAAAACACACCTAATAATAATAATCTCTCAACAAAAAACCAACATAATAATAATAATCTCTCTCCAAACAAAACACCAACATAATAATAATATCTCTCTACACCACAAAAACAACTAATAATAATAATCTCTCTTCAAACAAAAACAACATAATAATAATAATCTCTCTCAACACACCACAAACCACCACAATAATAATAATAACATCTCTCACACACACCAAAAAAAACCAACCTAATAATAATAATCTCACTCAACCAAAAAAACCAACCCATAATAATAAATAATCTCTCTCAACAAAAAAACACAATAATAAATAATCTCTCTCACAACAAAAACCCACCACATAATAATAATACTATCTCTCACAACAAAAAACTAATAATAATAATCTCTCTCACAACAAAACCACACATAATAATAATAATCTCTCTCACACAACAAAACACACATAATAATAATAATCTCTCTCAACAACAAAAACCAATAATAATAATAATCTCTCTCAAACAAAAACACAATAATAATAATAATCTCTCTCACAAACAAAAACACACTAATAATAATAACTCTCTCACAACAAAAAAACACCCAAATAATAATAATCTCTCAACAAAAAAACCACCAACTAATAATAATAATCATCTCTACACAAACAAAAACCACACCTAATAATAATAATCTCTCATCAACAACAAAAACCCCACAATAATAATATAAATCTCTCTCACAAACAAAAACCACAATAAATAAAATCTCTCACACAACAAAACCACCACACATAATAATAATCTCTCTCACACAACAAAAACCACTAATAATAATAATCTCTCTCACAACACAAAACACACCAAATAATAATAATCTCTCTCACAACAACCACCAACCCCAACACCAAATAATAATAATCATCTCTCACACAACAAAAACACACTAATAATAATAATCTCTCACAAAAAAAACCACATAACTAATAACTCTCTCAAACAAAAACAAACTAATAATAATAATCTACTCTCAACCAACAAAAACCCCACACCAATAAAATAATCTACTCTCACAACACAACAAACATAATAATAATAATCTCTCTCACAACACCACAAAACCACCCACCCAACAAATAATAAATAATCTCTCTCAACAAAAAACCACACCCAATAATAATAAATCTCTCTCAACACAAAAAACCACACACTAATAATAATAATCTCTCTCAAAACAAAAACCAAACTAATAATAATAACTCTCTCTAAACACAAACACCACATAATAATAATAAATCTCTCTCAACACAAAAAACCAACACTAATAATAATAATCTCTCACACACCACAAAACACACCATAATAATAATAATCTCTCACACAACACAAAAACACACTAATAATAATAATATCTCTCACACACAAAAAACCACCACTAATAATAATAATCTCTCTCAACACACAAAAACACAACATAAATAATAATAATCTCTCTCACAACAAAAACCACAATAATAATAATAATCTCTCTCACACAACAAAACCACACCTAATAATAATAATTCTCTCTCAACAACAACAAAACCAACCACACAAACTAATATAATATCTCTCACACAAAAACACAACACATAATAAAATCTCTCTCACACAACAAAAACAACACTAATAATAATACTCTCTCACACACAAAAACCACACCACTAATAATAATAATCTCTCTCAAAAAACACAAACCATCAAAATAAATAATACTCTCTCAAAAAAACAAACCTAATAATAATACTAATCTCTCTCACAACAACAAAAACCAACAATAATAATAATAATCTCTCTCAAACACAAAAACAACATAATATAATAATCTCTCTCAACAAAAAAAACAATAATCAAAATTCTCAAAAACAACCAATAATAATAATAATCTCTCACAACACCAAAACCACCCAACATAATAATAATAATCTCTCTCACAACACAAAAACACACCTAATAATAATAATCTCTCTCAACACAAAACCACAATAATAATAATCATCTCTCACCACCAACACAAAAACACCAACCTAATAATAAAAATCTCTCTCACACCACAAAAACCAACAATAATAATAATAATCTCTCTCAACAAAAACCAACATAATAATAATCTCTCTCAAACACAAAACACACTAATAATAATAAATCTCTCTCACACACAAAAACACATAATAATAATAATCTCTCTCACAACAAACCACAATAATAATAATAATCTCTCAAACACAAAAACCACACACTAATAATAATAATCTCTCTCACAAACAAAAACAACATACATAATAATAATCTCTCTCTCAAACACAAAACACACAATAATAATAATAATCTCTCACACAAAAAAACCCCACAAATAATAATAATAATCTCTCTACAACAACAAAACCCCACAACAAAAAACATAATACTCTCTCACACACAAAAAACCACAAATAATAATAATCTCTCTCACACAAAAAACACAACCTAATAATAATAATCTCTCTCAACACAACAAAACACCACACCCTAAAAAATAATAATATATCTCTCTCAACACCAAAACACCAATAATAATAATAATCTCTCTCAAAAACAAAAAAACACAACCACAAACAATAATAATAATCTATCACCACCCAAAAACAACACCACACCTAATAATAATAATCATCTCTCCACAACACAAAACCACAATAAAATAATCTCTCTCACAAAAAAAACATAATAATAATAATCTCTCTCAAACACCAAAAACACCATCACAATAATAATAAATCTCTCTCAACCAACAAAAACACACTATAATAATAATAATCTCTCTCACAACAAAAAACCACACTAATAATAATAATCTCTCTCACACAACAAAACACACCAACTAATAATAATAATCTCTCTCACACAACAAACACAAACATAATAATAAAATAATCTCTCTCAACCAACAAAACAACACCACTAATAATAATAATCTCTCACAAACAAAAAAACCATAAATAAATAAAATCATCTCTCACCACACAAAACACACCATAATAATAATAATCTCTCTCCACACAAAAACACACACTAATAATAATAATCTCTCTCACAACAAAAAACAACAACATAATAAAAATCTCTCTCACACAAAAAACACACCATAATAATAAATCTCTCTCACACAACAAAAACACCACATAATAATAATAATCTCTCTACAACAAACAAAAAACCACACCTAATAATAATAATCTCTCTCAACCAAAAAACAACAACTAATAATAATAATCTCTCTCAACACAAAAAACACAACCACTAATAAATAAATAATCTCTCTCCAAAAAAAAACACACTAATAATAATAATCTCTCACACAAACAAAAACCATCCCCCACACAAAATAATAAATAACTACTCACACCACCAAAAAACCCCAACACATAATAATAATAACTCTCTCACAAACAAACACACCACTAATAATAATAATCTCTCTCAACAACAAAACACACAACATAATAATAATAATCTCTCTCAACAACAAAAAATACCTAAAACCACTAATAATAATAATCTCTCTCAACAACACAAAAACCACACCATAATAATAATAATCTCTTCACACACACAAAAACCACACATAATAATAATAATCTCTCTCAACAACAAAACCCAACTAATAATAATAATCTCTCTCACACAAAAAAACCAATAATAATAATAATCTCTCTCACACAAAAAACCAACACAATAATAATAATCTCTCTCAAACACAAAACAACATAATAATAATAATCTCTCTCACAAACAAAACAACCATAATAATAATAATCTCTCTCACAAACAAAACCCAACCACTAATAATAATAATCTCTCTCACCAACAAAAAACCAACCATAATAATAATAATCTCTCTCAAAACCAACCAAAACCACCACAATAATAATAATAATCTCTCTCAACACCAAAAACAACATAATAATAATAATCTCTCTCACAAAAAAAAACCCACACTAATAATAATAATCTCTCTCACAAAAAAAAACACTAATAATAATAATCTCTCTACACAACACAAAAACCAACAATAATAATAATAATTCTCTCTCCAAAAAAACAACACTAATAATAATAATCTTCTCACAACAAAAACACACATAATAATAATAATCTCTCACCAACAAAAAACAACCTAATAATAATAATCTCTCTACAACAAAAACACCACAATAATAATAATCTCTCACACACAACCAAAAACCAACTAATAATAATAATCTCTCTCACACAAACAAAAAACACTCTCCACAATAAAAATAATAATATATCTCTCTCAAAACAAAACCACCATAATAATAATAATCTCTCATCAAAACAAAACACCAACACTAATAATAATAATCTCTCTCAACACCAAAAACAACTAATAATAATAATCTCTCTCAAAAAAAAACACACTAATAATAATAATCTCTCTCAACAAAAAACACCACCCACTAATAATAATAATCTCTCTCACACACAAAACAACCCACCACAATAATAATAATCTCTCTCCACACAAAAAACCAATAATAATAATAATCTTCTCCAAAAAAAACCAATAATACTAATAATCTCTCTCACAAACAAAACACACTAATAATAATAATCTCTCTCACAACAAAAACACCACTAATAATAATAATCTCTCTCACCAAAAAAAACACACATAATAATAATAATCTCTCTCAAAAACCAAAAACCACATAATAATAATAATCTCTCTCACAACAAAAAACAACACTAATAATAATAATCTCTCTCAAAACAAACCACAACATAAACAACCACCTAATAATAATAATCTCTCTCAAAACAAAAAACAACCTAATAATAATAAATCTCCTACAAACAAACACACCACACCCTAATAATAATAATCTCTCTCACAACAAAAACCAACCTAATAATAATAAATCTCTCTCACAACACACAACACCACCATAATAATAATAATTCTCTCAACAACAAAACCAAATAATAATAATAATCTCTCTCAAACAAAAAACACCCACTAATAATAATAATCTCTCTCAACAAAAAACCACCACTAATAATAATATCTCTCTCACAACAAACCAACCAATAATAATAAATCTCTCTACACAAAACACACCACTAATAATAATAATCTCTCTCAACACAAAACACAACATAATAATAATAATCTCTCTCAAACAAAAAACCAACATAATAATAAATCTCTCTCAACAAACAAAAACCACCACCACTACATAATAATAATCTCTCTCAAACCAAACACCACATCATAATAATAATCTCTCTCAACAAACAACACACCTACATAATAATAATCTCTCTCACCACAAAAAACCACACACATAATAATAATAATCTCTCTCAACAACAAAAACAAACTAATAATAATATCTCTCTCACAACAAAAAACACACTAATAATAATAATCTATCTCACAACAAAAACACCACACTAATAATAATAATCTCTCTCACACAAAAACAAACCAAATAATAATAATCATCTCTCTCAACACAAAAAACCCAATAATAATACAAATCTCTCTCACACAAAAAAACCACCAACATAATAATAATCTCTCTCAAAAAAAACACATAATAATAATAATCTCTCTCACAACAACAAAACACACCAACATAATAATAATAATCTCTCTCAACACACAAAAACAAATAATAATAATCTCTCTCCAACAACAAAACCATAATAATAATAATCTCTCTCAAAAAAAAAACCACCATAATAATAATAATCTCTCTCACAACACAAAACAACCATAATAATAATAATCTCTCTCACAACAAAAACCCAACTAATAATAATAATCTCTCTCACAAAAAACCACACAAATAATAATAATCTCTCTCAACAACAAAACACCCACATAATAATAAATCTCTCTCACACAAAAAAACACACAACTAATAATAATAATCTCTCTCAAACAAAAACCCACCATAATAATAATAATCTCTCTCAACACAAAAACCCAACTAATAATAATAATCTCTCTCAACACACCAAAACACACCACTAATAATAATAATCTCTCTCAAAACAAAAAACACACTAATAATAATAATCTCTCTCCAACAAAACAAAATAATAATAATAAATTCTCTACAAAACCACAACAATAATACCACAAACCACAAAACACATAATAATAATAATCTCTCTCAAAAAAAACACACCTAATAATAATAATCTCTCTCACAACAAAAAACCACACCCTAATAATAATAAATCTCTCTCACAAACAAAAACATACAACCCAATAATAATAATCTCTCACCAAACAAAAACCACCTAATAATAATAATCTCTCTCAACACAAAAAACACCTAATATAATAATCTCTCTCACAAACAAACACCAATAATAATAATAATCTCTCTCAAACAAAAAACCACACATAATAATAAAAATCTCTCTCACAACAAAAAACAAAATAATAATAATCTCTCTCACCAAAAAAAACCCATAATAAATAATAATCTCTCTACACAAAAAAAACACAACTAATAAAATAATCTCTCTCAAAACACAAACAACCCCAACTAATAATAAATAATCTCTCTCACACCAAAAACACAACACAATAATACATAATCTCTCTCACCACAAAAAACAACCTAAAAAATAATATCTCTCTCACACACACAAAAACCACACTAATAATAATAATCTCTCTCAAAAACAAACCCCACCCACAAATAATAATAATCTCTCTCACACAACAAACAACACTAATAATAATAATCTCTCTCACAACAACAAAACACAACTAATAATAATAATCTCTTCACAAAACAACACACAAATAATAATAATAATCTCTCTCAACACAAAAACAACACCTAATAATAATAATCTCTCTCACAAACAAAACCACCCAACTAAAATAATAATCATCTCTCACACAAACAAAAAACCACACACTAAAATAAAAAATCTACTCTCAACACCAAAACAACCACATAATAATAATAATCTCTCTCAACAACAAAAAACACCCACCATAATACATAATCTATCTCACAACAAAAACACAACTATAATAATAATCCTCTCAAACAAAACACCAATAATAATAATAATCTCTCTACCCAACAAAACCACCAAAAATAATAATAATAATCTCTCTACACCAAAAAAACACACCCACTAATAATAAAAATCTCTCTAACACACAAAAACACCACATAATAAATAATCATCTCTCACAAAAAAAACACACTAATAATAATACATCTCTCTCAAACAACAAAACACCAACTAATAAAAATAATCACTCTCACACCACACCAAAACCACCCAATAATAATAAAATCTCTCTCAAACACAAAAACCACTAATAATAATAATCTCTCTCAACAAAACAACCACCCAATAATAATAATAATTCTCTCACAAAAAAAAACATAATATAATAATCTCTCTCACAACACAAAAAACCCAATAATAATAATAATCTCTCTCACAAACAAAACACACCTAAATAATAATAATCTCTCTCACAAACAAAAACCAACACTAATAATAATAATCTCTCTCACAAAAAAACACAACACTAATAATAATAATCTCTCTAAAACAAAAACACAACACTAATAATAATAATCTCTCTCAACAAAAACACACCAATAATAAAAATCAATCTCACACAACCAAAACAACACACCCAACAAAATAATAATAATCACTCTCCAACCAAAAAACCAACAAATAATAAATAATCTCTCTCAACACAAAAAACAACCAAAATAATACATAATCTCTTCACACACAAAAAAACATAATAATAATAATCTCTCTCAACACAAAACCACCACTAATAATAATATCTCTCTCACAAACACAAACCCAACCATAATAATAATAATCTCTCTCAACCAACAAAAACACCACCTAATAATAAAATCTCTCTCAACAACAAAACCAACCACTAATAATAATAATCTCTCACAAACAAAAAACACCCACTAATAATAATAATCTCTCTCACACCAACAAAAACACCCTAACTAATAATAATCTCTCTCAACAAACAAAACCACACATAATAATAATAATCTTCTCAACAACCCAAAAAACCAAACACACTAATAATAATAATCTACCTCTCACAACAAAAACACCCAACCAACCAATAATAATAAACTCTCTCACAAAAAAACACCAAAATAATAATACTCTCACAACAACAAAACCCCACAAAATAATAATAATCTCTCTCACCAACAAACAAAACAAAATCTCCCAAAAAACAAATACATAATAATCTCTCTCAACAAAAAAACCACCAATAATAATAATCTCTCACAACAAAAACACCAATAATAATAATAATCTCTCTCACAACAAAAACAACCACTAATAATAATAATCTCTCTACACAAAAAACCACACCTAATAATAAATAATCTCTCTCAAACACAAAACACCACACTAATAATAATAAATCTCTCTCAACCAAAAACAACCAATAATAATAATAATCTCTCTCACCAAACAAAAAACCCACCAATAATAATAATAATCTCTCTCACACACAAAAAACCACATAATAATAATAATCTCTCTCACAACAAAAAACCCCACAAATAATAATAATACTCTCTCACACAACAAAAACACCACACTAATAATAATAATCTCTCAACAACAAAAACAACCCACTAAATAATAATCTCTCTCACAACACAACAAAACACCACCACTAATAATAATAATCTCTCTCACACAAAAAACACACACAATAATACATAAATACTCTCTCACTCACAACAAAACACCAATAATAATAATACATCACTCTCACCACAAAAACACCACATAATAATAAAATCTCTCTCACACAACAAAAACCAAATAATCAAATCTCTCTCAAAACAAAACACAACTAATAATAATAATCTCTCTCACAAAACAAAACCAAACAATAATAATAATCTCTCTCAACACAAAAAACACCCAAATAATAATAATAATCTCTCCAAACACAAAAACAACCCAACAAATAATAATAATCTCTCTCTCAAACAAAAAACCAACAATAATAATAATCTCTCTCAAACACAAACAAACCACAATAATAAATAATAATCTCTCTCAACACACAAAAAACCACCTAATAATAATAAATCTCTCTCACACAAAAAACACACACCTAATAATAATATATCTCTCTCAACAAAAAAACCAACTAATAATAATAATCTCTCTCCAAACAAAAAAAATAATAATAATAATCTCTCTCACCAAAACCAAAACCACAAAATAATACATCTCTCACACCACAAAAACACTAATAATAATAATACTCTCTCAACAAACAAACCACACCAAAAATAATAATAAATCTCTCACAACAAAAACACCACATAATAATAATAATCTCTCTCAACACAAAAACCACAATAATAATAATAATCTCCTCACAACCAAAAAACACCACTAATAATAATAATCTCTCTCACAAACCAAAACCAACATAATAATAATAATCTCTCTCACCACAAAAAAACCACACTAATAAATAAATCTCTCTCAACAAACAAAAACAACCCTAATAATAAAAATCTCTCTCAAAACAAAACCCAACCATAATAATAATAATCTCTCTCAACAACAAACACCAACAAATAATAATAATCTCTCTCAAAACAAAAACACCACTAATAATAATAATCTCTCTACACAAAAAAAAACACACACCATAATAATAATAATCTCTCTCACCACAAAAACCACACATAATAATAATAATCTCTCTCACACAAAACAACAACACTAATAATAATCACTCTCACAAAAAAACCACAATAATAATAATCTCTCTCAACAAAAAAACCACCACATAAAATAATAATCTCTCTCACAAAACAAAAACACCACACTAAAATAATAAATCTCACTCACAACACACAAAACACCACTCAAAAATAATAATAATCTCTCTCACAAAAAAAACAACACACTAATAATAATAATCTCTCTCAAACAAAAAACCACATAATAATAATAATCTCTCACACAACAAAACACCACACTAATAATAAATAACATCTCTCTCAACAACAAACACAACAACTAATAATAATAATCTCTCTCACACCAAAAACACACATAATAATAATAAATCTCTCTAACCAAAAACCAAAACAATAATAATAAATCTCTCTCAACAACAAAACAAACCCCAACACAAAATAATAATAATCTCTCTCACACAACAAAACCACAACATAATAATAATAATCTCTCTCAACACAAAAAACCCACATAATAATAATAATCTCTCTCACCAAAAAAAAACAACTAATAATAATAATCTCTCTCAACACAAAACAACACCCCATAATAATAATAATCTCTCTCACCACAAACAAAAACCAATAATAATAATAATCTCTCACAACAACAAAACACCACACAAATAATAATAATCTCTCTCAAAACACAAAAACACACCCACAAATAATAAATAATAATTATCTCTCTCAACACAAAAACACACTAATAATAATAATCTCTCTCAAACAACAAAAACACCCCCACTAATAATAATAATCTCTCTCACACAAAAAAACACCAACTAATAATAATAATCTCTCTCTCAACACACAAAAACCACAACCTAATAATAATAATCTCTCTCCACACAAAAACACAACCTAATAATAATAACTCTCTCAAAACCACAACAATAACACAACCACCTAAAAAAAACATAATATATAATCTCTCTCAAACAACAAAAACAATAATAATAATCTCTCACCAAACAAAACAACACCATAATAATAATAATTCTCTACACAAAAAACCACAATAATAATAAATCATCTCTCAACAACAAAACACACCCATAATAATAATAATCTCTCTCACAAAAAAACCACCCATAATAATAATAATCTCTCTCACAAAAACAAACAACTAATAAATAATCTCTCTCACAAAAACAAAACCCCACAATAATAATAATAATCTCTCTCAACAAAAAAACAACTAATAATAATAATCTCTCTCACAAAAAACCCACATAATAATAATAATCTCTCTCCAAAAAAAACCAACTAATAATAATAATCTCTCTCAACAAACAAAAACACACTAATAATAATAATCTCTCAAACAAACAAAACATAATAATAATAATCTCTCTCACAAAACAAAACTAATAAATAATCTCTCACAAAACAAACACATAATAATAATAATCTCTCTCACAAACAAACCCCACAATAATAATAATAATCTCTCTCACAAAAACAAAAACAACCCCACACTACAATAATAAATAAATACTCTCTCACCAAACCAAAACACAACTAATAATAATAATCTCTCTCACAAACAAAACACCAAACTCAATAATAATAATCTCTCTCACAAACAAAACACACCTAATAATAAAAATCTCTCTCAACAAAACAACATAATAATAATCTCTCTCCAAACACAAAAATAATAATAATAATCTCTCTCACCACAAAAAACAAACTAATAATAATATCTCTCATCACACCAAAAAACACACCAAACATAAATATAATCTCACACACAACAAAACACAACCACTAATAAAAATAATCTCTCTCACAAACAACAAACCAAACAAATAATAATATCTTCTCAACACAAAAACAAACAAAAACAACTCACACAAAAAAAAATAATAAAATCAAACTCTCAACACAAAAAACAACATAATAATACATAAATCTCTCTCACACAAAAACCACCACATAATAATAATACATCTCTCACAAAAAACCACAACCAATAAAAATAATCTCTCTCAACACCAAAACACACACTAATAATAATAATCTCTCTCAAAACACAAACACCACACATAATAATAATAATCTCTCTCAAACAAAAAAACCCAATAATAATAAAATACTCTCTCTCACACAACAAAACAAAATAATAATAATCTCTCTCACAACAAAAAACAACACTAATAATAATAATCTCTCTCAAAACAAAACAACCATAATAATAAATCAATCTCTCAACACAAAAACACATAATAATAATAATCTCTCAACACAAAAACACAACACCCTAAAACTAATAATCTCTCACAAACAACAAACCAACACTAATAATAAATCTCTCTCACACACATAAACACACACCAAACACATAATAATAATAATCTCTCTCAACAAACAAAACACACAACCTAATAATAATAATCTCTCTCAAAAAAAACCACACTAATAATAATAATTCTCTCACACAAAAAAACACATAATAATAATAATCTCTCTCACACACAAAAACCACCCAATAATAATAATAATCTCTCACACAAAAACACACATAATAATAATAATCTCTCTCACACACAAAACCCACCCACTAATAATAATAATCTCTCTCACAACAAAAACACCACTAATAATAATAATCTCTCTCAAACAAAACAACAACATAATAATAATAATCTCTCTCACAACAAAACACACCATAATAATAATAATCTCTCTCAACACACAAAAACCCAACCTAATAATAATAATCTCTCTCACACAAAAAAACACCATAATAATAATAATCTCTCTCAACAAAAAAACACCATAATAATAATAATCTCTCACACACAAAAAACCACACACTAATAATAATAATCTCTCTCAACACAAAAAACCACACCTAATAATAATCAATCTCTCAAAAAAAACACACACTAATAATACATAACTCTCTCTCAACAAAAAACACCACAAATAATAATAATCTCATCTCACAACAAAAACACACATAATAATAATAATCTCTCTCAACAACAACAAAAACCACCACACTAATAATAATAATCTCTCTCAACACAACAAAACCACACCATAATAATAATAATCTCTCTCAACACACAAAACCAACCACACTAATAATAATAATCTCTCTCACCAACAAAAAAACACATAATAATAATAATCTCTCTCAACAACAAACCAACCACCATAATAATAATAATCTCTCTCAAACAAACACATAATATAATATCTCTCAAAACCAAACAACTAATAATAATAATCTCTCTACAACACAAAAAACCACATCATAATAATAATCTTCTCTCACAACACAAAACACCACCATAATAATAATAATCTCTCTCAAAAAAACACCAATAATAATAATAATCTCTCTCAACCAACAAAACCACACTAATAATAATAATCTCTCTCACCAACAAAAAACACAAATAATAATAATAATCTCTCTCCAAAACAAAAACACCATAATAATAATAATCTCTCTCACAAACAACAACACCAAATAATAATAATAATCTCTCTTCACACAAAAAACCACCATAATAATAATAATCTCTCTCACAAAAAAAACCCACAAATAATAATAATAATCTCTCTCAAACACAAAAACACCAAATAATAATAATCTCTCTACCACAAAAAAAACCACCTAATAATAATACTCTCTCACAAACAAAACCACACAACTAATAATAATAATCTCTCTCACACACAAAAAACACAACATAATAATAATAATCTTCTCACACAAAAAAACACACATAATAATAATAATCTCTCTCACAAAAAACCACACATCAATAATAATAATCTCTCTCACAACAAAACAACAACTAATAATAATAATCTCTCTCACCAACAAAAACACATAATAATAATAATCTCTCTCAAAAAAAACACACATAATAATAATAATCTCTCTCAAACAACAACAAAACACCAACCTAATAATAATATAATCTCTCTCACACAAACAAAACAACCACATAATAATAATAAATCTCTCTCAACAACACAAAACACCAATAATAATAATAATCTCTCTCAAACAAAAACCACAATAATAATAATAATCTCTCTACACCAACAAAAACCCACAATAATAATAATAATCTCTCTCACCAACAAAACCCAACACAATAATAATAATCTTCTCACAACAACAAACCAACCACTAATAATAATAATCTCTCTCACAAACAAAACACAACCAATAATAATAATAATCTCTCTCACAAAAAAACACAATAATAATAATAATCTCTCTCAACAACACAAAACACATAATAATAATAATCTCTCTCACAACACAAAACACACATAATATAATAATCTCTCTCACAAACAAAAACAACTCAATAAATAATAATCTCTCTCACACACAAAAACACACCTAATAATAATAATCTCTCTCACAAAACAAAAAACCACCACCCATAATAATAATAATCTCTCTCACCACAAAAAAACACAAATACATAATAATCTCTCTCAACACAAAAACACAACATAATAATAATATCTCTCTCAAACAAAAACACCACATAATAATAATAATCTCTCTCACAAACAAAACAACATAATAATAATAATCTCTCTACACAAAAAAACAAACAATAATAATAATCTCTCTCACAACAAAACAACCATAATAATAATAATCTCTCTCACAAAAAAAAACCAACTAATAATAATAATCTCTCTCACACACACAAAACACCAACACTAATAATAATAATCTCTCTCCACAACAAAAACCACAATAATAATAATAATCTCTCTCACAAACAAAAAACCACTAATAATAATAATCTCTCTCAAACAACAAAACCACAACTAATAAATAATAATCTCTCTCACAAAAAAACAACCACATAATAATAATAATCTCTCTCACAAAAACAAAAACACCATCAATAAATAATCAATCTCTCTACACAACAAAAACAACATAATAATAATAATCTCTCTCCAAACCAAAACAACCCACCACTAATAATAAATAATCTCTCTCACAAAAAAAACACAACATAATAATAATAATCTCTCTCAACACCACAAAAACACCACTAATAATAATAATCTCTCTCACCAACAAAACAACACATAATAATAATAATCTCTCACTCAAAACAAAAAACCCACCCATAATAATAATAATCTCTCTCACAACAAAACAACCTAATAATATAATCTCTCTCACAAAAAAAACCAAATAATAATAATAATCTCTCTTCAAACAAAAAAACACTAATAATAATAATTCTCTCACAAAAAAACCACACCATAATAATAATAATCTCTCTCACAACACAAAACAACACTAATAATATAATCTCTTCAACACCAAAAAACCAAATAATAATATAATCTCTCTCAACACCAAAAACATAATAATAATAATCTCTCTCAACAAAAACAACCAACTAATAATAAATAATCTTCTCTCAACCAAACAAAACCACAATAATAATAATATCTCTCAAACACAACAAAAAACCCCCAACTAATAATAATAAATCTCTCTCAACAAAAAAACAAACATAATAATAATAATCTCTCTCAAACAAAAACACATAAATCTCTCAACCAAAACATAATAATACTAATCTCTCTCACAACACAAAACCACCACCATAATAATAATAATCTCTCTCAACACACAAAAACACACATAATAATAATAATCTCTCTCACACAAAAAAACACCACACTAATAATAATAATCTCTCTCACAAACACAAAACAACCACCAAATAACTAATAATCTCTCTCACACAACAAAAACCACACAAATAATAATAATCTCTCTCACAAAAACACCAAAACAAACACTCACCAAAACCACCAAATAATAATAAATCTCTCTCACAACACAAACCAACACAAATAATAAATAATCTCTCTACAAAACAAAAACCCCACACACAAATAATAATAATCTCTCTCACAAACAAAACCAACCATAATAAAATAATCTCTCAAACACAACATACAAAAAACTCCAACACAAAACATAAAATAATAATCTCTCTCAACACAAAAACACCAACCCACACTAAAATAATAATCTCTCACAAAAAAACACAACTAATAATAATAATCTCTCTCAAACAAAAAACACATAATAATAATAATCTCTCTCACAAAACAACAAAACCACCACCACACATAATAATAATAATCTCTCTCACCAACACAAAACACAACAATAATAATAAATCTCTCTCAAACAAAACCACCACATAATAATAATAATCTCTCTCACAAACAAAAACACAATAATAATAATCTCTCTCACAAAAAAACACATAATAATAATAATTCTCTCACAACAAAAACCACCACATAATAATAATAATCTCTCACACAACAAAAACACACATAATAAATAATCTCTCTCAACAAAAAACCAACCCATAATAATAATAATCTCTCACCACACAACAAACACCACCAACACAAATAATAATAATCTCTCTCACAACAACAAAACAACCCTAATAATAATAATCTCTCTCACAAACAAAACACCACATAATAATAATACATCTCTCTACAACAAAACAACACCCAACTAAAATAATAATCATTCACAACAAAAAACACCATAATAATAATAATCTCTCTCACAACACAAAAACCCCAACCATAATAAATAATCTCTCTCACACAAACAAAACCACAACAATAATAATAATCTCTCTCAAAACAAAAACACACTAATAATAATAATCTCTCTCACAACACAAAAAACCACCACATAATAAATAATCTCTTCAACACAAAAAAACATAATAATAATAATCTCTCTACACCACAAAAACACCACCAAATAATAATAATCTCTCTCACAAACAAAAAACCACAATAATAATAATCTCTCTCAAACAAAAAAATAATAAATAATAATCTCTCTCACACAAAAAACAACACTAATAATAATAATCTCTCTCACACACAAAAAACCCACCTAATAATAATAATCTCTCTCAAACACAAAACCCCACCTAATATAATAATCTCTCTCACACCAACAAAAACAACTAATCAATAATAATCTCTCTCAAAAACAAAACCATACATAATAATAATAATCTCTCACACAAAAAAACCCAACATAATAATAATAATCTCTCTCAAACAAAAACACATAATAAAAATAATCTCTCTCACCACAACAAAAACCACAACATAATAATAATATCTCTCTCAAACACAAAAACAACCCACACAACCAAAACTAATAAATAATCTCTCTCACAACACAAAAACCACAAAATAATAATAATCTCATCACAAAACAAACACCCACCCATAATAATAATAATCTCTCTAACAAACAAAACCACCCATAATAATAATAATCTCTCTCACAACAAAAACCAACCACATAATAATACATAATCTCTCTCAACACAAAAAACCCAACTAATAATAATAATCTCTCTACAAACAACAAAAATAACACACTCCAAAACAAATAAATAATAATCTCTCAACAACAAAACACACATAATAATAATAATCTCTCTCCACAAAAAACACCACATAATAATAATAATCTCTCTCACACCAACAAAACCCACCACATAATAATAAATCTCTCTCTCAACAAAAAACACAACTAATAATAATAATCTCTCTTCACAAAAAAAACCACCACCTAATAATAATAATCTCTCTCAAAACAAAACACCACTATAATAATAATCTCTCTCACACACAAAACACACCCATAATAATAATAATCTCTACTCACAACAAAAAAACACCACTAATAATAATAATCTCTCTCAACACACAAAAACAACCATAATAATAATAATCTCTCTCAACAAAAAAACACACTAATAATAATAATCTCTCTCCACAACAAAACACCAAATAATAATAATAATCTCTCTCACAAACAAAAAACAACCCCAAACAAAAATAATAATAATATCTCTCTCCCACAAACAAACCCAATAATAATAATAATCTCTCTCACCAAAAAACACACCAATAATAATAATCTCTCTACACAACACAAAACAACTCCACCAAATAATAATAATCTCTCTCCCAACACAAAAACCAATAATAAAATAATCTCTCTCAACAACAAAAACCACAATAATAATAATCTCTCTCAACACACAAAACACACACTAATAATAATAATCTCTCTCACAACAAAAAACACACCACTAATAATAATAATCTCTCTCACAACAAAAACCACACACTAATAATAATAAATCTCTCTCAACCACAACAAAAACCACAATAATAATAATAATCTCTCTCACACACACAAAACACACCACAAATAATAATAATCTCTCTCACAAAACAAAAACACCACCTAATAATAATAATCTCTCTCACAAAACAAAACTACAACCTCACACAAAAAAATAATAATATCTCTCAACAAACAAAACCACAACTAATAATAATAATCTCTCTCAACAACAAAACACACCACACTAATAATAATAATCTCTCTCAACAAAAAAAACACCACACATAATAATAATAATCTCTCTCACACACAAAAAACACCAACTAATAATAATAATCTCTCTCACACAACAAAAACCACCAACCACTAATAATAATAATCTCTCTCAACAAAAAAACAATAATAATAATAATCTCTCTCACAAACAAAAACACCATAATAATAATAATCTCTCTCACAACAAACCACAATCATATAATACTCTCACAACAAAACAACCATAATAATAATAATCTCTCACAACACACAAAACCACACCACTAATAATAATAATCTCTCTCACACACAACAAAACACACACTAATAATAAATAATCTCTCTCACAAACAAAAAACACATAATAATAATAATCTCTCTCAACAACAAAAACCAACCTAATAATAATAATCTCTCTCAAACAAAACCACACCATAATAATAATAATCTCTCTCACAAACAAAACCAAACTAATAATAATAATCTCTCTCACACAAACAAAACCACCACACTAATAATAATAATCTCTCTACAAACAAAAACCCAACTAATAATAATAATCTCTCTCAACACACCAAAACCACACCAACAATAATAATAAATCTCTCTCAAACACAAAAAACACCACTAATAATAATAATCTCTCTCAACCAACAAAAAACAACTAATAATAATAATCTCTCTCAACACAAAAAACACACCACAACTAATAATAATAATCTCTCTACACAAAAAAACCAAAATAATAATAATAATCTCTCACACAACAAAACCACAAAATAATAATAATCTCTCTCTCAACACAAAAACACAAAATAATAATAATCTCTCTACACACAACAAAACAACCACATAATAATAATAAATCTCTCTCACACACAAAACACCACATAATAATAATAATCTCTCTCAACACCAAAAACCACACACTAATAATAATAATCTCTCTCACAAACACAAAAACACACACTAATAATAATAATCTCTCTCAAACAAAAACCACCAAATAAATAACTCTCTCCAAAACAAAACCACCCAATAATAATAATAATCTCTACTCACAAAACCAAACCAAATAATAATAATAATCTCTCTCACAAAAACACAACACCACCCAACTAACTAATAATAATCTCTCTCAACACAAAAACAACTAATAATAATATCTCTCAACAAAAAAACCAACAATAATAATAATCTCTCTCACCACAAAAAAAATAATAATAATCTCTCTCACACACAAACACCAACATCACCTAAATAATAATAATATCTCTCTCAACAAAAAAACCACACACTAAATAATAATCATCTCTCACACAAAAAAAACCATAATAATACATCTCTCTCAAACAAAACACAACTAATAATAATAATCTCTCTACACCACAAAACCAACACTAATAAATAATAATCTCTCTCAAACAAAAACACACATAATAATAAAATCTCTCACAACACACAAAAACACCACACTAATAATAATAATCTCTCTCACCAAAAAAACACCACACAATAATAATAATCTCTTCACAACACAAACCCACATAATAATAATAATCTCTCTCAACACAAAAACACCACTAATAATAATAATCTCTCACAACCACAAAACAACACACCTAATAATAATAATCTCTCTCAACACAAAAACAACTAATAATAATAATCTCTCTCACAAACAAAAACCACACACCTAATAATAATAATCTCTCTCTAACCACAACAAAACCACCACACATAAAAATAATAATCTCTCTCACACAACAAAAACCACACATAATAATAATAATCTCTCTCAAACAAAAAAACACATAATAATAATAATCTCTTCTCACACAACAAAACCAACACTAATAATAATAATTCTCTCACAAAAAACAAACCACATAATAATAATCTCTCTCACACACAACAAACCACATAATAATAATAATCTCTCTCAACAAAAAAACACAAACACCTAATAATAATAATATCTCTCCACAAACAAAAACAACTAATACATAATAATCTCTCTCAAACACAAAACAACCTAATAATAATAATCTCTCTCACACACAAAACCACAACAATAATAATAATCTCTCTCACAAACACAAAACCACCACATAATAATAATAATCTCTCTCACACAAAAAACCAACACATAATAATCATAATCTCTCTCACACACACACAAAAAACACCACAATAATAATAATCTCACTAACCACCACAAAAAAACACCTACATAATAATAATCTCTCATCAACAAAAAACCACCCACTAATAAATCATACTCTCACACACACAACAAAACACCATAATAATAAATAATCTCTCACACACACACAAAAACCACCAAACATAATAATAATATCTCTCAAAACCAAAAAAACCCACATAATAATAATAATCTCTCTCACAAACAAAAACACAACATAATAATAATAATCTCTCTCACAAAACAAAACAACACTAACTCAAAAATAATATCATCTCAACACACCAAAACAACACATAATAATAATAATCTCTCTCACACCAAAAAAACCCACAATAATAATAATCATCTCTCACAACAAAAAACACACATAATAATAATAATCTCTCACAAACAAACACTAATAAAAAATCTCTCTCAACACAAAACAAATAATAATAATCTCTCTCACAACAACAAAAAACCCAACACACACCTACATAATAATAATCTCTCTCAACAACAAAACAATAATAATAATAATTCTCTCAAAACACCAACCACATAATAATAATAATCATCTCACAACAAAAAACACACCCAAACTAAATAATAATAATCTCTTCACAAACAACAAACACCCACCACATAAAATACTAATCTCTCTCACACAAAAAAACACATAATACTAATAACTATCTCAAAACACAAAAACACCAACTAATAATAATAATCTCTCTCACAACCAAAAACACACATATAATAATAATCTCTCTCACAACAAAAAAACCATAATAATAATAATCTCTCTCACACAAAAAACCACACTAATAATAATAATCTCTCACAAACAAAAACACACATAATAATAATAACAATCACTCCACAAAAAACCCAACCACATAATAATAATAATCTCTCTCCAAACAAAAACACACTAAATAATAATAATCACTCTCACACAAAACAAAACCACATAATAAAATATCTCTCACACACAACCAAAAACACCCACACAATAATAAATAATCTTCTCCCAACACAACAACCACAACCAAATAATAATAATCTCTCTCAAAACAAAACACCAATAATAATAATAATCTCTCTCAACAAAAAACCACAATAATAATAATAATCTCTCTCAACACAAAAACCACACATAATAATAATAACATCTCTCTCACAAAAAAACCAACAAATAATAATAATCTCTCTCAAAACACAAAACACACAATAAATAATAATCTCTCTCACAAAAAACCCAACACCACATAATAAAAATAATCTCTCTCACACAAAACAAACAACTAATAATAATAATCTCTCACAAACAAAAACACAATAATAATAATAATCTCTCTCAACACAAAAACCAACCATAATAATAATAATCTCTCTCACAAACAAACAATAATACTAACTCTCTCAAAAAAAACATAATAATAATAATCTCATCTACAACAAAAACACCAAACTAATAATAATAATCTCTCTCACACAACAAACCCACAACATAATAATAATCTCATCTCAACCAACAAAACACAACACCTAATAATATAATCTCTCTCACAACACAAAACACACATAATAATAATAATCTCTCCAACAACAAACAACACCCACAACCACACATAATAATAATCATCTCTCACAACACAAAAACACACACTAATAAATAATAACATCTTCTCAAACACAAAACAAACCACTAATAATAATAATCTCTCTCAACAACAAAAACACCACCAATAATAAAAATCTCTCTACAAACAAAACAACCACATAATATAATAATCTCTCTCACACCAAAAAAACACCAATAATAAATAATCTCTCAAACACAAAACCACACAAAATAATAATAATCTCATCTCACACAACCAAAACACCACCAAATAATAATAATCTCTCTCAACAACAAAAACACCCACTAATAATAATAATCTCACTCAACACAAAACAACAACCATAACTAATAATAATCTCTCACACACAACACATAATAAAACTACACCAACACAAAAAAATAACTAATATCTCTCCAACACAACAAAAAATAATAATAATAATCTCTCTCACACAAAAAACACCACTAAAAATCATACTCACACAAAACCAAACCATAATAATAATCTCATCTCACAAAACAACACCACTAATAATAATAATCTCTTCAACAACAATAAACACCACCACAAAAACAATAATAATCATCTCTCAAACAAAAACCCACCACCAATAATAATAATAATCTCTCTCACACCAAAAAACACAAACTAATAATAATAATATCTACTCACCAACCACAAACACCAACATAATAATAATACATCTCTCTCAACAAAAACCACACACTAATAATAATAATCTCTCTCACAACAAAACAACCACCATAATAATAATAATCTCTCTCAACAAACAAAACACCCAACTCAATAATAAAAATACTCTCTCAACAAACAAAACCACACATAATAATAATAATCATCTCTCAACAAAAAACAACCACCTAATAATAATAATCTCTCTCAAAACAAAACAACAATAATAATAATCTCTCTCACCAAAAAACACACCACTAATAATAATAATCTCTCTCACACAACAAAAAACCCCCATAATAATAATAATCTCTCTCACACACAAAACACCAATAATAATAATAATCTCTTCACCACAAACAAACACCAATAATAATAATAATCTCTCTCACACACAAAACCACCCACCATAATAATAATAATATCTCTCTCAACACAAACAATAACACTCACCCAACAAACAACCTAATAATAATAATCTCTCTACAACACAAAAACACACAATAATAATAATCTCTCTCACACAAACAAACCACCACCTAATACATAATAATCTCTCTCACAACACAAAACACACCACACCATAATAAATAATAATCTCTCTATCACAACAACACAAAAATAACTCCACCAACCCTAATAAATAATAATCTCTACTCCAACAAAAACAACATAATAATAATAATCTCTCAACAAAAAACACCAACTAATAATAATAATCTCTCTCAAAAAAAACACAACACTAATAATAATACTCTCTCTCACCAAAAAACCAACCTAATAATAATAATCTCTCTCCAAACAAAACCACCACCTAATAATAATAATCTCTCACTCAACAAAAAACCACCAACTAAAAATAATAATCTCTCTCAAACAAAAACACCAAATAATAATAATACTCATCTCAACAAAAAAACAACCTAATAATAATAAATCTCTCTCAAACAAACAAAATACACTACACACACCCCAAATAAATAATAATAATCTACTCTCAACACAAAACACACACCTAATAATAATAATCTCTCTCAACACAAAAAACACCACTAATATAATAATCTCTCTCACACACCACAAAACACCACACCACATATAATAATAATCTCTCTCAACAAAAAAACAACCAACACTCTCAAAAAAATAATAAATAATCTCTCACCAACAAAACCACCACAACTAATAATAATAAATCTCTCTCAAACCAAAAACCCAACATACAAAATAATAATCTCTCTCACAACAAAAACACACACACATAATAATAATCTCTCTCAACAACAAAACACCAAACTAATAATAATAATCATCTCACACAACCAAAAAACCACACCTCAAAATAATAATAATCTCTCTCACACACAAAAACCACACAATAATAATAATATCTCTCACCACACAAAAACAACCATAAATAATAATAATCTCTCTCAAACAAAAAAAATCCTACATAACACTCACAAAAAAATACAATCTCTCAACAACAAAAAAAATAATAATAACAATCTCTCTCAAACAAAACACACCAAAAATAATAAATAATCTCTCTCAACCAAAAAACAACACATAATAATAATAATCTTCACCAACACAAAACCACCAATAATACATAATAATCTCTCTCACAACAAACAAAAACCTAATAATAATAATCTCTCTCAACACAAAAAAACCAACTAAAAATAATAATCTCTCTCACCAACCACAAAACACCACCACATAATAAATAATCTCTCTCAACCAAAAAACACACCACTAATAATAATAAATCTCTCTCAACACCAAAAAAACACCAACTAATAATAATCTCTCTCACACACCAAAACAACCAAACTAATAATAATCTCTCTCACAACAAAAACAACACTAATAATATAATCTCTCTCACACACAAAACACCCACTAATAATAATAACTCTCTCACACACAAAACCAACACTAATAATAATAATCTCTCTCAACAACCAAAAACACACCTAACTAATAATAATCTCTCTCAAAAAACAACACACTAATAATAATAATCTCTCTCAACACAAAAAACCACAACAATAATACTAAAATCTCTCTCAACCACACAAAAACACCACAATAATAATAATCTCTCTCACAACAAAAAACACATAATAATAATAATCTCTCTCACACACACAAAAAACCAACTAATAATAATACTCTCTCAACACAACAAAAACACCCATAAAATAATAATCTCTCTCAACACACAACAAAACCCAACAATAATAATAATCTCTCTCACAAACAACAACACACACATAATAATAATCTCTCTCAACAAACAAACCCACACTAATAATAATAATCTCTCTCAACACAAAACCACCACTAATAATAATAATCTCTCTCACAACAAAAAACCACCAATAATAATAATAATCTCTCTCACACAACAAAACCACAACCACTAATAATAATAATCTCTCTCACACAAAACAAACAATAATAATAATCTCTCAACACACAAAACAACACTAATAATAATAATCTCTCTCCACACAAAAAACAAACCACCTAATAATAATAATCTCTCTCACACACAAAAACACACCTAATAATAATAATCTCATCTCACAACAACAAAACACCTAACCACTAAAAAAATAATAACATCTCATCACACAAAAAACACCCACATAAAAATAATAAATACTCTCTACACAACACAAAACACCCACCAACTAATAATAATAATTCTCTCAAAACAAAACAACACCAATAATAATAATCTCTCTCCAAAAAAAAACACATAATAATAATAATCTCTCTCAACAACAAAACACAACACTATAATAATAATCTCTCTCACACAAAAAACCACACCAATAATAATAATAATCTCTATCACCACAAAAAACCACCACACTAATAATAATAATCTCTCTCTCACACACACAAAACAACACCACTAATAATAATAATCTCTCTCACACAACAAAAACACACCTAATAAATAATAATCTCTCTCACAACAAAAAAACACCCCACAATAATAATAATAATCTCATCAACACAACAAAAAACCACCATAATAATAATAATCATCTCAACAACCAAAAACACAACATAATAATAATAATCTCTCTCAACACAAAAACAACAAATAATAATAATCTCTCTCACACAAAAACAACCAATAATATAATAATCTCTCTCAACACAAAAACCAACACTAATAATAATAATCTCTCTACAACACCACAAAACCAACAATAATAATAATAATATCTCTCACACAACAAACCACAAACCTAATAATAATAATCTCTCTCACAACAAAAACACCACACTATAATAATAATCTCTCTCAACACAAAAAACCACCTAATAATAATAATCTCTCTCACACAAAAAAAACCACCCCACATAATAATAAATCTCTCTCACAAAAACAAACAACTAATAATAATAATCTCTCTCACACAAAAACAACTAATAATAATAATCTCTCTCTCAACAACAAAAACACCACAACATAAAATAATAATAAATCTCTCTACACACAAAAACCACAACCATAATAATAATAATCTCTCTCAACACACAAAAACCCACATAATAATAATAATCATCTCACACACCACAAAAAACCACACACAAAACAATAAATAAATCATCTCTCACACACAAAAAAACACTAATAATAATAATCTCTCACAACAAAAAAAACCCAAAATAATAATAATAATCTCTCTCACAAACAAAACACCACCCCATAATAATAATAATCTCTCAAACAACCAAAAAACACACCTAATAAATAATACATCTCTCTCAACACAACAAAACACACCACAAAAATAATAATCACTCTCACCAAAAAAACACCACAAATATAATAATACTCTCTCACACACAAAAACCACAACTAAATAATAATAATCTCTATCAACACAAAAACACCACACTAATAATAATAATCTCTCTCAACAAAAAACAACCATAATAATAATAATCTCTCTCACCAAAAACAACCATAATAATACTAATCTCTCACACAACAAAAACACAATAATAATAATCATCTCTCAAACAAACAAAAACCACCATAATAATAAAAATACTCATCACACACCAAAACCCCACAACTAATAATAATAATCTCTCTCAAAACACAAACCACATAATAATAATCTCTCTCACACAAAAACCACACAACTAATAATAATAATCTCTCTCACAACCAAAAAACACACCAACATAATAATAATCTCTCACACACACACAAACACCCACATAATAATAATAATCTCTCATCCACACAAAACCAACAACTAATAATAATAATCTCTCTCAAACCAAAACCAAACTAATAAATAATACTCTCTCACAACAAAAAACACCACATAATAATAATCTCTCTACACAACAAAACACACCACATAATAATAAATAATCTCTCTCAACAAAAAACCCAAACTAATACTAATAATCTCTCTCAAACAAAACCACAATAATCAAATAATCTCTATCAACACAACAACCACACACACCTAATAATAATAATCTCTCTCAACACACAAAAACACCCAACCATAATAATAATAATCTCTCATCACCAAAAAAAACCCACCACCACAACCATAATAATAATATCTCTCTCACAAACAAAACACACCATAATAATAATAATCTCTCACACAAAAAACACACCACTAATAATAATAATCTCTCTCAACACCCAAAAACCAAAAATAATAAAATCTCTCTCAACAAAAAACAACAATAATAAAATCTCTCTCACACAAAACAAACACATAACAATAATAATCTCTCCCCACAACAAACACAACATAATAATATAATCTCTCTCACAACAAAAAACCATCAATAATAATAATCTCTCAACACAAACACCAAACTAATAATAATAATCTCTCTCACAACAAAAACAACCACTAATAATAATAATCTCTCTCAAAACAAAAAACACACTAATACATAATCTACTCTCACACAAACTAAAAACAACCTCAAAACACAACTAATAATAATCATCATCTCCACAACAAAAAAACCAAACATAATAAATCTCTCAAACACAAAAAACACTAATAATACATACTCTCTCACAAACAAAAACAACATAATAATAATAATCTCTCTCACACAACAAAACCAACATAATAATATCATCTCTCACAACAAAAACAACACCCCTAATAATAATAATCTCTCTCACACCACAAAAAACACTAATAATAAATAATCTCTCTCACAAACAAAACAACACCATAATAATAATAATCTCTCAACCACAACAAAAACACCACAACCAACTAATAATAATAATCTCTCTCACAAACAAAACAACACCACAAAAATAAATAATCATCACTCACACAAAAACCACACATAATAATAATAATCTCTCTCACCAACAAAACAAACTAATAATAATAATCTCTCAAACAAAAAAAACACCAACAAAAAAAAAAATCTCATCACACAAAAAACACACATAATAATAATAATCTCTCTCAACAAAAACACACAATAATAATAATAATCTCTCTCACACAAAAAACACCATAATAATAATAATCTCTCTTCAACAAAAAAACACCAAATAATAATAATCTATCTCCACACACAAAAACACCCATAATAATAATAATCTCTCTCACAACACAAAAAAACCACCACATAATAATAATAATCTCTCTCAACAAAAAACACCACACCTAAAATAATAATAATCTCTCACACAACAAAACCACAAATAATAATAATCTCTCTCAACACAACACAAAAAACAACCACCACCAAATAATAATAATATCTCTCTCCCACACAAAAACCACAACAATAATAATAATCTCTCTCACAACACAAAACACACCACAACTAATAATAAATAATCTCTCACACAACAAAAACCCAAACTAATAATAATCTCTCTCACTCAAACAAAAACCACCACCTAATAATAATAATCTCTCTCACAAACAAAACACACCAACATAATATAATAATCTCTCTCACCACACAAAACAACACTAATAATAAAAATCTCTCTCAACAAACCAAACCCACATAATAATAATAATCTCTCTCAACAACAAACCAACCAAATAATAATAATCTCTCTCAACACACAACAAAACACCCCAACCAATAATAATAATAATCTCTCTCACACAAAAACAACCAACATAATAATAATAATCTCTCTCAACAACAAAAACCACACCACTAATAATAATAATCTCTCTCACAAACAAAACCACACCACATAATAATAATAATCTCTCTCACAACAACAAAACACACACTAATAATAATAATCTCTCTCAACAAAAAACACATAATAATAATAATCTCTCTCACACACAAAAAACCAACTAATATAATAATCTCTCTCACCAAACACCAAAACACCACACTAATAATAATAATCTCTCTCACAACACAAAACACAACATAATAATAATAATCTCTCTCAAAAACAAAACACACCACAACCTAATAATAATAATCTCTCTCACACAAAAAACCACTAATAATAATAATCTCTCTCAACAACAAAACCAACCATAATAATAATCTCTCTCACACAAAAAAACCCACACCCACTAATAATAATAATCTCTCTCACACACAAAAACCCACACACAAATAATAATAATCTCTCTCAAAAACAAAAACACAACTAATAATACTAAATCTCTCACACACAAAAACCCAACAACTACATAATAATAATCTCTCTCAACAACAAAACACCAACTAATAATAATAATCTCTCTCACAAAAAAAACACACCACTAATAATAATAATCTCTCTCACACCAAAAACAACACCAAATAATAATAATCTACTCTACACAAAAACCAACAAACACCCCAATAATAATAATAATCTCTCACAAAACCAAAACACCCCATAATAATAATAATATCTCTCTCACACAAAAAACCACACCACTAATAATAATAATCTCTCTCACACACCAAAAAACCACACACATAATAATAAACTCTCTCAACAACACACAAACCACACCCACCACCAAACAATAATAATCTCTCTACCACAAAACACCCACCATAATAATAATATCTCTCTCAACAACAAAAACACACCAAAATAATAATAATATCTACTCACAAAAACCACACAAATAATAATAATCTCTCTCACACAAAAACACACACAATAATAATAATCTTCTCAACAAACAAAACCAACACCTAATAAATAATCTCTCTCAACCACAAAACCAACATAATAATAATAATCTCTCTCACAAACAACAACACACACCACTCAATAATAATAATCTCTCTCAACAAACAAACACACCACTAATAATAATATCTCTCTCAACAAACCAAAACCACATAATAATAATAATCTCTCTCACCAACAAAAAACAATCATAATAATAAATCTCTCAAACAACCAAAACACCCTAATAATAATAATCTCTCTCACACACAAAAACAACACAATAATAATAATCTTCTCACAACAAAACCAACCCACCAAAATAAATAATACTCTCTCACACAACAAAACACACCAAATAATAATAAATCTCTCTCAAAAAAAAAACCACCCAATCAATAATAATCTCTCACAAAACACAACAAAACACACCCCCCACCACTAAAAAAATAATCATCTCTCACAACACAAAAACACACATAATAATAATAATCTCTCTCAAACACAAAACCACCACACCATAATAATACTAAACTCTCACACAACAAAAACCAACCACTAATAATAATAATCTCTCTCACACAAAAACACACCACCATACATAATAATCTCTCTACACCCAACCAAAAACCACACCATAAACATAATAATCTCTTCACAAAAAAAAACCACACTAATAATAATAATCTCTCTCAAACAAAACAACACATAATAATAATAATCTACTCACAACAAAAACACCACAAAAATAACTAATCTCTCACAAAACCACAAAAACCCACACCTAATAATAAAATCTCTCTCAACACAAAAACAACCACATAATAATAAATAAATCTCTCTCCAACAAAAAACAACACTAATATAATAATCTCTCTCAAACAAAAACCAACATAATAATAAATCTCTCTCAAACAAAAAACCACACTAATAATAATAATCTCTCTCAACAACAAAAACCACCACTAATAATAATAATCTCTCTACACAACAAAACACCACCACAACCTAATAATAAATAATCTCTCTCACACAAACACAAAACCACCACTAATAATAATAATCTCTCTCAACACAAAAAACAAATAATAATAATAATCTCTCTCACACAAACAAACAACCATAATAATAATACTCTCTACAACACACAAAACACCAACACTAAATAATAATAAATCTCTCTCAACACAACAACCACACAATAATAATAATCTCTCCAACACACAAACAACCACCTAATAATAATAATCTCTCTCACACACAAAAAACCACTAATAATAATAATCTCTCTCAACACACAAAAACCACACTAATAATAATATCTCTCTCAACAACAAAAACACCACTAATAATAATAATCTCTCTCAACAAAAACAACACACTAATAATAATACTCTCTCTCACACAACAAAAACACACACAATAATAATAATCTCTCTCACACAAAAAAACCACCCAACTAATAATATAATCTCTCTCAAAACAAAAACCACACTAATAATAATAATCTCTCTCAACACCACAAAACACCAACACCTAACAATAATATAACTCTCTCTCAAAAAAAACACCACCATAATAATAATAATCTCTCTACAACAAAAAACACACACTAATAATAAATAATCATCTCTCAACAACACAAAAACCACCAACACCTAATAAATAATCTCTCTCACCACCAAAAAACCCACAACTAATAATAATATCATTCTCACAACACAAACACCCCAACTAATAATAATAATCTCTCTCAAAACAAACAAAACCAAATAATAATAATTCTCTCACACCAAAAAACAACATAATAATAATCATCTCTCACAAAAAAACCACACCTAATATAACTAATCTTCTCAACACAACAAAACACCACTAATAATAATAATCTCTCTCACACAACAAAACACCAACATAATAATAAATCTCTCTCACAAACAAAACAACATAATAATAATCATCTCTCACCAACAAAAACCCCAACACCTAATAATAATAATCTCTCTCAAACAAAACAACCACACCATAATAATAATAATCATCTCTCACCAACAAAACACCAAATAATAATAATAATCTCTCTCACAAAAACAAAACACAACCAATAATAAAATCTCTCTACCACACAAAAAACAACAATAATAATAATCTCTCTCACCACAAAAAAACACATAATAATAATAATCTCTCTCAAACAAAAAACACCACATAATAATAATAACTCTCTCTCACCAACACAAAACACAAAACCACTCAACAAAAAACAATATACTACTCAACAACACAAAAAACCAAATAATAATAATAATCTCTCTCACACCAAAAAAACCACACATAATAATAATAATCTCTCTCACAAACAACAAACACACCATAATAATAATCAATCTCTCTCAAACCAAAACACCACATAATAATAATAATCTCTCTCAAAAAAACAACACATAATAATAATAATCTCTCTCAAAAAAAACCAACATAATAATAATAATCTCTCTACAACAAAAAACCCACAAATAATAAAATCTCTCTCAACAAACAAAACCCACACATAATAATAATCATCTCTCACAAACAAACAACAATAATAATAATAATCTCTCTCAACACAAAACCACACATAATAATAATAATCTCTCTCAAACAAAAAACACATAATAATAATAATCTCTCTCACAACACAAAACCACATATAATAATAATCTCTCTCAAAAAAAAACCATAATATATAATAATCTCTCACCAAAAAAAACAACACTAATAATAATAATCTCTCTCAAAAAAAAACCAACATAATAATAATAATCTAATAATAATAATATCTCTCTCATAATAATAATAATCTCTCTCAAAAAAAAACCATCTCTCTCACAACAAAACAACACCAACTAATAATAATAATCTATCTCTCTCTCAATAATAATAATAATACACAACAATAAACACCATAATAATAATAATAACCTAATAATAATAATCTCTCTCAACATAATAAAAAATCTCTCTCAAAACAAAACACAAACTAATAATAATAATCTCTCTCAACACAAAAAACAACAATAATAAAATCATCTCTCACAACAAAAAACCACTAATAATAATAATCTCTCTCACAAACCAAACACCCAACAAATAATAATAATCATCTACTCAAACAAAAAAACCCAAACTAATAATAAATACTCTCACACACCACAAACAACCAACATAATAATAATAATCTCTCTCAAAACAAAAACACAACCCAACATAATAATAATAATCTCTCTCAACACACAAAACACCAAACCTAATAATAATAATCTCTCTACACACAAAAAACACAATAATAATAATAATCTCTCTCACAAACAAAAACCACACATAATAATAATCTCTCTCACAAACAAAAACCACCATAATAATAATCTCTCTCACAAACAAAAAAATAATAATAATAATCTCTCTCACAAACAAACCAACCACTAATAATAATAATCTCTCTCACAACAAAACCACCAATAATAATAATAATCTCTATCAACCAAAACAACAAACTAATAATAATAATCTCTCTCACACAACAAAAACACACACTAATAATAATAATCTCTCTCACACAACAAAACCAACCACTAATAATAATAAATCTCTCTCACACCAAACAAAACACCAAATAATAATAAATCATCTCTCACACAAAAACAACACACCTAAAATAATAATAATCTCTCACAAAACCACACAACATAATAACATAATCTACTCCAAACACAAAAACATAATAATAATAATCTCTCTCACAACAAAACAACATAATAATAATAATCTCTCTCAACAAAAAAACCACTAATAAATAATCTCTCTCACAAAAAAACCCACCATAAAAATAATAATCTCTCTCAACACAAAAAACCACACTAATAATAATAATCTCTCTCACAACAAAAACCCACCATAATAAATAATAATCTCTCTCACAAAAAAACAACCCATAATAATAATAATCTCTCTCAACCCAAAAAAACACACAATAATAATAAATAATCATCTCTCACACAAAAACCACAACTAATAATAATAATACTCTCTCACAACCAAAACAACCAATAATAATAATAATCTCTCTCAAAACAAAAAACACACTAATAATAATAATCTCTCTACAAAAAAAAACCATAATAATAATATCTCTCTCAAACACCAAAAACACAACACTAATAATAATAAATCTCTCTCACAACCACAAAACAACACCACTAAAATAATAATCTCTCTCACAAACAAAACCACCTAATAATAATAATTCTCTCACAACAAAACAAACACTAATAATAATCTCTCACAACCACAAAACACATATCATAATCTCTCTCACACAACACAAACACCACAAATAATAATAATCTCTCTCAACAAAAAAACACAATAAATAATAAATCTCTCTCAACCAACACAAAACACCACACTAATAATAATAATCTCTCTCACAAAAAACACACATAATAATAATAATCTCTCTCACACAAAAAACAACTAATAATAATACTCTCTCACACAACAAAAACACAACTAATAATAATAATCTCTCTCACACAACAAAACCAACCACAATAATAATAACTCTCTCTCACACAAACAAAACACACACTAATAATAATAATATCTCTCACAACAACCAAACACCAATAATAATAAAATCTCTCTCACAAACAACCACACCAATAATAATAATCACTCTCTCAACACAAAAACCACCACCACTAATAATAAAATCTCTCTCAAACAACAAAACCCAATAATAATAATAATACTCTACAACACAACAAAACACACAACCAAATAAAAATAATCTCTCACACCAAACAAAACACACAACTAATAATAATAATCTCTCTCACAAACAAAACACCCACTAATAATAATAATCTCTCTCACAACAAAAACCAACATAATAATAATAATCTCTCTCAAACCAAAAACCACACTAATAATAATAATCTTCTCACAAACAAACACAATAATAATAATAATCATCTCTCACACAAAAACACACAAATCATAATAATCCTCTCACAACACAAAACACACCAATAATAATAATAATCTCTCTCAACCACACAAAAACCCACAACCCTAAAATAAAAATAATCTCTCACACACAAAAACACACACTAATAATAATAATCTCTACACACAAAACAAAACCCCAACCACCAAATAATAATAATCTCTCTCACAACCAAAACACACAAAAATAAAATAATACTCTCTCACACACAAAAAAAACCCATAATACTAATATCTTCTCACAAAACAAAACCACACTAATAATAATAATCTCTCACAAACAAAAAACACACTAATAATAATAATCTCTCTCACAACAAAAACACACATAATAATAATAATCTCTCTCACAAAACAAACACAACTAATAAATACTATCTCTCTCACAACAAAACCCAACCACACATAATAATAATAATCTCTCTACAACACAAAACAACCATACATAATAAATAATCTCTCTCACAACACAAAACAACCCTAATAATAATAATCTCTCTCAACACACAAAAACACCACTAATAATAATAATCTCTCTCAAACACAAAAACCACACACCTAATATAATAATCTACTCTCAACACAAAAAAACCACACATAATAATAATAAATCTCTCTCACAAACAAAACCCAATACAATAATAATATCTCTCTCAACAACAAAAACCACATAATAATAATATCTCTCACAACACAAAAAACACCCACCAAAATAATAAATCTCTCTCACAAACAAAACACACCACATAATAATAATATCTCTCTCAAAAACAAAACACACTAATAATAATAATCTCTCTCAACACAACCAAACACACTAATAATAATAATCTCTCTCACAACAAAACAACACCTAATAATAATAATCTCTTCTCACCAAAAAACAACAACTAATAATAATATCTCTCTCACACAAAAAAAACTAATAATAATAATCTCTCTCACACACAAAAAACAACTAATAATAATAATCTATCTCAAAAACAAACACACTAAAAATAATAATCTCTCTCACAACACAAAAACACTAATAATAATAATCTCTTCACAACAAAAACACACATAATAATCAATAATCTCTCTCACCAAAAACAAACACTAATAATAATAATCTCTCTCAAACAAAAACAACATAATAATAATAATCTCTCTCACAACCAAAACAACACCATAATAATAATAATCTCTCTCAAAACACAAAAACACACACTAATAATAATAATCTCTCTCACAACAAAAAACACCACCATAATAATAATAATCTCTCTCACAAACAAAAACCACCATAATAATAATAATCTCTCACAAACAAAAACACACTAATAATAATAATCTCTCTCCAAACAAAACAACCACTAATAATAATAATCTCTCTCACAACCAAAAACACACATAATAATAATAATCTCTCTCAACACAACAAAAACAAAATAATAAATCTCTCTCACACACAAAAACAACATAATAATAATAATCTCTCTCAAACAAAAACACACCATAATAATAATAAATCTCTCTCACACAAAAAACACCATAATAATAATAATCTCTATCACAACAAAACAACCATAATAATAATAATCTCTCTCACAAACAAAACAACTAATATAATATCTCTCTCAACAAAAAAACACATAATAATAATAATCTCTCTCACAACACAAACCACACTAATAATAATAATCTCTCTCACAACAAAAAACAACATAATAATAAATCTCTCTCACCAACAAACACACAAAATAATAATATAATCTCTCACACAACCAAAAACCTACACCACTAATAATACTAATCTCTCTCACAAACAAAAAAACCCACAACTAATAATAATCTCTCTCACAACACAAAACACACTACTAATAATCTCTCTCTCACCAAAAAACACAATAATAATAATAATCTCTCCACACAAAACACACACTAATAATAATAATCTCTCTCAAACAAAACAACCATAATAATAATAATCTCTCACCAAAAAACAACAACCTAATAATAATAATCTCTCTCAACAAAAAACAACCATAATAATAATAATCTCTCTCAAAACCAAAACACAACATAATAATAATAATCTCTCTCACACAACAAAACCACACCACTAAATAATAATAATCTCTCTCACAACAAAAACACCATAATAATAATAATCTCTCTCAACAACAAAAAACAATAATAATAATAAATCTCTCTCACCAACAAAAACACAATAATAATAATAATCTCTCTCAACACAAAAAACCACATAATAATAATAATCTCTCTCACAACAAAAAACACACCCAAATAATAATAATCTCTCTCAACACAAAAACACACTAAATAATAATAATCTCTCTCACCACAAAAAACAACTAATAATAATAATCTCTCTCACAAAACAAAACAACCACACACTAATAATAATAAATCTTCTCTCACCAACAAAACCAACACCACAAAATAATAATAATAATCTCTCTCACAACAAAAAACAAACTAATAATAATAATCTCTCTCAAAAACAAAACACCACTAAATAATAATAATCTCTCTCACCAAACAAAAACCAATAATAATAATAATCTCTCTCACAAAACCAAATAATATAATAATCTCTCTCACAAAAAAACACATAATAATAATAATCTCTCTCACACAAACAAAACCCACCAATAATAATAATAATCTCTCACACAAAAAAAACAACCAACTAATAATAATAATCTACTCTCAAACAAAAAACAACTAATAAAATAAATCTCTCTCACAAAAAAAACACCATAATAATCAAATCTCTCACAACAAAAACAACATATAATAATAACTCTCTCTCAAACAAAAAAACTAATAATAATAATCTCTCTCAAACAAAAACAAACTAATAATAATAATCATCTCTCACAACAAAAAACCATAATAATAATAATCATTCACACACACAAAAACCAACAACTAATAATAATAATCATCTCTCACAACAAAACACAACATAATAATAATAATCTCTCTCAAACAAAAAACACACCCATATAATAATAATCTCTCTCACAAACAAAAAAACACTAATAATAATAATCTCTCTCACACCAACAAAACAACAATAATAATAATAATCTCTCTCAACACACAAAACAATATAATAATAATCTCTCTCACACCCAAAAAACCCAATAATAATAATAAATCTCTCTCAACCAAAAACAAACCCACACATAATAAATAATAATCTCTCTCTCCACAAAAAACACAACTAATAATAATAATCTCACTCTCACAAAAAAACACAACCTAATAATAATAAATCTCTCTCACAAAACAAACAATAATAATAATAATCTCTCTCACAAAAAAACCCAATAATAATAAATCTCTCCACAAAACAACAAATAATAAATAATCTCTCTCAACACAAAAACCCACAATAATAATAATAATCTCTCTCAACCCAAAAACACCAAATAATAATAATCTCTCACTCACAAAAAAACCAACTAATAATAATAATCTCTCTCAAACCAAAAACAAACATAATAATAATCTCTCTCACACCAAAAACACACCACTAATAATAATAATCTCTCTCAACACAAAAACAAATAATAATAATAAATCTCTCTCACACAACAAAAACACAATAAATAATAATCTCTCACAACAAAAAAACCCAACTAATAATAATAATCTCTCTCTCACAACAAAAAACCACAATAATAATAATAATCTCTCTCAAACAAAAACCAAACTAATAATAATAATCTCTCTCAAACCAAAAACACCAACTAATAATAATAAATCATCTCTCAAAACAAAAAACCCATAATAATAATAATTCTCTCATCACACAAACAAAAACCAACCACAAATAATAATAATCTCTACTCAACAAAACACAACCATAATAATAATAATCTCTCTCACAAACAAAAAACCAACACTAATAATAATAAATCTCTCTCAAACAAAAACCAAATAATAATAATAATCTCTCTACCAAACAAAACAACCTAATAATAATAATCTCTCTCACAAACAAAAACACTAATAATAATAATCTCTCTCACAAACAAAACACCACCCACTAATAATAATAATCTCTCTCACAAACCAAAACAAACTAATAATAATAATCTCTCTCACAACCAACAAAAACCACATAATAATAATAATCTCTCTCACAAAAAAACACAAACTAATAAAAATCTCTCTCAAACAAAAAACATAATAATAATAATCTCTCTCACAAAACAAAACTAAATAATAAATCTCTCTCAACAAAAAACAAAACTAATAATAATAATCTCTCTCACAAAAAAACACCAAATAATAATAATCTCTCTCAAAACAAAACAACATAATAATAATAATCTCTCTCAAACAAAAAACACATAATAATAATAATCTCACTCAAAAAAAACACACATAATAATAATAATCTCTCTCAACAAAAAAACAAACTAATAATAATAATCTCTCTCACAACAAAAACCAACTAATAATAATAATCTCTCTCCAAACAAAACACCACACATAATAATAATAATCTACTCTACACACACAAAAACACCACCAACAATAATAATAATCTCTCTCACCAACAAACAAACATAATAATAATAATCTCTCTCACACAAAAACCAACCACTAATAATAATAATCTCTCTCAAACACAAAAAACATAATAATAATAATCTCTCTCAACAAAACAAACCAATAATAATAATCTCTCTCAACACAAAACACAATAATAATAATAATCTCTCACACACAAAAACCACACATAATAATAAATAATCTCTCTCTCAACAAAAAAAAACAATAATAATAATAATCTCTCACACAAAAAAACACAATAATAATAATCTCTCTCAACACAAAAAACCTAATAATAATAATCTCTCTCAAAAAAAACAACTAATATAATACTCTCTCAAACAAAAAACACTAATAATAATCTCTCTCAAAAAAAAACAACACATAATAAAATCTCTCTCACACAACAAAACAAACTAATAATAATAATCTCTCTCAACAAAAAAACAACTAATAATCATAATCTCTCTCAACCAAAAAAACCTAATAATAATAATCTCTCTCACAAAAAAACAACATAATAATAATAATCTCTCTACAACACACAAAACCACAAACTCAATAATAAATAATCTCTCTCAAAACAAAACACAATAATAATAATATCTCTCTCAACAAAAAAATAATAATAATAATCTCTCTCAAAAAAAACAACCAATAATAATAATATCTCTCACCAACAAAAACCAACCTAATAATAATAATCTCTCCAACAAAAAACACCAATAATAATAATAATCTCTTCTCAACACAAAAAACCACCAATAATAATAATAATCATTCTCTCACAAACAAAACAACCAAATAAACTAATCTCTCTACAAAAAAAACAAATAATAATAATAATCTCTCTCAACCAACAAAACACCAACAATAATAATAATCTCTCTCAACAACAAAACCACAATAATAAAAATCATCTCACAACACAAAACAACAACCTAATAAATAATAATCTCTCTCACCAAACAAAACCAACATAATAATAATAATCTCTCACCACAAAAAAACCAACACTAATAATAATAATCTCTCTCACAAAAAAAACCACCTAATAATAATAATCTCTCTCAACCAAAAAACCTAATATAATAATCTCTCTCACAACAAAAACAATAATAATAATCTCTCTCACACACCACAATAAAATAATCTCTCTCACAACAAAAAACCATAATAATAATAATCTCTCTCACACCAAACAAAACAATAATCAACTACACACACCATAAATAATATCTCTCTCACAACAACCACAACATAATAATAATAATCTCTCTCAACACAAAACACAAATAATAATAATAATCTCTCTCAACAACCAAACCACACCCTAATAATAATAATCTCTCTCAACAAAAACAACATAATAATAATAATCTCTCTCACAACAAAACAACACTAAATAATCATCTCTCACACAACAAAACACACACCTAATAATAATAATCTCTCTCACAACACCAAAACCAACACACATCAATAAAATAACTCTCTCACAACAAAACACACAACTAAAAATAATACTCTCTCACACAAACAAACCCAAATAAATAATAATCTCTCATAACACAAAAACACCAAATAATAATAATAATCTCTCTCAAACAAAACCAACATAATAATAATAATCTCTCTCACACAAAAAAAACATAATAATATAATCTCTCACACACAAAAAAAACAACTAATAATAATAATCTCTCTCAACACAACAAAACACCAACCCCAAATATAATAATAATCTCTCTCAACAAAAAACAAACATAATAATAATCTCTCTCACAACAAAAAACAACTAATAATAATAAATCTCTCTCACAAACAAAAACACATAATAATAATAATCTCTCTCACACAACAAAAACCCACAAAATAATAATAAATCTCTCTCAAAAAAAAACACACCTAATAATAATAATCTCTCTCAAAACAAACCAACACCCTAATAATAATAATCTCTCTCACAACACAAAACAAACACCACCTAAAAAATAATAATCTCTCTCACAACAAAAAAACACCACTAAAATAATAATCTCTCCACAACAAAAAACCACACCACTAATAATAATAATCACTCAACAAAAAACACCACAATAATAATCATAATCTCTCTACAACAAACCACCCACACAAATAATAATAATTCTCTCAACACCCAAAAACACAACCACAATAATCAATAATCTCTCTCACCAACAAAACACCCCACCAATAAATAATAATCTCTCTCACAACACAAAACACACACCATACAATAATAATCTCTCTCAACAACAAAACACAAAATAACAATAATCATCTCTCACACAACAAAACCAAACTAAAATAATAATCTCATCACACACAACAAACAACACTAATAACAAACTATCTCACAACAAAACACACCCCAAAATAATAAAAATCAATCTCATCACAACCAAAAACCACACCATAATAAAAACATCTCTCACAAAAAAAACACACCAAATAATAACTCACTCACACAACAAACCAACACATAATATAATAATCTCTCTCAACACCCAAACAAATAATAATAACTCTCTCTAACAACCAAAACACAACAAAAACATAATACATAATACTCTCTCACAAAAAAAACCACAAAAATAATAATCTCACAAACCAAACACACAACTAATAATAATAATCTCTCTCAACCACAAAAACCACATAAAATAATAATCACTCTCACACAACAAACACAATAATAATAAAATACTCTCTCACAACCAACAAACAACTAATAATAATAATCTCTCTCAAAAAAAACCACCAATAATAATAATACTCTCTCACACAACAAAAACACTAATAAAATCATCACTCACCAAAAAAAAACAATAAATAATCTCTCTCTCACACAAACACACCCATAATAATAATAATCCTAACAACACAACAAAACATCCACTACAACATAAAAAATATCATCAATCACCCAAAAACACAACATAATAATAAATCTCTCACACAACAAAACAATACAAAATCTCCTCACACAAAAAACAATAATAATAATACACTCTCTCAAACAAAAACAACTACATAATAATAATCTCTCACCACAAAAAAACCACAATAAAATAATAATCACACACACCACAAAAACCAAAATAATTAATAATCTCTCTCACAAAAAAAAACAATAATAATAATATCTCTCTCCAACAAAAAACAACCACAAATAATAAACTCTCACAACACACAAAAACAAACCAACAACTACAATCTCACAACACAAAAACCACCAATAATAAAATAATCTCTCACACACCAAAACCACATACATAAAAATCCACAAACATCCAAAAAAAACCACAAAAACACCAACAACAACTCACCCCCAAAAAAAAAATCACAACACTCACAACAAAACACACACCAATAATAATAATCTCACTCACACCAAAAAACCACATAACAAAATACTCTCCACAACCAAAAACAAATAATAATAACTCACACACCACCAAACAACAAAAAAATAATAACTCACACCACAACACAAAAACCCCACACAAATAATAATAATCAACTCACACAACACCACCAAACACAAAAACTAATAATCAACAACCACAACAAAAACACCCAACCCCAAAATACAAATAATACTCTCACACCAAAAAAACAACACACTAATAAAAACTCATCTCACACACACAAAAACCACACCAATAAAAATAATCTCTCTCAACACAACACAAAAACAAATAATAATAATCTCTCTCACACCAAAAAAACCCACCATAAATACTAATATCTCTCACAAAACAAACAACACCAATAATAATAAATAATCTCTCTCACAACCAAACAACCACCAATAATAATAATACTCTCACACAACAAAAACAAACAAATACTAACAAACTCTCTCCACAAAAAAAACACACTAATAATAATAATCCACTCACAAACAAACAAAACAATAATAATAATCATCATCTCCACACAAAAACCAACCATAATAATAATACTCTCTCACAACAACAAAACAAACTAATAATAATACACTCTCTCACCAACAACAAAACCCACACATAATAATAAATATCTACTCAACAAAAAAACACATAATAATAAAAATCTCTACACAAAAAAACCACAATAATAATAATCTCAACCAAAAACACACCAACAAACCCCCAAAAAAAATAATAATATAATCACACACAACAAAACCACATAATAATAATATCACTCACAACACCCAAAACAACATAATAATAATAATCTCTCTCACACACCAAAAAACACAAATAATAACTCAAAACAACACAAAAAAAATAATCACCTCAAAAACAAAATAATAATAATAATCTCTCTCAACAAACCAACAAAAACAATCAAACTCCTCAAAACAACCAACAAAATAACACCACACAAAACCAAACACTAATAATAATAATCTCTCTCAAAAAACCAAACAAAAAATCTACTCTCAACAACAAAACAAACATAATAATAATAATCACTCTCACAACAAAAACCCAAAATAATAATAAATCTCTCTCACAACAAAAACACCCCTAATAATAATAATCTCTCTCACAAACAAAACAAATAATAATAATAATCTCTCACCCAAAAACACAACTAACAATAATCTCTCTCACAAAACAAAAAACTAATAATAATAATCTCTCACAAACAAAACCACACATAATAATAATAATCTATCTCACACAAAAAAAACCACATAATAATAATAATCTCTCTCACACAACCAAAACCAACATACTAATAATAATCTCTCTCAAACACAAAAACACCACAAATAATAATAATCTCTCACACACAAAACCCCACAATAATAAATAATACTCTCTCAACACACAAAAACCATAATAATAATAATCTCTCTCACAACAAAAACCACAACAACTAAAAAAATAATCTCTCTCACAAAAAAACCCCAACATAATAATAATCTCTTCCAAACAAAACAACCACTAATAATAATAATCTCTCACACAACAAAACCACCAACTAATAATAATCACTCACACCAAAACAACAACATAATAATAATAATCTCTCTCACACCAAAAAACCACAATAAAAAAACTCACCAACAAAAAACAACATAATATAATAATCTCTCACACAAAAACCAAACAAAAAACAATCTCACTCACCAACACAACAAAAACAATAATAAAACTTCACACACCAAAAAACACCCAACAAAAATAATAACTCTACACACCAACAAAACCAATAATATAATAATCTCTCTCACAAACAAACAAACCCCCCAACAAAAATAATAACTACATCACACAACAAACCCCACAATAAATAATAATCATCTCTCACACAACACAAAACACACAACATAATAATAATAACTCTCTCACAACACCAACAAAAACAATAATACTAAACTCACTCTCACAAACAAAACAAACTAACAAACACTCACACCACACAAACCACAACCAACAAACAATAAATAACTCTCAACCACAACACAAACAAAAAACATAAAAAAAATCTCACTCAACAAAAAACACACCATAATAATAATAATCATCACCCAAACCCAACAAACAATAATAATAAAATCTCTCTCACACACAAAAACCACCTCAAAATAATACATCTCTCTCACAACAAAAACAAACTAATAATAAACACTCTCACACAAAACACACCCCAACTAATAATAATATCTCTCACACAAAACAAATAATAAACTCACACCAAAACCCAAAAAATAATAATATCTACTCTACCCACCACAACAACCAAAAATCAAATCACTCCACACAAAAAACAAATCATAAAACTCTACTCACACAACAAAACCACATCAAATAAAATCACACACAACAACACACCCAATAATAATAATCATCTCACCAAAACAACCAAACCCACAAATAATAATCACATCTCATCTCACAACAAAACACACCATAAACAAACTCTACACACAAAAAACAAAACACATAATAAACATCTCACACACAAAACCCAACCACTAAAATAATAATCTCTCAACACCAAAACACCACATAATAAAAATCATCTCACACACAAAAAACCAAAACATAAAATACATCTATCAACCCACAACAAAACCAAACAACTCAAACAATAATCTCTCACAACACACCCCAAAACAAACTAATAATCTCATCACAAACACAACAACCACCTACATAAACATAATCTCTCTACACAAAACCCCACAAACAAAAAATAATCTCTCACAACAAAACAACACCTAAAATAAAACTCTCACAAACACAAACACCAACAACTAAATAAATCACTCTCAACAAACAAACCACCACCACCTAATAATAATAATCTATCTACTCACCAAACAAAAACACACTCCAACACAAAAAATCACTCTCACACAAAAAAACCCACACATAAACATAATCATCTCTCACACCCACAAAACACAACAAATAATACATAACTCTCTCAACAACAAAACCAACTAATAATAATAACTCTCACTCAACAAAAAACACCAAATAAAAATAATCTCTAACCACACAAAAACCACACACTAAAAAACACAACATCTCACACACCAAAACAACCACAAAATAATAATCTCTACTCAAACAACACAACACCACCATAATACAATAATCTCTCTCCACAAACAAAAACACATACACTAAACTAATCTCTCTCACCACAACAAACCAAAATACATAACAATCACACTCTCACAACACACAAACACAACACCATAACAAAATCTCATCACAACAAAACCACACCCAAAAAAATAAATCACACTCACCAACACAACAACCCACCAAAACACATCTCACAACACAAAAAAAAATACATACAATAACTCCTCACACAAAACAAAACCCCAACATAACTAATCTACTCACACAACAAAACACACCAAATAATAATAAACTCATCACACACACCAAAACACCCACCAAAAAATAATAATAATCATCATCACAAAAAACAACACCAATAAAAAAAATACATCTCTCAACACACAACAAAAAACACACCCACCCAATAATAATAATCTCACTCACACAACAAAACCCACAATAATAAAACAATCTCACAAACACAAAACCACCAACCTAATAATATAATATCTCTCACAACCAACACCACACAATAATAATAAATCACTCTCTCACAAACAAAACAAACCCAATAATAAATACATAACCTCACAACAAAACACACCACAAATAATAAAAACTCTCACACACAAAACCAACCACAAAACAATAATCTCTCACCAAAACCCAAAACAATACAAAATCACTCTCACACCACAAACAACACCTCATAATAAATCATCATCACCACAACACAACACCAATAATACAAATAATCTCTCTACCAAAACACCACAAACTAATAATAATCTCTCTACACACACAACAAAAAAACACACCACAAAATACTAACAAAATCATACTCTCACAACAAAAACACACACAAATAATAACTCTCTCAACAAAAACACAACCTAATAATAACTCTCTACACAAACAAACACACCAAACAAATCACTCACACACAAACAAAACACTAATAATAATAATCTCTCACACAACAAAACACCACACTAAAATAAACACACTACACAACAACAAACCACCCAACAACAAAAAACATCACAACACACACAAAAAACAACCAAATAATAAAACTCATCACTCACACACAAAACAACACCACAAAAAATAATAACACTCTCACAACCCCAAACACACAACATAATAAAACTCACACACCACACCAAAACTCAACCAATAAAAAATAATCACACAAACACAAAACACCACACCACAATAATAATAAACTCTACACACAACAAAACCCAATAATAATAATAATCTCCACACAACAAACACAAACACATAATAAAATAACTCACACACACACCAAAACAACCACCCCAAAAACAAACAAATAATCTCTCACAAAACAAACACACAAACAATCAAAAAATACAATAATACATCTCACACAACAACAAAACACAAACCACCCAAACAAAAATATAATATCTCTCACACAACAAAAACACACTCAACACAAACAATAACAACAATCTCTCAACAACCAAAAACAACACAACAAATCATCTCCAACACAACACCAAATAATAATAAACTCTCACCACAAACAAAACACCACCACACATAATAATAAATAATCTCTCTCACAACAAACCACCACAACCTAATAATAATAATCACTCTCTCAACAAAAAACAACATAATAATAATACTCTCTCACACCCACAAAAACACATAAAATAATAATCTCTCAACAAAAACAACCACATAAAAATAATCTCTCTCACACACAAAAACACCAATAAAAATAATCATCTCCACCAACAACAAAAACAATAATAATAATCACTCTCTCACAACAAAACCACCATAATAATAATAATCTTCTCACAAAACCAAAACACCACTAATAAAAATAACTCTCTACAAAACAAAAACCACATAATAATAATAATCTCTCTCACAAAAAAAACACAATAAATAATACTCTCTCTCAACCAAAAAACACCAATAATAATAATCACTCTCAAACAAAAACCCACAACTAATAAATCAAATCTCACTCACAACAAAAACAACAAAAATCAAAATCTCTCCCACACACAAAACAACAATAATAATAAATCTCTCACAACAAACACAACAAACATAATAAACTCTCTCTCAAAACACCAAATACACAACACCACAACACACCACAATAATAATAATCTCTCTCCAACACAAAAAACACCTAAAATAAAATCTCACACAAAAAACAACCCTAATAATCAATAATCTCTCTACCACACCAAAACACAATAAAATAATCAATCTCTCAAACACAAAAAACTCATAATAACATCTCTCATCCACACAACAAAACACCAACTAATAATAATCTCTCACAAACCACAACACCACACCAAAAACCAAATAATACTAATCACTCACAACCACAAAACACACTAATAATAAATCTCTCTCACCAAAACAAAACACAATAATCAAAATCTCTCTCAACACAAAAACACAACTAATAATAATACATCTCTCCACAAAACACCAACTAATACAACAATCTCCTCACACCCAACAAAATAATAATACATAATCTCTCTCCAAAACAAAAAACCCACTAATAATAATAATCTCTCTCACAAACAAAAACACAACCTAATAATAATAATCTCTCTCACAACAAAAACACAACATAATAATAACTCACTCACAACAAACAACATAATAATAATAATCTCTCTCACACAAAAACAACCAACTCCACAAAAAATACAACACACACCAAACAAAACACATAATAATAATAATACTCTAACACACAAAAAACCCAACCATAATAATAATACTCTCTCTCACACAAACAACACATAATAATAATAATCTCTCTCACCACAACAACCACAACATAATAAAAATACACTTCACACACCAAAACCACACAAAATAATATCATCTCTCTCAAAACACAAAACCAACAACCCCCACAACAATAATAATAACTCTCTCAACAACAAACACACACACTAATAATAATAATCTCACTCAACACAAAACACACCAATAATAATAATCTCACTCTCACAAAAAACACAACACTAATAATAAAATCTCACACACCACAAAAAAACTAATACTAAACTCTCACAACAACAAACACCACCAATATAATAATCTCTCTCAACAAAAAAACACCACATAAAATAATCATCTCTCTACACAACCAAAACACAACCACTAATAATAATAATCTCTCCTCACAACAACCAAAAACAATACAACACATAATCTCACTCAAACAAAAACAATAATAATAAACTCTCTCAAACACAAAACACCACTAATAATAATAAATCTCTCTCCACAACCAAAACCACAATAATAATAACAATCTCTCACACAACAAAACCACCCAAACCAATAATAATAATCTCTCCACACACACAACACCAAAACTAATAAATAATCTCTCTCAACACAACAAAACTACACACTCTCCCAACAAACAAACTAAAATAATAATCTCTCTCACACAAACAAACACCACCAAATAATAATAATCTCATCTCACAAAAAACACCAAACTAATAATAATAATCACTCTCACAACACAACACCACAACAAATAATAATACTCTCTCACCAAAAAAACCAACACTAATAATAAATCTCTCTCACAACACACCAAAAACCACCCCAAAAATAATAATAATCTCTCTCAACCAACAAAACCACACCCCACAATAATAAATAATCTCTCTCAACACACACCACAAATACCACCACACCACAAATAACAATAATCTCTCTCAACACCAAAACACACACCAACTAATAATAATCTCTCTCTCAAAACAAAAACCCAAACTAATAAAAAATCTCTCACACAACAAAACACCACACTAATAATAATAATCTCTCTCACAACAAAACCCAACACTAATAACAATAATCTCTCTCACAACAAAAACACATAATAATAATAATCTCTCTCACAAACAAACACCACATAATAATAATAATCTCTCTCACACACACAAAACCACCACCACTAATATAATAATCTCTCTCACAAAAAAACCAATACTAAAATACATCTCCCAAACAAAACACCACTAATAATAATAATCTCTCTCACAAAAACAACATAATAATAATAATCTCTCACACACAAAAAAACCAATAAAATAATCTCTCTCAAACAAAAACCACAATCAATAATAATACTCTCTCACAAAAAACCCAACTCAATAATAAAATCTCTCTCAACAACAAACACACACATAAACAAAAATCTCTCTCAAACAAAAAAATAATAATAATAATCTCTCTCACAACACAAAACCAACACCCATAATAATAATAATCTCACTCACACAAACAAACAAACCTAATAATAATAATCTCTCTCACACAAAAAAACACATAACTAATAATAATCTCTCTCACAACAAAACCACAACCAATAATAATAATCTACTCTCACCACAAAACAACCCACAAACAATAATAATCTCTCTCAACCAAAAACACACACACTAATAATAATCTCTCTCACAACAAACACCAACAATAATAATAATCTCTCTCAACAAAAAAACAATAATCATAATAATCTCTCACAACACCAAACCAACATAATAATAAACTCTCTCTCACACAAAAACCAACCCAATAATAATAATAATCTCTCTCACAACAAAACCCACACACAATAATAATAATCTCTCACACAAAAAACCACTAATAAATCATAATCTCTCTCACAAACCAAAAAAAAAAATCTCACTCCAACACAAAAAACCTAATAATAATAATCTCACTCAACAAAAAACCACAAAATAATAATAATCCTCTCCACAAACACCCAATAATAATAAAATCTCTCAACACAAACAAAACAACAATAATAATACTCTCTCACACAAAAAACCCCACACTAAAAATAATAACTCTCTCACACCAACAAAACAACATAATAATAATATCTCTCTCACAAACAAACACACATAATAATATCAATCTCTCACAAACAAACACACCCATAATAATAAAATCTATCTCACACACAAAAACAACCACCAAATAAATAATACTCACTTCACACCAAACAAACCAACTAATAATAATAATCTCTCTCACACACACAAAACCCACATAATAATAATACACTCTCATCACCACAAAAACACCACCAAAAACAATCTCTCCAACAAAAACACACATAATAATAATAATCTATCTCACACCAACAAAACACCACACTAATATAATAATCACTCTCACACAACACCAAAAACACACACAACAACTCTCCACAACAAAACAAATACATCAAATCTCACTCACACAAACACAACCCAAACCCACTAAAATAATAAACTACTCTCAACCAAACCACCACACCTAATAAAAAAATCTCTCTCAACACACAACCAACACCTAATAATAATAATCTCTCACACCAACAAAACCCACCACATAATAATAAAATCACACTACACCACAAAACACAACCACCAAAAACCAATAAACATCTACTCTCAACACAAAAACCAACACACATAATACAACACTCACTCTCACAAAACACCAAATAAATAATAATATCTCTCTCACAACAAAACCCAATAATAATAATAATCTACTCACACAACAAAACCACACCATAATAATAATAATCTCTCTCACCCAAAAACCACCACCAACTAATAAATCAATAATCTCTCATCACACACAAAACCACACCACTATAATACAAATCTCATCTCACACACAAAACCCCCACACCATAATAATAATACTCTCTCTCACAACAAACACACCCAACATAATAATAATAATCTCTCTCTCACAACCAAAAACACACCATAATAATAATAATCTCTCTCACACACACCAAAACCCACCACACACCACACAATAATAATAATCTCTCTCACACACAAAAACCACCACACATAATAATAATAATTCTCTCACACACAAAAACCACCCACATAATAATAATAATCTCTCTCACACAACCAAAACCACACTAATAAAATCTCTCAACACAAAAACCCCACACTAATAATAATAATCTACTCTCACACACAACAACAAAACACTCATCTCACACAACCCACCCAATAATAATATAATCTCTCTCACACACACAAAACAACCACCTAATAATAATAATCTCTCTCTCACAACCACAAAACCCACCACATAATAATCATACATCTCCACAACCACAAACCACACCATAATAATAATAATCTCTCTCACACAACCACCACAACAAAAACACCACCACACCAAACCACCAACATAATAAATACTCACTCACACACCCAAAAACACAACACTAATAATAATAATCTCTCACACCACACCCAACAACCCACCACCTAATAAAATAATCTCTCATCAACACACACAAAACCACCCCACCAACATAATAATAATAACTCTCTCACACAACAAAACCACCACCACCTACTAATAATAACTCTCTCACACCAACAACAACCAAACAACACCCCACCATAATCAATAATCTCCTCACACACAAAAACACACCCCCCACTAAATAATAATCTCTCACACAACCCAACACCAACAACCCACCACCACACAATAATAAAATCTCTCCAACCACACAAAACCACCCACAACTAATAAAATCTCTCACCACACACAACCACACACCACCCCACCACAATAATACTCCTTCTCACACCACCAAAACCCACCACAATAATACATAATCTCTCTCAACACAAAACCACCCACACCAATACAATAAACTCTCTCACACACCACAAAACACCCCCAAACTAATAATATATCTCTCTCACACACACAAACACCCCACCACCAATAATAATAATCTCACTACACACACAAACCACCACCCACTAATAATAATAATCTCTCTCACAACACAAAAACCCCACACCAACCCAAAATAATAATAACTCTCTCATCAACTCACACACAAACCCACACCATAATATACATACTCTCTCTCACACCACAAAACCACACCCATACATAATAATATCATCTCTCACACACACCCAAAAACCACCACCCCACTAATAATAATAATCTCACTCACACAACCACACAAAACCACAACACCACCACCAATAATAATAATAATCTCTCTCACAACCAAAACCACCCACCTAATAATAATAATCTCTCTCCACACCACCACAAAACCCTCACCACTAAAACCAAATAATATCATCTACACACCACAAAACCACCACACTATAATAATAATCTCTCTCACACACAAAACCCAACACCTAATAATAATCATATCTCTCTCACACACAAAACCAACCACCCATAATAATAATAATCTCTCTCACACCACACAAAACCCACCACCCACTAATAATAATAATCTCTCCTCACACACCAAAACCACCCACCCACTAATAATAATCTCTCTCACAAACACAAAACCACACCCACTAATAATAATAATCTCTCTCACACACACACAAAACCACCCACCACTAATAATAATAATCTCTCTCACAACCACACAAAACCACCCACACTAATAATAATAATCTCTCTCACAACACACAAAACCCCCACCCACCCTAATAATAATAATCTCTCTCAACACACACAAAACCACCACCACCCTAATCAATAATAATCTCTCTACACCACCACCCAAAACCACCACACCTAATAATAATAATCTCTCTCACCACACACAAAACCCACCCCCCACACTAATAATAAATATCTCTCTCACACACCAAAAACCACCCACCTAATAATAATAATCTCTCTCTCACCCACACAAAAACACCACACCCCCTAAATAATAATCTCTCTCTCACACACACACAAACACACCCACCCACCTAATAATAATAATCTCTCTCACACCACACAAAACAACCCCACCACTCCATAATAATACTAATACTCACACACACAAACACCCACCCCACCCACTAATAAATATAATACTCCTCTCACACACCAAAACACCACCCACAAATAATAATAATCTCCTCTCAACACACAAAACCACCCACCATAATAATAATAATCTCTCTCAACACAAAACACACTAAAATAATAATCTCTCCACCCACCAAAAACCCAACTATAATAATAATCTCTCTCACACAACAAAACCCACAACTAATAATAATAATCTCTCTCCTCAACAAAACCACCACAATAATAATAATAATCTCTCTCACCACCACAAAAACCCACCACCTAATAATAATAATATCTCTCTCACACACACAAAACACACCACTAATAATAATAATCTCTCTCACCACACAACAAAATCCAACCCACACCATAATAATATACTAATCTCTCTCACACAAAAAAACCCACCCCACCTAATAATAATAATCTCTCTCTCAACCACACAAAACCACACTAACTCACAACCTACCATAATAATAATATCTCTCACACACACAAAACCACCCAACCTAATAATAAATATCTCTCTCTCACAACCAAAACACCACCACTAATAATAATAATCTCTCTCACACACACAAAACCACCACCACTAATAATAATAATCTCTCTCTCACACACACAAACCACCACCACTAAATTATAATACATCTCTCTCACACACACCAAACCACCACACCCTATTAATAATAATCTTCTCTCACACAACAAAACACACCCACCACTAATAATAATAATCTCTATCACACACACACACAAACCACCACCCTAATAATAATAATCTCTCTCTCACACACACAAAACCCCCACCCACCTAATAATAATAATCATTCTCTCACACACACAAAACCACCCACACCTAATAATAATAATCTCTCTCTCACACACACAAAACCACCACCACCTAATAATAATAATCTCTCTCACACACACAAAACCACACCTAATAATAATAATCTCTCTTCACACACACAAAAACACACTAATAATAATAATCTCTCTCACCACAACCAAAACCCACCACCTAATAATAATAATCTCTTCTTCAACAACCCCACACAAAACCTCACACACCCACTAATAATAATAAATCTCTATCACACACAACAAAACCACCACCCACCTAAATAATAAATAATCTCTCTCATCACCACACAAAAACCACACCACCTAATAATAATAATCTCTCTCACCACCACAAAACCACCCACCACCCCTAATAATAATAATCATCTCTCACACACACAAAACCACCACCCATAATAATAATAATCTCTCTCACACAACACACAAACACCAAACCCCACATAATAATAATAATAATCTCTCTCACACCACACCACACCAATAACTACCACAAACCACCACCCAATAATAATAATATCTCTCATACTCAACCACACAAAACCACCCCCACACTAATAATAATTATCTCTACTCACACCAACAAACACCCACCAACCCACACCACCAATAAATAATAACTCTCTCACCCACACAAACCAACCCCCACAATAATAATAAGCTCTCTAACACACCACAAACACACCACACCTAATAATAATAATCTCTCTCACAACCACCAAAACCACCACCACCTAATAATAATAAATACTCTCTCACCACACCAACAAACACCCACACTAATAATAATAATCTCATCACACACACAAAACCACCACCACCTAATAATAATAAATCTCTCTCACAACACACAACACCCCCACCACCCAACCTAATATAATTAATTCTACTCATCAACACACCACAAACCCCACCACCCCCAACACTAATAATAATAATCTCTACACACACACAAAACACCACCCATAATAATAATAATCTTCTCTCACACAACAAAACCCACACCCAATCCCTATAATAATAAATGTGGAGCTGAGGCATTAGAAGAGGAGACCAGGAGGAGACCAGAGGAGACCAGGAGGAGCCAAGAGGAGCCCAGAAGGAGCCAAGAGGAGCCCAGGAGGAGCCATGAGGATACCAGGAGGAACCAAGAGGAGATCAGGAGGAGCCAAGAGGATATCAGGAGGAGCCAAGAGGAGACCAGAAGGAGACAAGAGGAAACCAGACGGAGACCAAGAGGAGCCATGAGGAGACCAGGAGGAGCCATGAGGAAACCAGGAGGAGCCAAGAGCAGACAAGAAGGAAGCAAGAGGAAACCAGGAGGAGCCAAGAGGAAACCAGGAGGAGCCAAGAGGAGACAAGGAGGAGACCAGGAGGAGCCAAGAGGAGACCAGGAGGAGACCAGAGGAGACCAGGAGGAGCCAAGAGGAGCCCAGGAGGAGCCAAGAGGAGCCCAGGAGGAGCCATGAGGATACCAGGAGGAACCAAGAGGAGATCAGGAGGAGCCAAGAGGAGATCAGGAGGAGCCAAGAGGAGACCAGAAGGAGACTAGAGGAGACCAGACGGAGACCAAGAGGAGCCATGAGGAGACCAGGAGGAGCCATGAGGAAACCAGGAGGAGCCAAGAGCAGACAAGAAGGAAGCAAGAGGAAACCAGGAGGAGCCCAGAGGGGACCAGGAGGAGACCAGGAGGAAGCAAGAGGAGACCAGGAGGAGCCAAGAGGAGACCAGGAGAAGCCAAGAGAAGCCAATACGAGACCAGGAGGAGACCAGAAGGAGACAAGGGGAGACCAGATGGAGACCAGGAGGAGCCAAGAGGAGACCAGAAGGAGACAAGAGGAGACCAGGAGGAGCCAAGACCCTAGTCCTCTCTGCACGCCACCCACATGAACCCAGTGAGCCCCAGGTCCTGCGCGACTGCACCAACAGCCATAATAATGAGATTCTTCATGAGAAACTCCTCGTCTCTGACTCAGAGGTTCAAAATGAAAGATTTAGGAATATTGAAACATTTCTAAGGAATGGATTTTGAACAAACTAATGAACAAGTCAAGATGTCACAAGAGGGATATGTGAAAAAGATTTTAGAAAGGTTTGAAATGCAAAACGAGAGAAACTCCTTCTGAACCAATTCCAAAATGTGATTATACAGAAAATGTGAAAATGTTAAAACAACCCCGACAACACAGAGAGGCAGTGGGAAGTGTAATTTACTGATCCACTTGCACCAGACCTGACGTCACTTATGTTGTCAGTAAACTTTCTCAACACTTTAGTGAATCAACTGTGGAACACTGGAATACAGTGAAACATGTGTTCAGGGATCTCAAAGGTACTACTGAACAAAGACTGTTAGTATTAGATAGCAATATGGCCTACGTGCAGGACTGTACAAGGACTCCATGTTATGACTATGATGTGACTGTCTCTTTGTGACACGTATGTCTTTCGATGTGTGACGTGACAATGACTATATAAACTGTGTACTGCCTTTATTCTGTCTGAGAGAAAGAAACAGAGTAAACCAGTGGAACTTGAGAGAAACTTAAATAAACTTCCAGAGTTTGGCGCACCATGATCCGTCTCTCTCTGCTTAAATCCTGACAGATTTGGTGGAGGATGTGCGGCTCAGTGTGTGCCATTCTCTGGATTGTTTTGAGGGAGTTTGCTCTGTTTCTTTTCCTCGGCGTGAGAGATCGGCATGCTGCGTCTGGGAGCGGAGATTCCAGCAGGCTGGAAGAGCTGTTCCTGGATGCTTCTTGTCGCTTCTGTCACTTTTGTTTTTTAAATTGAATATTCCGACGCGGAAAAGAGGTTGGCAGACCTCTCGGACAGTCCTTGGTACCTGTTTGACAAGAATAAGGTAAGCAGACACCTTTTTATATGTAAAGTCTGTATAATTGGATACTAGCTAAATTTTGGTCTGTTTTTGGGGTCTGTCAAACTCTCTAAATTGTATTTGAGAAGAAGTCTCGGGGTTAGAGTCCCTTTGAGAAGAAGTCTCGGGGTTAGAGTCCCTTTGAGAAGAAGTCTCGGGGTTAGAGTCCCTTTGAGAAGAAGTCTCGGGGTTAGAGTCCCTTTGAGAAAAAGTCTCGGGGTTAGAGTCCCTTTGAGAAGAAGCTTCAGGGTTAGAGTCCCTATGAGAAAACGTTTTTGGGGTTAGAGTCCTTTTGAGAAGAAGTCTCGGGGTTAGAGTCCCTTTGAGAAAACGTTTTCGGGGTTAGAGTCCCTTTGAGAAAAGATAGAGAAGGATCCTTAGTGAAACCATGGTGTAAAATTAAAAGCAATTTATAAAAAGGAAAACGTGTTAAAGAGGCCTTTGTTACAAAAGCTTTGAAATTGACGAATTTCAGGCTGATAAATGACAAAAGTACATAAGCAACAATATTTCAGTGATCACGGTTTAAATTACATACAGAAAAAGGGAGTTTTTGTTTTTGGAGTGAACAGAGTTCACCGGAGAATGCAGAGTTTTATCTAAAGTTGAGCTATGAGAGCTTTCGTGAGTTATTTACATTTTTTTGCCGAGTTATATCTACAGTTAAGCTATGAGAGGGTTGTATCCAACAGTTGTTTTTGTTTTTTTAGAAAGAGATTTTGAGTTTAAATTAGCTACCTCGATAAAATAGAAGCGTAAACGTTAAAGACAAGAGTGCCTTTTGTTACTAGTGTGGAAAGTGGCCATTTCTAGACTTGGATGACAAAAGTATAAACTACAAGTTATATTCGCAAAGTAATCTTGAAAGTTATTCTTCTTTCTGTTTCTGCATTTTTGCTAAAACACTACTTTCTGCCTGTGTGTGCCGCACTATCTTGCTGCCGTTGTCAGGGAAACGGCCCCCTCCTTTGCTGCTCTGGCTCTGAATCAGAGCAAAGCTACTGCTTTATGATTTCTGGCTTTTCATAGTTGTTATTCCGTTAAATTTGCGACATTTGCCATTGAACATTGTGTTAGATACAGTTAAACGTTTTTAAACACCATTAGTGAATAAGTTTTGAATTATTATGTTTTTTGAAACCCTAAGATTAGTGCTAAAAGCTGTGCAATTCTTTTTAGACCTAACATATTTCTAGATTCCATTCTTTTTAAATCTGCTGCTTATTTTTTGAGTCCATTATTGTATCTGATATTTCATAGCTGTTAGTGAGAATTTTTTCATGTATTTTTTATTTTAGTTACAAAAGCCGTATTTCAAACATTTAAATTAGAATCTGTGTTAAAAGTGATTATTGATCATAGACTTCGTCTAAAAAAGAAAGAGGGAAAATTAGGATTAGCTGTAAAAGTATTATTAAGTTAAACTACCCAATTCACCCATTGCAAGCGGTGATGTTTTTGTTTTGACTACACGCCTGACCTTGTTGCTCCTCCTGCTGATGCCACAGCAGAGGAGACTGGCTCTAAAATTTTCAAGATAATTAAACACACAGTACAAAAGTACATAATACATATTTTAAAGTTTGAAGGTTTAAGAGATTTGAGTCTTGTTTTTTATTAAGAGAGTTTCTGGTTTTAAAAGTTTCACATTAGTAAGATAATAAGTAATCTTTATTTACATAGCGCATAGTGGAAAAACCCAGAGCGCTCCAAAATTGTTTTGACTTTAGGGAGAAAAACAATCTCATTCGCATACTGATATCTGTTGTTTTTTAAATTGGCCGTCTCAAGGATTGTTTTTCAGACTCTGCCACACTGTACGAGAGGTCACTGCTGGACACTGGACACCAAAGCCCACCCAGCCACAGGTCACAGTACAAAGAGCAAAGGGAAATGCCACCTCCTTGCCCCTCCCCACGCCACTGCAGAGCTGAGTGGGTGTGAGAGAGACCGGGGCCATGAAAGTGGAGGTTTCTGGAGACGTGATGGGTGGAGGCCTCAGGTAGAGACCTGAATGAGAGTTGAGAGTGTGTCCAGTTGGGTTACATCACTACAGTGTGACCTTTGAGACCTACAGGTGGTTCGAGGAGTCTGGAGACACAACCCCAAAATCCACACACACACACACACACATTCATACACTCACACATTCACATTTACATATAGATACATGAAAAATCAGAACATGAGAAAAAAGCATTTTAAAAGTTTACTCCAATGTAAACAAATATTTTTAATTGTCTATCACTTGAATCTTTATTTGAATCAGTATTTTTTGAGTCCAGAAATGTTCATTTGAATTCTATATTGTCATGGACATAATTGATCTGTCCTGACACTTTTGATTTGTTGATTTTGTACTGTGTGAAGTAATTACATTGATTAGGATTAGATCTGATAAAAACACAAATTAGAGAAGTAAACTGCGCTTTCTTTTGTCTGAGGGACAGAAGCAACAGCATGAATAGAAATTGTGTTAAAGTAGAATCAAAGTGACTAACCATAGAGAGTAACTACTGCATAACAAGCTGTGTACAGGAACTGAGACACTGCACCATTGACCAGAAGTGCATCGCAAATGACCTGATGTGCTTCAAGTGAAAAGACTGTATCTGGAGATCCTGATGTGCATCTGGAGAGACCAGAACCATGGCTTGGGCCCTACTGATGTCCAAGATGACATCTCTCGAAATTATGACCTGACCTGATGACGACTGAGACTCACCCTCAGAGGCCCTGAGGACCTGAGGACCTGAGGACCTGAGGAACTTGGAGAGAAAAACTGGGGAGTGATGTTTATATTTTTGAAATCATACATTGATGAGTGCTAAATGAGAGAGATACTCATGATTCTTTCTTTTTTTTTTTTTTTTTTTTTTGTTTGTCCCTAGCTTCTGGACATCTGATGATCTATTGGACACAGCCATTTGCAGAACAAGAACCAGCCAATGAAAACGTCTATTGCCGATGCTATTGCTACAACCAGAACCTGTGACCAAATGCAATATACATGTTAAGTATTCAGACATCTGACAGACAAAAACTTTGACTTTTTTGTCTGGGAGACTGAGCAACAGTTAAAACTTTGAAAATGATAAAGTATGATTATTGTAGCGTTTTAGTAGATGTTAAATAGTAGTAAAAAAGTAGAATTTGACTTCCTTTGTTTTTCATAAACATTTCCACGTAAGAGTTAAAATAGTACCATACAATGTTATCCTTTTGATAGAGCAGCTATAATATTAGAATCAGAATCATGTTAGAGATATTAAAAGTGACAGAAGTCACAAATTAGGAATATGCCTTTGCTCAAGTTGCAGCGTGACTTTAGAGTCACAATAGTGTAGAAATAGAATTAGATAAATGCATCAACCATAGATGCTTTCAAAAATAGAGATTATTTGTAGCCAGTGCTAATATCAAATGGTAAAGGGACCATTTCACAAACATTTACTTCAGAAGTAAAGTTCATTACAGTTTTATTAGATACTTGCCAAATTCACTTGTGTTCACACATGAGTGAATGTTGACAATACAAAAAGTCCATATGAGTGTAGCCTAGATTAATGCCTAGATCAATGAGATAGATTACAACCAACAGAGATTCAAAAGCATTTTGATTGTATTTGGGTGTAGCCCACTGTCGATTCATCAGAACAGATTAGAGAATCAAACACCATTGTAGACCCCAACCCCAAACCTGCTAAAATAGATTAGCTCTTGTAAGGATAATACTAATTTGATTAATGATGTTCATTCATCCCAAACTGCCTGACAATAATATCTTTAGATAATAAAAAGTAACAAATCACTGACCACTATAGAAGTGTAAATGTTGACCATTTGCCTTTCTGTGTTCACAGTTTTATTCCTGAGAATGTAGAGTAGACATAGAGCAAAATTCCACTAACAATAAGCCACTGATAATGAAAGTATAATACCACAGAGAGATTTATTAGATTAAAATGTATGTTTAAGAATATGGCTCAATAGAAGCAAATATGCAAACATATTTGTAAATAGATTAGAATAGTTTTAAACTATAGTGAATAGTAAAAGGAAAGTACACAGTCTAAGATTGAAAAGTGAAAACAATACAGTGAAGTGTAGTGTAAACAATCAGCATTAGAATAATAGTAGAGTAATAAAAGTTAAATTAGCTTCTAAATTGAGACTCAGCTCGTTTTTGTCTGTGTTTTGACTGAATCTGCTGAGTTCTTGTGTGTCCAATAGTGTTTGTTTGTTTTTATTTTTGATTTGTTTTTTGTTTGTTTATTTTTTCCCAGGATAGAGGATAAAATCCACTGATATTGATTTGATGATTATGAGTGTAATGCATACATTTTCTTTGTTTTTAATAATTTTTTAAAGTTTTTTTTGGGAATTTTTTTTTCTTTTTTCACTTTATTGATTGATCAAATTGAGTGATCACATGTGATTATGTGATCAAAGGGGAGGGTGTTAGTATTAGATAGCAATATGGCCTACGTGCAGGACTGTACAAGGACTCTACAAGGACTCCATGTTATGACTATGATTTGACTGTCTCTTTGTGACACGTATGTCTTTCCATGTGTGACGTGACAATGACTATATAAACTGTGTACTGCCTTTATTCTGTCTGAGAGAGAGAAACAGAGTAAACCAGTGGAACTTGAGAGAAACTTAAATAAACTTCCAGAGTTTGGCACACCACGATCCGTCTCTGTCTGCTAAATCCTAACAAGACTATACTTCAAAAAGAATACCACAAAAAAACTTGGTCTAAAAGTTTACTGTGAGGCAAGTTGGGCTCAAACGAGACAGACAGACGTAGCACATCAGGATATTGTGCCAGTCTGTGTGAAAGAGAGTTCACTCATTTCATGGAAAACACAAAAACAACCGACAGTAGCCCTTTCTACATGTCGAGCATATCTCTTTAGCTTCAGCTGTACAGGAGTGTCTTTACAGCTACTTCAAGATTTAGACAGTTACAAATATGTTAAAACAAAAGTGTATGAAGACAACTAAGGAACAATAACACTCACAAAGAATCCTGTAAACAGACAAAGATGCACATGACGTGAAAGATCATTTCATCATAGGTGTTGTAATCACAGGGAAGGTGGTTTTGGAATATTGTCCTACTGATAAAATGATAGCTGATCTTTTGACAAAAGCTAAAAGGTTTTACAAAGAAAATGTTTGTTTATGTAAATGCATGTATTGTTTTACCCAGTGAGCTAACAGCGAGTGGGGGTGTTAAATAATATTTTATTATATCGATTTTACTCCCTGTCTAAACAGAAGCTCTTATTTTGAAGGCGCTACAGGATGTAGTCATGTTGTTCTATCGCTAACTTCTTCTATGGCTCATGCTCCCTGTGCTGCCAAGTTGTTCAACAATAAATATTCCCAGACAAGAGGCTAAAGATGCCAACGTGAGAGCATCGTTTATTTTCCACTAGCATCTGTCCTTAACAACGATCTTTGATCTTTGTGCTTCATAAAGTCAGCAGCTGATTGGAGCAGAGGGAACATCTGCATGATCCCCGTGTAGAGCTCCTTCTACCACCGCAGCTGCTCCTGCTCCGTGCGATCGGTGAGTGTGTGTTATGCTAGTGCTGTTAGCGTTAGCATTAGCCACAGGCCGCTAGCATCTTTTACTGTCTGTTCAATGGACATTCATTCGTCTGTTTACTTTAACAGTAATATTAGCAGAGTTCTTGTTTCTATTGTTGTCTATATTCTTGAATGTTTTGTCCTTTATTGTATAAATAACCGTGTAACAGTCGTTTCCATTACACAAATATTGATAATTAAGACACATGTGTAACTATGAAGTGTGTGTATCATAGAAGAACAGACAGACGCTCAGTGCCTTCAAGGTCATTACACCTCAGACTTTAACACACACAACCATTGGATTCACACACACTGTAGTTTATCTAAATGGGAAATGTTGTTTTGTGGTAAATTATGTATAAAACCATGTAATAAAAAGTGTACTACAATGAAAAGAGCCATGTGCAGGACTCTAGACTCAGGAGAACAACAACAACTTTATCCTTGAATATTCAGGACACAGGACCTTATCACAGAACAAGACTGAATTGTTCAGGTCAAATTAGACCGATTTGCACATTTCAACACTCATTAGGGCTTTGACTTTAGTACAAAAATCATATTCGTTTGTTTATTAATTTAAACATTTGAATATATTCGAATATTTAATTATAATTTACTACACAGCTCCTAACAATTATATCGCAATTACAGCGGGCTTTCAGCAGGCGCCTGTCAATACTTCTGTCTGTGCAGATAGGCTAGCCTGTGGCTAGTTCCGCTAGCCCGAAGTAATCATTAACACGAAACAAACATTTTAGGACACATTTGAAGAGGATTTGATAATGGATATGGGTTCAGTATATAAATGGGTAACTCACCGCTGATGTTCAGAATTCTTTGTTCAGTTTTCATGTAGTTTGAGAGAGTTTTTGAACTAGCTATCTTAGCTGTTATCCGCCTAGCCACGTCACAGCGACCCCTTTGGGATCTAACTATTTTATTTACAGTCATTTAGAATATTAAGGGCTGTCTAATATTCGTAAAAAATATATATATATATATTTTAATATTTAAATTATATTAAAATATTGAATTTTGAAGTCAAAGCCCTAACACTCATACAGTGGGGTGAAAAAGTATTTAGTCAGCCACCGATTGTGCAAGTTCTATCCATCCATCCATTTTCTACCCTTTAATCCATTTCTGGGTCAGGGGGGTGGCAGTCAGAGATGCCACCCAAGTCTCATAGCACCAGCCCCTCACTGACCCTCTGCAGGTGGTGAGTCCACAGGAGGACGGCTGCTCTCTGAGTGTGAGCATAGCCTTGATCTTTCAGTGGGGGCTTTGGGCAAAATGGGGTTAAGTGTCTTGCCCAAGGACACAACGACAGCAGTCATCAGTGGAGCAGTCATCAGTCGGTGGAGAAGGTGTAGAGGTGGGAATTGAACCCACGACCTTCAGGCCTGAAGGCCAATGCTCTACCAACTGAGCTACTGTTGCCCTTGTGCAAGTTCTCCCACTTAAAATAATGACAGGTCTGTAATTTTCATCATAGGTACACTTCAACTGTGAGAGACAGAATGTGAAAAAAAATCCAGGAATCCACATTGTAGGATTTTTAATGAATTTATTTGTAAATTATGGTGGAAAATAAGTATTTGGTCAATAACAAATTCAACTCAGTACTTTGTAATATAACCTTTGTTGGCAATAACAGAGGTCAAACGATTACTATAGGTCTTCACCAGGTTTGCACACACAGTAGCTGGTATTTTGGCCCATTCCTCCATGCAGATCTTATCGAGAGCTGTGAACACAGACTTTCAACTCCCTCCACAGATTTTCAATGGGGTTGAGGTCTGGAGACTGGCTAGGCCACTCCAGGACTTTCAAATGCTTCTTACGGAGCCACTCCTTCGTTGCCCGGGCGGTGTTTTTGGGATCATTGTCATGCTGGAAGACCCAGCCATGTTTCATCTTCAAAGCTCTCACTGATGGAAGGTTTTGGCTCAAAATCATGAGCATCATTTTACTTGAATTTTGAGTGTCTTAGTGTGTATTCAGACCAGAGAAGTCCTTTGGTCCGCTTGCTTGGTCCTAACCAAAAGCAGACCAAACATTTTTCTTTTGCTCCGGTTCGTATTCAGACTGCACTTTTTGCAAGTGAACTTTTTTTTATACAAATATGGACGTGTGTGACAATCGGCGCTCCTATTGGACAGCGAGAGCTCACGGAGAAAGGATGCGGAACCGGATGAAAACATTGAGCTCGTATGTGCTGCAGTCTGCTCTGCCTATGTTTGCTCTTTAGAGCAAAAAAACCTTCGACATCAACAGCAGCTCATTTGACACAAGCGAAACGCGTTGTTTCAAATTGTGGAACACCGTCGGCGAATGTGTGTCAAAAGCCGAAGGAGGCTCTGTGCGCTACCTACCCTGTCCATGGATCTATTTTAATAACCCTGTCCCACAACATACTGACAGCAGCATTGTGGATTAACCATGGATCTTTGATAACAACGGGATAAACAGACAACGGAGGATCAGGTATGAGCCAAAGAACACACTTCACTGCATGATACGGGATGTCGCTCTTTGAGACGTGAGTCAAACACGTGAGGCTTAATAATGCAAATGATTTGAAGATGCTGCCATTAAGGCAAGTTTATTTGTATAGCACAATTCATACACAAGGCAATTCAAAGTGCTGAACAAAATAAGAAAGCATTAAAATCATAAATAATCACAGAACATTAAAAAGAAAGATAAAAATATAAAATCCCTCAGTTGTATGCACAGTTAAACAGAACTGTCTTTAACCTGGTTTTAAACATTGTCAGAGAGGAGGCCTGTCTCACATCTTCAGGAAGATTGTTCCAGATTTCAGCAGCATAAATCTGAAGAGCTGCCTCCCCATGTTTAGTCCTGACTCTGGACACTAACAGGAGTCCAGTCCCTGTGCTCCTCAGAGTCCGGACTGGTTCATATGGGACTAACATGTCACTAATATATTTTGGTGCGAGGCTATGGAGAGACTTGTAACAAGCAGAGCTGTTTTAAAGTCTATTTTCTGAGCCACAGGAAGCCAGTGCAGAGACCTGAGGACCGGACTAATATGGTCGTACTTGCTGGTTCTAGTCAACAACATCAATGTAAACTGTGAACAGTTTTAACTCCATAAGCCTGTTGCCTGTTGCACAGCGTCTCCTCATTGCTCTAGGTCTGCACACGGCTCATTGTTGTTGTGTAGCGTTAGCAGCAGAGTTAGCAGCAGAGTTAGCAGCAGAGTTAGCAGCAGAGTTAGCAGCAGAGTTAGCAGCAGAGTTAGCAGCAGAGTTAGCAGCAGAGTTAGCAGCAGAGTTAGCAGCAGAGTTAGCAGCAGAGTTAGCAGCAGAGACGCGTGGCTAATTCCTCACAGTTTCTGTCTGCGGCTTGTTAAGCCCAAATAATGCGCACGTATCTTGGAGTTGTGTCGGATCGACACCAGTTGTATTCAGACCTGAATCGACTCCGCTTCCATTCGTTTGGAAGTGGACCGAGACCATCTAGAAAAGTGGGTCTCGGTTCGGTTTTTTTGGTGCGGACCAGCATTCGTTTATGTGTATTAGGGCTTTGACTTTTGTACAAAAATCATACTCGAAATTAGTTTTATTAATTTAAATATTAGAATATATTAGAATATTTCATTATAATTTATTAACCCTTTAAGCGCCAAAGTCGTAATATTGCAACAAGCAACATTGCTCACGTAAACAGGCTGTATTTAAAAACGTGGTGCAGAATCTTGTTGATACTTTTCACCAGGGGTTAGTGGACATGTGTGCCTGTCATATGAGCAACATTTGTGGGTGTGGTTATATTGAAAGTTTTAGAGTAAATTGAGTTCGTAAATCACTTGCGGCGCTGCAGCGCGGAGGCGAAGCAGCAGCGGTAGTACTGAGCGGAGCGAGAGCAGAGCAGAGGGAAAGATTGTTTTTTTTTTCTTTTACTCACGAGGTCTTCAGTACCTGAGAAGTTCTTGGTCTGGTACTGGCTCACTCAGATTCAGAGGAAGAAGACACACAGGTGTCCAGTGAAGCAGACACGGACATTATTGGTGACGAGGAGACCGCGCCATATAGTCCACAATCAGCCTCTTTGCAGCAGCTGCTTCACCTCCGCGGACCCGCTGTAGAAGCATTCTGTGTATGCCAAGCAGAGGCCGTGGTGGAGGGGACAGGGGGGATCATAATACCGGGCATGTGGGTGAGAGTAGTGGGGGTAGACATCCACGGGGAACACATTGCTTATTGCATTCACTGCTTTTACCAACTGCAATGATGAGGATGAACGCAGTTCTTGGAAGAAAATAATCCACTAAAGTGGATCAGAAGTGTTGAATGTTTATGTTTATTGTTCATGCAATTTCATAATCAATTTGCAGTTGACACATTCATACATGCTTTTACCTGAACAAAAGGAACAGAAAGAAGATAAATCTTGTATATCCTGTCCTTTGTACAAAAACAATAAAATAAAATAAGGAAAGCAAATTGAATTTCCCAATTTAAACCCCAAACACCAAAAACCCAAGTCACCAATTGCACAAACGCATCAACAGTCCTCAATGTCTGTTTGAAGAGCCTGTTGTATATTGTTCAGACGATCTGACATGTTCTGTGCCCATTCATTTAATCTCTCTGTTTCTACACGATAAATTCTGGAGCCTAATTTCCACTGAGAAAAATGGTATGCCCACTACTTCTTTTGAAAAGGAAATATTGAAACCAATTGTAAACTATAAAGAGGGCTCTTGATCACTGAAGGTCTTTGAAAATAATACAATTCCATATGGTTGCAAACCAGTGCTAAAACATTATCTATAATCTGGATGAGGGAATTTCTTTCTTTTCCAAATTCATTTCATACTGAAGATATTTCACATTTAGTGCTGTTAGTATTCCCTGATCTCAAAAAACTCCCAAGCTACAGCTTTTTAAAATCTTTATACAATAATTAACATTTTCCAATGTGGCCGCCACCTTGATGATGTCACAATATGCAAATTATTGACCTTCCATCCCAAAGTTTAGGTCAAACTTAAGATATTTCTTATTTACAGTATGCCTTTTATCTCAAACCATTTTAATAAAGTTATTGCCTTTTGAAATCTTGAAATCAAAATAGTATATTTTCTTGAAAAAACTCTGGCGCCTAAAGGGTTAAACAGCTCCTAACATTATTCAGCAAGTACAACAGACACATAGTCATTAAATACATTTTGAATATTAAGGGCTGTCTAATATTCGTTCGAATATATATATATTTTTTTAAATATTCGAATTGTATTCGAATATCGAATTTTGAAGTCAAAGCCCTAGTGTGTATTCACACCTGCATTTAAAGTCCAAATTTCAGTTCCAAACGAATCCTGCTCCGTTTAAAGCGGACCAAAAGTGCAGTTCTGAATACACCCCTAGTGAACCTTGTTGCATCTGTATTGTTCCGGTCAAAAGTGACCCCCATAAGAAAGGTATGTGTAATCAGATTATATTTATTCAGACAACACACACACAACGCAGACAACACACATAAACAACACACACACGCACACACTTTGGAATTGTATGTGACAATTTCTGTGTCTATTCACTGCAGTTATTTATGTAAAGCAGTAATCTGAGACATGTTTACAGCCTAAAAGGTAGTTAGTTTTGTGTTACCGTTCTTTCCTTTTGCTTCAACACATTTAGCAAAATTTTGCTCCTTCTCCCAAAACTCTACACACCAGAACCTGACACACTGGGCCATAAACCAGACACATCCGTCTCAAAATTAAACTCCTTTATCAAAACTCAAACTCTGCTCTCAAAACTAAACAATCATTTATCAAAATTAAACTCTGAGGACAAAATGACACACAAAATGTGTGTCTTCGACCTCCCTCACTCCCTCTCTCTCACACCTGCTTTTCATTTTGATTTTGGTAAATTTTGAAGTACATTTTTTGTTTATAAAATAAATATAATTTTTATTATTCAAGAATCTTTTTTGTGGATATTTCTTGTTTTTTTCTGTGGAGTGTCAGGCCCTTTTTTGCTCGGTCATACATAATTTTTTTTATGTTGGCTTAAAGAGAACAATGTAATTTCTCATTTTTACCACCATGAGTGTAAATCTATATGATAATGATCTGACATGTCTTTGTTGTGTTTGTGGCAGATCTACAAAGTCCATCTACAGAATGGGGTTCACCTGTGATCTGTGTGAAAAGACCTGCAGCTTTGCTTCTGCACTAAAGATCCACTACAGAACTCACACTGGAGAAAAACCATACGAGTGTGATCTGTGTGGAACAGGTTTTAATACAAAAAGAGGTTTCAAGCGCCACAGCAGAATCCATACGGGAGAAAAGCCCTTCAGCTGTGACTTCTGTGGTCAGAGTTTTAGAGAGGAGCATCATCTCAAAGATCATCAGAGGATCCACACAGGAGAGAAACCATTTGAGTGTGACGAGTGTGGAAAAACATTTAGGATCAAACAGCAGCTCTCACGACATCAGCGTATCCACTCAGGAGAGAAACCTCACCAATGTGACCAGTGTGAAATGACTTTTACACGATTATCTAGCTTCACTGAGCACTACAGAATCCACACTGGAGAAAAACCATTCGTCTGTGGAGACTGTGGGAAGGAGTTTACTCGGTTTTCACACTACAAAAGTCATGAAAGAATTCACACTGGAGAGAAACCCTTCAGCTGTGATGTTTGTGATCGGAGTTTTACTCAGAGTGGTAATCTCAAAGATCATCAGAGGATCCACACTGGAGAGAAACCATTTGTCTGTGAAAAGTGTGGAAAGTCTTTTACACAAAGCTCATCTCTTCATAAACACCTAAAAACCTGTGAGAAGCAGGTGTGAAGACGCAGCATCTGGAACAAAGTGAAGGAGACAGAGCTGAGGCTGCATCATGTGAACCCAGAGTCAGACTCTACAGGATCACACTTCAGTCTTAACCCTGTGCTGCAGCTGCTGAGCTTTACAGACCAAACACTTATTGTGGATTTGAACATCTTTACTTTGTGTCTGGAGACTCGGATACATCATGTTTTTGTCTGAAAGGAAAATCTTATGGTTCCTTTAAAGCTGCATCAAGACAGAGTTGGGACGTTTTAACTTTAATTCTCAGTAATATTTTATGGCCATCTTTTGACATTTGTAGACATTGGTCATCTGCCCCTTATGGACCAATGGCTCTGTGTTTATTATCATTACATCTTGTTTGGCTGTAAATTTAAATGAATTGTTCTAGCAAATGAAACGGCTTGAAACTTGACTGTAGATAGAAACTATTGTAAAAGCAGATGAAAATATAGTTTCACACTTTTGTGCGGCGTCTCAAGGGGACAGAGCGTTCTGTTGTCGGCCCTAAGCTTTGGAACGCTCTGCCCCTCCATGTCCGAACAGCCCCAACACTTGAGTGTTTTAAATCTCGTCTTAAAACCCACTTTTATTCTCTGGCTTTTAACACCGCGTGAGTTGTGTGGTCCCTGTGTCTTTTTATTTATTTTCTTTCTTTATTCACTTATACCTATTTATTGTTATTAATTCTGCTTTATTTTATCTTTTTAGTGTTTTTATAGATTTTATAAATTGATAATTTATTTCCTATTTTAATTATTTTTACCATTTGTGATGAATATTATTTTTATTGTAATTTATTGACTGGTTGAGCTACACGGAGTTCTTTTTATTTTTTACTTTATTTTTTTGTGCAGCACTTTGGAACTGTTCTGTTGTTTAAATGTGCTATAGAAATAAAGTGGATTGGATTGTGCGGCGTCTCTTGAGTGTCCACAAAGCTCTGTACAATAAGTCCCATGTTTTATTATTGTGTGTGATCCATGTGTCTTTAAGGTCATCAGTCACATGCTCTGAGTTTCTGTGTGTGATCCGTGTGTACGTGTGAGTGTTATTATACATTCTACTGTCATGAAGTACTAGTATAAAGTGTGTGTGTGTCTTAGAAAGAGTCCTTTCTCACACATCAATGTCAACATATACAGTGCCTTGCGAAAGTATTCGGCCCCCTTGAACCTTTCAACATTTCGCCACATTTCAGGCTTCAAACATAAAGATATAAAAATTAGATTTTTTGTAAGAATCAACAACAAGTGGGACACAATTGTGAAGTGGAACGAAATTTATTGGATAATTTAAACTTTTTTAACACATAAACTGAAAAGTGGGGCGTGCAATATTATTCGGCCCCCTTGCGCTAATACTTTGCAGCGCCACCTTTTGCTGCAATTACAGCTGCAAGTCGCTTGGGGTTTGTCTCTAGCAGTTTTGCACATCGAGAGACTGCAATTCTTTCCCATTCTTCCTTGCAAAACAGCTCGAGCTCAGTGAGGTTGGATGGAGAGTGTTTGTGAACAGCAGTCTTCAGCTCTTTCCACAGATTCGATTGGATTCAGGTCTGGACTTTGACTTGGCCATTCTAACACCTGGATATGTCTATTTGTGAACCATTCCATTGTAGATTTGGCTTTATGTTTTGGATCATTGTCCTGTTGGAAGATAAATCTCCGTCCCAGTCTCAGGTCTTTTGCAGACTCCAACAGGTTTTCTTCCAGAATGGTCCTGTATTTGGCTCCATCCATCTTCCCATCAATTTTAGCCATCTTCCATGTCCCTGCTGAAGAAAAGCAGGCCCAAACCATGATGCTGCCACCACCATGTTTGACAGTGGGGATGGTGTGTTCAGGGTGATGAGCTGTGTTGCTTTTACGCCAAACATATCGTTTTGCATTGTGGCCAAAAAGTTCGATTTTGGTTTCATCTGACCAGAGCACCTTCTTCCACATGTTTGGTGTGTCTCCCAGGTGGCTTGTGGCAAACTTTAAACGAGACTTTTTATGGATATCTTTGAGAAATTGCTTTCTTCTTGCCACTCTTCCATAAAGGCCAGATTTGTGCAGTGCACGACTGATTGTTGTCCTATGGACAGACTCTCCCACCTCAGCTGTAGTTATCTGCAGTTCATCCAGAGTGATCATGGGCCTCTTGGCTGCATCTCTTCTCCTTGTTTGAGATGAAAGTTGAGAGACGGCCGGGTCTTGGTAGATTTTCAGTGGTCTGATACTCCTTCCGTTTCAATATAATTGCTTGCACAGTGCTCCTTGAGATGTTTAAAGCTTGGGAAATCTTTTTGTTTCCAAATCCGGCTTTAAACTTCTCCACAACAGTATCTCTGACTGTAAACCCTGACAAGTAAAGTCTACTTGAAAAAACCATGGAAATAAATTGCGTATTAACTTCACTTGAATTCCGCAAGTACATCCTTTACTTGATATTACCAAGTAACTTCTGCTTGTGCTCCAACCGGGATTCATACTCAGAACCCTGTAGTTGAGAGGTAATGGTGCTACCCACTCAGCCACCAGGCCACCCTGACATTAACATGCCTGCCTCATTAAAGATTCTACACGTCAAAAGTGAGGCTTACTTGAACAGAAACAGTTCAATTCAAAGAAAACCCTGAGTGACATAGGTAATCTTTAAATAAACTAACAATAAATGAGTAATATTTACTTAATGGGAAAAATCTATTTAAAATAACTTTGATATCTGAAGTACAATTGAAGTTGGGGTTTACAGTGTGCGTTCCTTTGTCTTCATGGTTCTCTCTCTCTAAACAGAACCCTGAGACTATCAAAGAGCAGGTGCATTTATACGGAGACTTGATTACACACAGGTGCATTCTATTTATCATCATCAGTCATTTAGGACAACATTGGATCATTCAAAGATCCTCACTGAACTTCTGGAGTGAGTTTGCTGCACTGAAAGTAAAGGGGCCGAATAATATTGCACGCCCCACTTTTCAGTTTTTTATTTGTTAAAAAAGTTTAAATTATCCAATAAATTTCGTTCCACTTCACGATTGTGTCCCACTTGTTGTTGATTCATGACAAAAAAAAAATACATTTTATATCTTTATGTTTGAAGCTTGAAATGTGGCGAAATGTTGAAAGGTTCAAGGGGGCCGAATACTTTCGCAAGGCACTGTATATTTGTAGAGCGTCATGTGGCTTCAGTGTTGTGTGTTTCATTCAGACCTGTCAATCATTGGTGTTTATCAGTCTTATTCTTGCTTCATGATGTAAATGACGTGGTTTGAGTTGTTTGTGAATAAACGTGTGTACAGTTGTGTAGCCGCTGTTGTGTGACATCATTCATATATTGTGATGTTTGTTGTAGAAAAGCACACACACAGTTTGAGCAACATTAAAGGGTGGTTCTAGTGCGGCTGGTTTTAAGGCTGATATATGAACATGTTGGAATCATCACACACAGGATTCTAATCCCTCAGCTCCACATTTATGAAGGAGTATGGCGCCCCCTGCTGCTGTGCTGCAGGACTACAGTCACACTGAGAGGCACATTTGAAAGTGAGTGTCTTTGGCTGAAATTGTCCATTGAATGTATTTAGAGAAGGCCTCGTTCAACAACAGAGACATCACTCCTGAGTCCTGTCCTGTTCTGGTCCTGATGAACATGTAACGGGTGACACCAGTGGGTGTCGCTGGTGTCAGCCTTAAAATAGGAAGTTGGCTACGTGCCAGACAGGTGCCAGTTTCCGTGGGCCAGAGTGTTTGCTGGGCCCATGTGTGTGTGCGTGTTTGGCCAAAGCTACGGTGAGCTTTTAAAATAGTTTATGCAGTATTATGGTGATGAAATTAATGGTTTGTTCTGTGGTGAGGCCTTGCTGTTTGCCATCGGGCAAATAAAGATCTGTGTGGAGCTGTGTGTGGGGGTTGCGACGCACAGGTAGCAAGTTTTTAACAGGTTTTTAAATGATTAAAGTTTTGTTTAAGATATTAAGGGTTTTGTGTTTTTCTGTTTTACAGTGGTTTTAATATTTGCTGCCTGCTGTCCTTTTGAGTGTATTTTCATTTCTGTTATTCAATCAATCAATCAATCAATCCTTTATTATCTCACACAGATGGAGAAATTCAGTTCGATGAATAAACATCAAGGCCGGCCGCATACTCTAATTTTCTGCGCTCCTTATGACAGTTATTCAACAGCAGAGAGCAAAACAGACACATATTTCAACAGACATGGGAGAGACACGGTACATGTGGGAAAACATGCGGATCTTTTTAATGGGAAGTCATCACTCTGGCCCGCCTCGTCCAATATAGCGCGTCAGAGGGGAGTGTGGGTGGGGGAGGTGGAGGGGAAGACCACCATAGACTGAAAAAGAGAGGGAGGCAGACATGTAGAAGGGGGGTGGGGACTGTAACTGGTGTTATGGGTTGTGAGTAGTTAGATAGAGTCCAGTGTCGGCCTTGAGTGGCCGGTGCGGTGGTGGAATGTGAAGGACAAAGATAGCGCAGGTGCCTGCAAACATTGGAGACAAAACAACACATGCCTTGTGGGAAATTTGTATAAGCACTTTAGCTGATCAATGAAAGGCAGTGTACACTAAAGCCAATATGTCCAAATTATACTGGAACTGGACCCTCCGTTCACCGTTATCCGGAGTTGACCACGTCAGTACGAGGTTCCACCGTGAGGCCCAAGTCCTTCAATCAATCCTTCCACGCGTTTAAGTCCATCCAAAGATCTCACTCCCAGGTCGTTAAGGGAATGTTTGATCCGACTCACACCCCGTTGTGTCCCCACTGTGCCCTCGACCACGACTCTGACCAACTCGCGGAAACTCTCCTTGTTTTCCGCGGACAGCCGCTCGTAAATCTTCTGAGTGGACAGCCCTCCAACTTTGCGGTAGATCAAGCCAACTCCAAATCCAATCAGGAGGAACCCTGCTACCATAAATCCAAAAATGTATATATCCTCAATGTCCTCAATGGACAGTCCCGACAGACAAACGGGGTGCCACTTTTGCCAGTTGTCAAAAACGTACCCAGCAGCCGCCGTACCATCCGGGCAAACGGCATCTCCAGAACCGCCTTTACGTGATGAAAAAATAGTATCAATTGCGTTGAGGGACCTGTTGATTAATTCCATCATTTTTAAGTTGTATACAGGCAGAACTCTAGGAAAAAAGACAGTCAGGGCAAGCAGAGCAGGAGCAGGCAAGAGACACGTCTGACCTCGAGGAGAGCAGGAGGAGCAGCCTAGCTCATTAACATTCAGAGCTTTGTAAAGGCGTCTAACTTTTATATTTTGGGTCACTTCTCCTCCTTAAAATAAATACTGTAAATATTCATACCAGTTTTTGCATGTCTGCTTATTGCCCGGCTCTGGTAACAAACATCTGAAAGTATCAGTTACACATTTGTGACGACGTTTCTTATCTGCAAACTCAGCAACGTTGGAGCGACAGTGAGAGCCAAAGAACCATCATAAACCTGTGATGGAAGAATAACTGCTGTCAGCTGCTCAACGAGGACACTGCTGTAGGATCTGGGACATGCTTGGTCTGAAATGGACTTTACTGTGTGTGTGTGTGTGTGTGTGTGTGTGTGTGTGTGTGTGTGTGTGTAAATACATACTGTAGAGAATAAGGACGCACACATTGTACATATGTGAGTGTGGTAAAACGGCTCTGAGGCCAGTGTTGAGGATGCGCCTGCATCCCCACGGGCCGCCCCGGTGGGCTTTATAAGCGCTCCTCCTCTCATTTGCCCCTCTTTGCCCTCACGCCTCTGCAGCTGTGTGTTTCTCACAGCTCCACGCGTCCAGTGCCGCTGTCTGGTTCCCCAAAGCACCTAAAACCTCTGCGCGTCAGGTAAACTACTGCTTCCATTACAGTCTTAAAACGCACATTTACAAAGTCAATGATCTTTTCCCAGCTCAGTGTCTGCACTCCTCTGGGTCTACACCCTCATGCACCATAGGCTCCCGTAGCGTGCTTTCGACTGCAGCGACAGGTACAACCATGCAGGCTTTAATGTCATTCATAAAGTCGCCCGGGCACAGTTTGTAATGTGATCCACCCTCTGTAGCTTCTTTGCTCAGCTTCAGCTGCTTCGCTTCAGCTTGGCTCCAGCTGCTTTGCCTTTGCTCAGCTTCAGCTGCTTTGCCTCCGCTCTTTCTAACCTGCTGCCTGGCTTCGCAGCTTTGCATCGTTGCCTCGATTGCACTCACGCACTTTAGCAAGTGCTGCATCCCGGCTCTGGGGCGCACGCTACTTGTGGGAATGTGCAATAGGCAGTGGATGTGAGTTTGGGTGTGAACGAGAGAGTATGAATGTAGCATTTGAGTTTTATCTATTTCATTACAGAACATACAGAACTGTCATTGATTACACTGTAAAATAAACTTGTTAACCCTGTTAAACTTGGAACCTGGTGCATTTTAATCTTTTAATACTTACCTGTGTGTCTTTATTTTATACAGTACTCTTCCGGTGAAACTCCGGTCGTGGCGTTGCTTGGTCTATTTCATTACTTACATATTTTAACCTGTTATAATTCCACTTATTTTCTCCATTATATCCCACTAGTAAAGTTGTGTGAAAAAGTCACTGCTAAAGTCAATTGAAACAGTACCAGTTGCCTATGCTACTTGCATGTTATGTTTTTTTGCATGTTTGTGTGGTTTGCATTTTTATTTGCAGTGCACATTTCAGTTTGACGTGTATTTTCTGTTTACAGCTAAGGGATTGGGACTACTGGAATAATTGCTGGTGCAGGTGAACTGTTTCAACCACTACTATATTGAAAAACTGAATTTCATGCATTGTTTTTAGAGCTACTTGTGGAGTGGCTTTTTGTGAACAGGTTAGACACACTTAACCATTTGTTTGTGTTTCAATCTGAGGCAAAGCAGCAGTTGTTGGCGTGTGGTGGTGGAGTTTGTAGATCGTTTTTTTTGGCTTTTGCGCGTGTAGAATAATGGACGAAGAACTGCAGAGACTGAGGGACAAAGTGGCCCAGTTGACGACTGAGAATGTGAGGCTCAGACCAGGCTCAGCCATCTGGTTCTGGGGCCGCTACTGCACCTGCACTGGACAGGTTTGTTCCACGAGATCGGAAATGTCCCATGTTCCGAGGACACGCTGGGCTGAGCCTTAGTGATTGGATTGAAGAAGCGGAAGCCTGCATGAGGTCACGACACCTGTCGCAGCCAGGCGATAAAGCATTCTTTTTATACAACCATTTGGAAGGCGAAGCGCGACATGAGTTGAAATACCGTAGCAGTGCAGATAGACGACCCAAATAAAATAATCGCTATTCTTAAGGAATTATATGGCTGCTCAGATTCTTATGTGGCTCTTCAGGAAGCCTTCTTCTCACGTAAACAACAGGAGGGAGAGACCCTTTTAGAGTTCTCGTTAGCCTTATTAAACCTTATGGACAAAGTCAAAGCGCGTGCACCTAACGCTATGCCAAATTCTGAGATTTTGATGCGCGACCAATTTATTGAGTACGTCTGTGATGGAGCATTGCGCCGTGTGTTGAAGCAACATGTTCGTCAAAATCCAAATGCGACTCTAATGGAGGTCAGAGGGGAGGCAATGAGGTGGGAGCGCGAGGGTCTGCCGGCTGGCGCCCGTGGGCGAAGCAACACCGTGCCTTCAGCATTTGGCCTCCAGCATTTGGCCTCCAGTATGCTGTGCACAGTGGACCCCCAAGTGCGCCTGATCCACTTAGCACGGATGTAAGCGACATGAGAGAACTCCTAAAGAGACAGCAGGACCAGCTAGATAAGCTCACTCGGAGCATTGCACTTCTCCAATCAGGGCGCCAGAGGGGTCGGTCCCCTCATACCGGACCTACTATCTGTCATAGGTGTCAACGGCCAGGTCATATAGCCAGGCATTGTGAGGGTCAGTGTGCCCCTGATTGCCCGCAACATTCTTCTCGTACATCTCGTGGTAACGTACAACAGCCGTCGGAAAACTAATTCCCCCCGGGTCTAGGAGCCATCGCCCGGGTGGGGCCTCTTTTGGCTCGGCAAGAGTTACAAGTGGTTTGGCTGATGCTCCCAAACTGATAGCGTCATGCCCCCACATAAAAGTGGATATGGCCGGCATTTCGGTGCCTTGTTTGGTCGACACTGGCTCTATGGTGTCAACGATCACAGAGGGTTTCTTCAGAGAACACTTTAGAGCGGTTGCAAGCTTGTAATTGGCTGCAGCTACGAGCAGCCAATGGGCTGGCTATTCCCTATGTGTAGGGTATCTGAAACTCAGTGTTGTGCTCTGTGGTAAGTCAATACCCTGCTGTGGTGTTTTGGTCGTAAGGGACGCACCAGGTATGCCAGTTCAGATCCCTGGCGTTTTGGGAATGAACGTGATCGGAAAGTGTTATCAGGAACTTTTTGGACAGCACGGGTCGGCACTGTTCAACACAACTCCCGTGACGGCGTCCCCTACCTACTTGGTAGACGCTCTGCAAAAATGCCACGTAGCTCACCAGGAGCCAGTCAATGCACGCCCTGGGAGAGTTAGGGTCCGGGGGAAGCAAGTCGTTCGCATTCCTCCTGGCAGCCTGAAGGTCGTGCCCGCTACTTGTTCAGAACAGTACAGTGGCACCCCAGTGCTCTTTGAACCCTTGGAGTCGGGATTGCCCTCCGGGTTGTTGGCCTCACCATCGTTGGTTGAAGTCATCAGAGGTACTGCTTATGTTCCAGTTGTCAATGTAGGGACCTACGACGTACTGCTGTACCCTCGCACCGTCGTTGGGACGCTCAATAATGTAAATGTGGTTAGTTTGCCGGCAGGTGTGACTGAGGTACCTACCGCTATGGCGACCATCTCATCACAGGCCACTGCCACTCCAGTGACAGATCCAATCGAACGGGTGGACCTGTCCCTGCTGTTGACAGAGGAGCAGGAACCGGTGCGAACACTCTTGCGCAGGTATGCCTCTGTGTTTGCAGCCCATGACCAGGACTTGGGTTGTACCAACCTGGTGGAGCATGACATCCCACTGCTCGATGATGTGCCTATAAGGCAGCGCTATCGACGGATCCCACCATCCGACTACGAACTTGTGAAGGAGCATATCCGCAAGCTCTTGGAGGCTGAGGTGATTCGGGAGAGCTCAAGTCCCTATGCCTCACCCATAGTCCTCGTCCGGAAGAAGGACAGCAGCCTCAGGCTCTGCGTCGACTATTGTCTGTTGAACGGAAAGACCCGGAAGGATGCGTTTCCACTCCCCCGTATCGAGGATTCACTCGACACCCTGACAGGTGCCAAGTGGTTTTCCACCATGGATTTGGCCAGTGGCTATAACCAGGTACCTGTCAGGGAGGGCGATCGGCACAAAACTGCGTTTTGTACGCCGTTTGGGTTAATTGAGTGGAATCTGCAATGCCCCCAGCACCTTCCAGCGGCTGATGCAGCGCATTTTTGGGGACCAACAATGCCAGTCCCTCCTCTTGTACTTAAATGACATTGTGGTGTTTTCATCCACAGTCACAGAGCATTTGGAGAGGCTGGCGGTGGTGCTGGGTAGGCTGCAGAACGAGGGCCTGAAGGCAAAGCTGAGCAAGTGCAGCTTCTTTCGGACGGAGGTGAGCTACTTGGGTCATATCATCTCTGACCAGGGGGTAGCCACTGACCCGAGCAAGATCAAGGTAGTAGCTAGCTGGCCTACACCAAACACTGCCACCGAGCTGAGATCCTTTCTTGGGTTTGCTAGCTACTACCGGCGATTTGTGGAGGGCTTTGCGAAGTTGGCTGCTCCCTTGCATCGCAGAGTGGCGGAACTTACCGGGAAGCCAACTCGGAAGAAAGTCTCCCCTAGTGCTGCTGGACCTTGGACCGAGGAGTGCCAACAGAGCTTTGATGCTCTTAAAGCGAAGCTCACCTCGGCCCCAGTCCTAGCATATGCGGACTTCTCCCTTCCTTTCATTTTGGAGGTAGATGCCAGCCACAACGGCCTAGGCGCAGTTTTATCTCAAGAACAGGAACTGGAGCTCTTGGGGCTTAAGTGGGCACTCACTGAGAAGTTCAGGGAGTACCTGCTGGGACAGAAATGCCTGGTTTACACGGACAGCAACCCGCTGAGCCATTTGTCGTCTGCAAAACTAGGTGCTGTGGAGCAGCGTTGGGCCGCTCAGCTTGCCTCCTTCAACTTCGACCTGAAGTATCGGTCTGGGAAGAGCAATCGCAACGCTGATGCCCTATCCAGGCAGCCCTTGCCCTTGGATGAGCAGACTCTTCCTGCCCAAGGTACTTCCCTGCCTCAGCCACTGCAGCAAGTGCTGCAGAAACAGGGGCAAGCTTAACAATCTGTGATGGCAGTGTTTCCCCATTATGCCCCCGCTGACCTCCATGCTCTACAACTGGAAGATCCAGTCATCCAGGAGGTAGCAGTTTTTTGGCGGAAAGATCAGCGCCCCACCCAGGTAGAGCGACAGCAGCTCTCAGAACTACCCCTGGTCCTTCTAGGACAATGGGAGAGGTTGGTCGAGGTAGACGACCTTCTGTACCGGCAGATGTTTCGGTCAGATGGTGGTGGGGCAGTATACCAGCTTCTTTTGCTGAGAGCCTTGGTCAAGGATGTCCTCACCCAGGTGCACCAGGAGCACGGACACCAAGGGGTTGACTGGACTCTAGCCCTTTTACGCTCTCGCTGCTACTGGCCTGGTATGTCCCGCGAGGTGGCGCAGTGGTGCCAAGCTTGCGAGCGATGCCAATTCGCAAAAGACAACCAGCCAGCTACTCGCAGCTACATGGGACACCTCCTGGCATCTAAGCCCAACGAAATCGTGGCAATTGATTTCACCCTGCTCGAACGCACACCTGCAGGTGTAGAGAATGTCCTGGTGATGACTGATGTCTTCAGTAAATACACCTTGGCTGTCCCCACCAGGGACCAACGGGCGACCACCGTGGCACAGGTCCTGATCTCTGAGTGGTTTGCAAAGCTTGGTGTCCCAGCTCGTATCCACTCAGACCAGGGCCGCAACTTTGAGAGCGCTTTGATTCAACAGCTTTGCTGCTTGTATGGGGTGACCAAATCGCAAACCACACCATATCATCCCGCAGGTAACGGGCAGTGTGAAAGGTTCAACCGAACACTGCACAATCTGCTTCGCACGTTACCTACTTCGCGGAAGCGGGACTGGAGTTCCTGTCTCCCTGAGGTGTTGTTCGCTTACAACACGACACCTCATCAGTTGACCGGAGAATCTCCTTACTTCCTCATGTTTGGTCAGGAGCCTCGTCTCCCTGTTGACTTCCTTCTTGGCCATGTACAGGAACCACTGGCGGGAAGCGTAACTGAGTGGGTAGCGGAACATCAGGCCCGGCTACACCTTGCCTTCGATGGGGCGCAAGCCCGGTTAAAGGTTGCAGCAGCTCGCCGAAAAGCCAACCATGACAGGCTGGTACGAGTCACACCCCTCCAAGAGGGTCAGCTCGTGCTTTTGCGCAATTACAACATAAGGGGTCGCCAGAAGACGCAGGCCCTTTGGTGTCCAGTCACCTACCGGGTTATACAGGTACCAGAAGGGGAAGGTTCTGTGTATACTGTGGCCCCGGTTGACGACTTAAGTAAGGTCAGGAGAGTACATCGTTCCTTGCTTAAAGCTTTGGTGACTCTTGGAAACCCTGGCATGGTCGCGGAAAACCCACCAAGTGAGCAGCTCACCCCATGTGAGGAGTTGTCTCCGGATTCTGAAGACTGAGATGTATTTGTTATACCAGAGTCGTCCTTGGGTCGGCCGACTCAAGTGACGGCAACCCGAACGACTCCCCGATCCGTGGAGCCCTCTTCTGCTCACGGGAGACCCTAACCACCTCTGCATCTTCTCCACCGACTTCCACTGTTGACTGCTGTCGTTGTGTCCTTGGGCAAGATACTTAACCCCACTTTGCCCAAAGCCCCCACTGAAAGATCAAGGCTATGCTCACAGTCAAAGAGCAGCCGTCCTCCTGTGGACTCACCACCTGCAGAGGATCAGTGAGGGGCTGGTGCTATGAGACTTGGGTGGCATCTCTGATTGCCACCCCCCTGACCCAGAAATGGATTAAAGGGTAGAAAATGGATGGATGGATGGATACTGCAGGTCAGCACCCCAACGTCTACAATCTTCCGCCGTTTGAAGTTAGTCCAACGGACGGCTTGCCTCACTTGAGAACATCCGATTCATCGTTGGGGCGACGATGCCATTTGGGAGGGTAGAATGTGGTAAAACGGCTCTGAGGCCAGTGTTGAGGATGCGCCTGCATCCCCACTGGCCGCCCCGGTGGGCTTTATAAGCGCTCCTCCTCCTCATTTGCCCCTCTTTGCCCTCACGCCTCTGCAGCTGTGTGTTTGTCACAGCTCCACGCATCCAGTGCCGCTGTCTGGTTCCCCAAAGCACCTAAAACCTCTGCGCGTCAGGTAAACTACTGCTTCCATCACAGTCTTAAAACGCACATTTACAAAGTCAATGATCTTTTCCCAGCTCAGTGACTGCACTCCTCTGGGCCTACACCCTCATGCACCATAGGCTCCCTATGGTGCATGAGGGTGTCCTCATGCACCATGAGGGTGTACCTGTCCCGACTGCAGCGACAGGTACAACCATGCAGGCTTTAATGTCATTCATAAAGTCGCCCGGGCACAGTTTGTAATGTGATCCACCCTCTGTAGTCACGCTGCTTGACCCAAGCCTAGGAGCTGCGCAGTCCCCTGCGCTGTGGCGTGTATAAAAAAGGTAATTATTTTAATAGAAACTTCATTCATGCCCAGTTCAAATTCTAACTTTATATTTAGCTGGTTGTGGTCAGCATTACGCACCACTAGTGGCGCGGGTCGGTCCGCCCATTCATAGTGGCAGCTCTGAGCGCAGCCTCCTCCTCTGGCCTAAAGCTGTGGACCGCGCGTGTTTGTGACTTCGAATTGGTAGGATTTATGTATTAAGATTTACTTTTTTCCTCCTTTTTGTTATTTAGTTAGGGTTTGTTTCGGTAACTTTCTAAATTAACCTTTTTTTAGGTGCGTTCCAGCGGCACTGGCACACGCCCCCCTGCTGCTTTGCTTTGCTCAGCTTCAGCTGCTTTGCCTTTGCTCAGCTTCAGCTGCTTCGCTTCAGCTTGGCTTCAGCTGCTTTGCCTCCGCTCTTTCTAACCTGCTGCTTGGCTCCGCAGCTTTGCATCGCTGCCTCGATTGCACTCACGCACTTTAGCAAGTGCTGCATCCCGGCTCTGGGGCGAACGCTACTTGTGGGAATGTGCAATAGGCAGTGGATGTGAGTTTGGGTGTGAACGAGAGAGTATGAATGTAGCATTTGAGTTTTATCTATTTCATTACATACAGAACTGTCATCGATTACACTGTAAAATAAACTTGTTAACCTTGTTAAACTTGGAACCTGGTGTTGGAACCTGGTGGTCATTTGAGTCTTTTAATACTTACCTATGTGTCCTTATTTTATACAGTACTCTTCCGGTGAAATTCTGGTCGTGGCGTTGCTTGGTCTATTTCATTACTTACATATTTTAACCTGTTAAAATTCCACTTATTTTCTCCATTATATCCCACTACCCCTAGGCTGCCACATGAGTATTGTTTTATTTCACGTGTTTCAGTCTGTAGAAGTCGGGGATTTTCCACTGGATGTTTTGGTCTGAAGGTGGGAGCAGACTTCTCTACTGTCTCCATGGCGACGCTGAGGAGAGCTTCTGTGTTCTGACTTGGTATAAAACCATGTGAACGCTGTGAAGCTCTGGTCGTGCGGCTTACGCTGTGAACCAAAAATAAAACATGTCTTCTGCTGAGACTCCATCCCAGACTCTGCATCTGAGCCTTTTCTTCAGTGTTCAAGAATATTTACTAACTGGAAACACATGAAAGTGAAAGTATTTATGGAGACCACATTAACGCTGGATACAGGACTCTTTTCTGCATCAATAACACACAATGCTTTTCCCGACAGAAAGACTCTTGTAAAAGTAACAAGACAACAACATGCTGTTTTATCTTATTCAAACATGTCTTTAAATATGTGACAAAGAGCCCTGGTACTCTTTGGGTTGAGAGCTGATTGGCTGAGTGAGGGGGGTCCTCTCTTTCTCACTTTTCTGTCTGAAAAAGCTGATGTAGAAACTAGTGACAGAAGATATTTTGTAAAGGATAATGCACATACACAGGTCATTATCGGAAAATAAGTACCGACAGGGCAAAGTGGACCCCGTCGCGCAGCGTAGAAGTTGGTCCTTCATAGATTGTGCTCAAAAACCAATTGCTTGTTTGTGCTGCTTTTGTTTTAAAGTGATAAACAATTATGATCCTTGATTAATAAATGTGTTTATATGTTGATGCATTTCCTGACTTGAGATTTAATCATTTTAAAATTCTTTATATCAAATTGTGAACCTTGTACCAAACAAAGATAAATTATTAAAGCCATCCGTGACATTTGCAATAAAACTGAAATATATTCATGTTTTATGTTTTCATATCTTTACCTGATGATCAATGTAACAGTGTTATCTCTAATGAACTATGTGTGTGTCTGTTTGTGTGAGAAAGTGTGTGTTTCACTCTCTCATCTTTTATCATGGCAATGATTGCCATGGCAACTTCTGCTAAAGCTATGGTTACCATGGTAACGATTACCATGCCGACAGCTGCCATGGCAACTAATTGTAAAGCTAATTGTTAGCCTCGCTGTTGTTCCCTCTCTGCAAATCGTAAGCACATTTTGTGTCAGCTGTTCATCCAGCCATCCATTTTCTTCCGCTTTATCCGTTGCCGGGTCGCGGGGGCAGCAGTCTAAGCAGAGACGCCCAGACTTCCCTATCCACACACACTTCCTCCAGCTCGTCCGGGTAGACCCCAAGGGTCTTCCCCGGGGGCCTCCTCCCGGTGGGACGTCCCCGGAACACCTCCCCAGGGAGGCGTCCAGGAGGCATCGGGAAAAGATGCCCGAGCCACCTCAACTGGTTCCTCTCGACATGGAGAAGCAGCGGCTCTACTCCGAGCTCCTCCTGTGTGACTGAGCTCCTCACCCTATCTCTAAGGGAGCGCCCAGCCACTCTGCGGAGGAAGCTTATTTCGACCGCTTGTGTCTGCGATCTCGTTCTCTCGTTCTCGTCATTACCCAAAGCTCATGACCAGAAGTGAGGGAGGGAATGAAGATGGACCGGTAAATTGAGAGCTTTGCCTTTCGGCTCAGCTCCCTCTTTACCACGACGGTCCGATACAGCGACCGCATCACTGCGCACGCTGCACCAATCCGCCTGTCAATCTCACGCTCCATCCTTCCCTCACTCGTGAACAAGACCCCAAGATACTTGAACTCCTCCACTTTAGGAAGGACCTTTCCACCCACCTGGAGAGAGCGTTGGAGCAAACAGGACAACATCGTCTGCAAACAGCAGAGATGAAATCCTGTGGTCCCCGAACCGGACCCCCTCCGACCCCTGGCTGCGCCTAGATATTCTGTACATAAACACAGTGAACAGAACCGGTGACAAAGGGCAGCCCTGTCGGAGGCCAACATGCACCAGGAACAGGTCTGACTTACTGCCGGGGATGCAAACACAGCTCTGGCTCCGGTCATACAGGAATCGGACGGCCCTCAGCAGAGGACCCCGGACCCCGTACTCCCAAAGAGCTCCCCAAAAGACACCCCGGGGAACACAGTCGAACGCCTTCTCCAAATCCACAAAGCACATGTGGACTGAGAGGAACTCCCATGAACCCTCGAGTATCCGATGGAGAGTATAGAGCTGGTCCAGAGTTCCGCGACCGGGACAAAAACCACACTGCTCCTCCTGAATCCGAGATTGGACCATCGGCCGTAGCCTCCCCTCCAGTACCTTGGAGTAGACCTTACCAGGGAGGCTGAGGAGTGCGATCCCACGATAATTGGAACACACCCTCCATGTCTTCTAGTAGAGAAGGACCACCACCCCGGTCATCTTTATCAGCTGTTCATTTACCTGATAAAGAGTTTATCTTTATCAGGTGAATGAGCGCCTTGTCGTTCGCTTTAAAACAACGTATCATTTGTAATATAGGTTACTATGGAAACCGGGGTAAGGGCCTATTGCTTTTCCAATGAGTATGTGAAATGATAGAGGTCCTATTAAAGGTGGGTTCTTTCAACTGTCTTACGGACGCTTTAAAACGACGTATCATTTGTATTATAGGTTACTATGGAAACCTATATTGTTTTTGCTCGAAGTTTCCAAAAAAAATGCCTTGGTTTGGTTTGGTTTATTTAATTTTTCTTCTGCACTTTGAACCTTAATTTGACCCCCTGAACATTGATGAAAAATGGTGCGAACTTTTGCCCAAAATTCAGAACCGGCAAAAAATAAATGTTTATGGGACAAAAAAAATGACGGAACAGCGCCCCCTACACAAGTCAGTTTACATTGCGCCTATGGGAGGGGGTCGGAGGTCAAGTTTGTCGTAGAGCCACGAAACTCGGTACACATGTTCCTCAAGTCAAAACATGAAAAAAAAGTTATTATGGCTCTGGAAATGGAAAAATTAAAATTGATATTTTTCACACATGTCGGTTGGAAATTATCTCCTCCTCGGCCGTTTCACCGATTTGTCTCAAAATCGCTCCACATGGTCTAAACACATGTACCATCAATTATTGAATATAGAATTTGGATCAGTTAAACGTTGTTCGAGCAGCGGAGCGGCAAAATGTGAAATTTTTTCTTCAATTTTTGACAACAGTAAATTTGCTCCCGTTTGCACAAACAAAGGCGGATTTGCACAAAATTTTAAACCATTGTTCAGCTCCAGGGTCTAGGTCATTTGAAAGTTGAAATATTGAAATTGGCTCATTAGCGCCCCCTACAGACTATGTCAAAGTTTTACATGGGCCTAATAAAATTTAGTTTTGCACATAATTCTGTTTTGTCATCTGGATTCAAAAAGTCAATGACAACATATGATTATTTTTTACCCTGTTGCCGTGGCGACGACCAACACTCCCCTGTCTGTGTCTATGGGAAAATCGTTAAATCTCTGAAAAGTACACCTCGCTCAAACATCAAACCAGCCGCGGCCGTTTCACTCATTTGTCTGAAAATCGCTCCACATCGTCTCAACACATGGACCATCAATAGTTTAATATAGAATTTGAATTTGTCAAACGTTCTGCGCGTGACAGACTCCCAAAGTGTGGTTATTTTCATAGAGAGGTGTGAAGTTCCCATGTTATCCAATGGAGACTGTATGGACACACTCACAGATTGTATGTGCAAACAGGAGCACATTTACAAACTCTGATATTCACTAAATACTCGGTTCTCGAGTACTCGAATAAGTCAAACGGTCTGAGCGTGAGAGAGGTGTGAAGTTCCCATGTTACAACATTATATGCCACCATTCTCACGTACAAAGTCCGATTTTTACAAAATTTGAATTGATTGTTCAACTCTCGGGTTTGGGTAAACTGAAAGTGTAAAAGACGAAATTGCAGCAATAGCGCCCCCTACAGACTGATTCAAGTCTTACATGGGGAGAATCAGGTTTACCTTTTCAATAGACACACACAATCACGGATCATAGTGAAGAGGATGTGCCAAGTCTGGGATCGTGTCATAAATTCCGACAGAAGAAATGTTTTATTGTCAATGGTAGAGACAGCACGATCAACAGATACAACAGAATGCAAGTGTATTATACAGAGCGGAGGCATGGAGACCTCCAATCAGCAGCTGCCACGGTGTGCTTGTAGCTTGGCCTTCAGATAGACAAAACAAGGGAAAAGTACTGGCTTCTGCACATTGATAGAATGATGAGTTTAACCTTAACAAAAGTTGCTTCAAAGTGTTATGAAATCTCACATTCCCCCCTCTGGTCATACATTCACGTGTGACCATCAGGATCGATAAACAGCAACATAACATCATAACTCAATACTTAAACTCGGTACTTCAAAAAACTCAGAACTCGGAATACTTCAAAAACTCATAAAACTCATAAAACATGTTCAGATCTTTCATAAAACTTGTCAACAATCTTCAGTAAAATACCAAACTTCATCAGTCGATGGTGGTTCCAGACATTGCTTTGAAAACAGTCTCTCCCACTTCTCCGTGTTGGTTTCTTCAGGCTGCATTTGTTGTGTCGAGCCATGAATTCTTCTGTGACGTGTCTTTCAATCACACGTTTCAGCTTCAGTGTCCAGATTCAGCAATCCAATTCAGTCCAAATTATGTCCAAATTCAGAAATCCAGATTGTTCCAAATGATGTCCAAATTGTGTAATCCAATTTTTCCAAATGATGTCCATGCAAAAGAGGACGGTGGTATTGTCCATGTCTCAGCAGCTCACAGCCTGACTGGAATCAGGGGCTGTGCAGATTGTCCAAGTGTGCTGGTCCAGATGCATGGTTTCTCTTGAGGTTTCTCAGTTTTGGCTTAAAAAAAAAGTCTTCTGTTCTCTTGATGTTACAGACAAGGCCCGCATCCTTCCACCACCTGAAGAAGATGACATAGTCTGGGATCGCGTCTTTCATTCCGACCGAAGACATGTTTTATTGTCGATGGTAGAGACAGCACGATCAACAGATACAACAGAATGCAAGTGTATTATACAGAGCGGAGGCATGGAGTCCTCCAATCAGCAGCTGCCACGGTGTGCTTGTAGCTTGGCCTTCAGATAGACAAAACAAGGGAAAAGTACTGGCTTCTGCACATTGATAGAATGATGAGTTTAACCTTAACAAAAGTTGCTTCAAAGTGTTATGAAATCTCACAATAGGAATTCAAAATGCACAGTGTCGCTCCCATCAGGGCCGTAGGAAAATGGCGCGTCAGCACCATCTCCTTTGCGCAGTGCGGCGAGGGCCGTTCGACGCCGCTTGCGGCTTTAATTATGATTTCGTTATTTGTGTGAAATGTAAAGCGTCATCAAAGTGAGGTATTATTTACACAACTACATATTTGTCAGCAGTACTTAAACTTATATTTGAATACATTAAACACAAATGTGATTAGTAACGGTCTGTTTGCTTTTCAAGAGATAAAAAAGTGAATAAGAGCAGTGTCAAACATCTGTGTTCAACTCCATTTTACAGATGTCAGTTATTATTATAGATAAATGGATGTTCCTCTCTCATCAGCAAACACACATTATTACATTTAGGTCTGATAAAATTACTTTTAATTAGCAAATATATCATTCATATATAATAATCATTTATTGAATATATGTGCATTGTTTACATAAAATATGACTTTGTAAAAACGAATGATTGCTGCCAATACAATTGTTATAACAGAGAAAGTCCAGCAAAAGCATCCTCTTTTTGTTTTTCAGAATTATGATTGTAAACATCCAGGGGGCTCTCATTACGTGAACCCGTGTTTAGACAACCTCTTCTGGGCTTCAACACTGCAGCTAACTGGGCTGTTAGCTTATAGCACGGGAGCTTCAGGCTGGAGGTAAAGCCCGAAAATTTTCGAATTTATCACCAAACAGACTTCTGATATGACAATAAAGGGGGATATTTCTTGCCTCAAATGATATCAGAATTAACTTTTATGTCCTAATTAAAGCGTATTTTGAACTTTTTTACCGTCCATCATGGTCGCAGTGTCCTTCCGCTCCGCTCTGAGTTGTGTACTCACGTGACGAAGGCAGAAGGCGGCTGCTGTCCAAATTCACCTCAGGTCTCGCCTCCTACGTCGCCTGTGCCTACGCGGTTTTCCCTCCATGCCTACGTATCCACCCTACGTCGCCTGATGATGCCTACCAATTTGGACACAGCCATAAACAACAGTACTGTTAGCAGGCCTGTTGGAAGGGCTGTGCAACCTGTGCCGTCGCACAGGGCCTCGCACCACACAGGGCTTCGCAATTTTCCTTCCTCTTTTTTTCTTTTTTTAAAATAAATACACTGGACCAGGGGTCCCCAAAGGGCAGACTGCGCTCCAAGTTTGGACCCCTAAACCCCTTTCTCTGGACCTCTGTGATTTTGTTTGATCAAAAGAACATTATTACAAGTAAAGTCAAATTTTCACTAAAAGCAATTTGTAAACAGGCAGGCGCGAGGGCAGCTATGTACTGGCTCACTCAGATTCAGAGGAGGAAAACATGCAGGTGTCCAGTGAAGCAGACACAGACATTATTAGTGACAGGAGTCCGCGTCATAACAGTCCAGAGTCAGCCACAGTTTACGTCCTCCGTGTGGCCCCGTGGTAAAGAGGTCCGGCTTTTTGGAGTCAGCGGTAAAGCGGTCTGCACATTAAAAGCGGATAGCCGCTTTATGCTGTTAATTACAGTAATATTGGAAAGAGAAGCCGCCACAATGCACTTTTTAGCATAAAGCGGCCACCCGCTTTTAATGTGCGGACCTCTTTACCGCTGATTCCAAAAACCCGGGCCTCTTTACCGCGGTGTGTGGCCGCAGTGGAAACATTCTGCGAACGCGAGGCAGGGGACGTGGTGAAGGAGACAGGGGGGTCATAATACCGGGCATGTGGGTGAATGCAGCGGGGATAAACAACCGCGGGAAACGCGGGAGACTTGGCAGAAGCCGCGGAAGAAAACACACCGCTAATCTGCCTTTACGGACGGCGACGATGATGATGAAGGCAGAGAGGAAGAAAATCCATTAAAAATTGATCAGAAGTGTTGAAGAGCCTGTTGTTTATTGTCGAGACAATCTGACAAGTTCTGAGCCCATTAATTTAATCGCTCTATTTCTAAACGATGAATTCTGGAGCCTCATTTCCACTGAGACAAACTGTATGCCACCAGGTCTTTTGAAAGGGTAATATTGAAACCAAACTGCAGATTTCATGACTGGTAACTAGCAGTGCCATCTTGATCATTGAAGGTCTAATACATAATACAATTCCATATGGCTGCTGACTAGTGCTAAAATATTCTATATAAATTGGATCAGTGAATTTACTTCTGTCCCACATTGTGTTTTCATACTAAAGGTATTTCACGTTGACTGTTGACAGTATTCCCTGATCTCAAAATACACTCTCAAACTACAGCTTTTTGAAATCTTTATACAATAATTAACATTTTCCAAAATGGCCACCACCTTGATGACGTCACAATCTGCAAATTAGATGACGAATCAACATCCATTCCAACGTTTGGTTCATACTGAAGATATTTCTCATTTACAATATGCCTTCATCTCAAACTACTTTCAAGTTATAGCCTTTTGAAATCTTGAAATAAAAATTGTAAAATGTTTTGAAAAAATGGGTTTAGTGCTGCATGAAAATCCCTCGTCAAAGGCCTGGGCTCTGCACCGTGCTCCTCTTTGTTGTCATCGTTGCAACTTGCAGAAGTTCAACTTTTTAGCACTAACCATGTTGTGGGTTTAGTCCATGGTTTTGTCAAGGAGAAAATTGGCATACAGCACTTAGTCACACTGCAATCAGACATGGATTTACATTTGTCAGTGTGAATGCTGTGATACAGGAAACACGGCAGAGATTAACCCTTAGCCAATCAGGACGCAGAACACAATACGCTGGTTCTTCCTTAGCCAATCAGGATGAACATTGCAAGTTCATATACAGTGAAAATGATGCTACAAATTAATCTGCAAGACCGCGAAAAGAGAACCGCTATTCATCTGAGGAGACTCCGATTCAGAATAAAGAATAACATTTTTCCTGTACGAAAATTTATGATTTGGTATTTGTATGTAATTTTTTTACTATCATGTTTTAGAGTAGTGAGCCAGATCAGATATATCCCAATGAAAATAATGTTTTTGCACTTTATGATGTGAGAAATGTATACATGCATGTCTAAGAAAATTGAGGGGGGGATATCCCCCCCTAGGGCCACGGCTAGGGGGGGGACTGATCCCCTCCTCTGGAGGAAACCCTGCAAGGCCATTAGTTTAAATGCACAAGCTAGTTCATTTGTGCCTGTCGTTAACACATGGAAAGCACCATCTATCAGTAGTGCTGCAGTAAGGTCTAAGGGTACTAATCGGAACACTGTTGTTATTGGGGCCGGTTTACCAGTAATGATGCCATCTGGTGAGTCAGTCTGCTCCGCAGTCTTATTCTGAACCCCCTCTACAGATCACAGAGAATGCCTCGGATAAACGCTTTCTCACAGTTTTGGAAAAGCAGAATGAAATGATGTCCTTATTGGTTGAGCAACAGTCAATGTTTCTTTTGCCTAAACGAGATGTGCATGTGTTTGATGGAGATCCACTGCAATATCAGACGTTCATTAGAGCCTTTGAACACAACATAGAGGCTCGAACTCAAAGTCAAAGAGATTGTTTGTATTACCTTGAGCAGTACACTAGAGGTCAGCCTAGGGACTTCGTAGTTGCCTACTGTATATCTAACTCCTGCACATGGCTACATGCAAGCTAAGGCTTTACTTAAAGAGTATTTTGGAGATTCTTTCAAGGTAGCCTCTTCATACATGGGCAAGGTCCTTTCATGGCCCATAGTCAAAGGCGAAGACCTGAAAGCACTTCAGGCTTATAGTTTGTTGCTGCGTGAATGCCTCAATTACATGGGTAATGTGGGTGATTTGAATGTTCCCGCCAACATGCAGACTATCGTAAAGAAGCTGCCCTATAAGCTTAGGGACCGTTGGTGACCTGCAAGAACACCCTTGAAACATGTTACCATCCCCCGCATGGAACTAACAGCTGCGGTGGTGGCAAGCAGGATGGACAAGTTTTGGAGGAAAGAGTTCCATATTGAGCTTGAAGAGTCAAGTTTGGACAGACAGCACTTCTGTTTTGAAGTACACTAAAAGGAGCGTGCTGGATCGACCAAACACTAAGATCTGTCTGCTAAAGGAAGCAGAACAGTGATTGATTCTATAGACATTTATGCTTTTTGTTTGTGTGTCTCCTGCATGTTAGTGGTGATGGGTAATTATTGTTTGTTAATAATTAGGGGCCGGAATGTAGGAGCCACATATTAGCTTTTCTAATTATTTAGTATCTGTTGACAGATTTGACAGAAGACACACATTTGTATTTGTTTATGTTTGTTTGAACAGAGACAGAACATGAATCCACATCAGTGTAAATGTTCCAGTTTTAGCTACAGCCAGTTTCCAACTGTTGTCTCTTTAGGTGGAAACAAAAACACTGCAGACATGACACGATCAGAGACACATGTTCAGTGACGTGACGTCAACATGAACACCACCAGCACATTTCACACCATGCATGTGTGGTGTTCCGGAGGGTGTGGTGGATATTATTTAACTGGATCCACATTACATTTATAATAAAGGACGTAGGTCCGTTGTGATAACACAGAGGCTGATACAGGTTACAAAAATATGTACATTTATTAACAAGTTTGTTCAGGTCACTGTAACATGATTCTGGTCAATGGAATCTGGGTAAGGCAAGGCTCCATGGCATCAATCTGGGTTAGCGCGGTAGCCGCTCACACACATGAGCTGGGTTGACAGCCAGCACCGCGGGCGGTAGTTACACGGCAATACAAGTGGACCCATGGCAGCAGCACTGAGAGCGGGAACAGCGACGTAAACACCGCAACCGGAAGCAGGAGAGTGAGGTCAGAGGACGAGTGAAAGAAGACGCGTACCTTTTATTGGGTGATTGACGGGACGAACAACCAATAGAAAATGAGGACGAGAGAAAGTGGCATAGAGCCCGCCTGCAGGCTGTAATGCCACACATGTTACACGCTTGATTGTCCAAGAACCATGCGTCTCACATGTGTTGAAAGTCCTGAGTGCAGCTCTTTTGTAGTGTAAACTGGTTCTGTGTTCCAAACCTGGACGGAGCTCTGAGTTCTGATTGGCTGAAGGCTCTTTTTCTCAATGGAACAACTGGATTCTTTGAGACACAGATCTGCTGTTTCCACTGCTCTGCTCAGAAAGATTAGAAAGTGCTGATGAGGCCATTTCAGATCAAAGTTTTGAGCTGAGTGTGTTTGTCCACGATGCTGCAGTGATGGTGGAGAAAAGGTTTGATCTCCAGGACTTTTAACGACTGTTTGTACAGACTGACGGCTTTAGACTTGTTCTGCAGTGAGCGGCTGCTGACACAGGAGCTTATTGTGGCTTTATCACTGGACTAAAACATAAGATGCAGCTTCCTGCTTTCACTTCTTTCTACATTTACAATGTTCCACATGTATCTTTACTGTTGGACTCTCTCACAGCTCAGATATGTGTGTTTGTGTCTCTACATTTATCCTCTCACCAGCGACACACACACTGGGCATTGGGGAACTTGATCTTTGTTTTGATGTTGAAGTGCAGGCTCGACCTAAAGAGCCATTCTGAAATGTTCCCATGGTTTTAGAACGTTTTTGGGCGGCTTCCATCTCGTCACATTTCCTGTTTCAGCCAAAGCCACAGAAGTCAGATTGAAGTTATTGAACAGTGAGGGTCCTGCACAGATTTGTTACATTCCCAATGTGATATTGAAGAGGAAGTTTGTGTTTTTTGTCCCTATATTGAAACAGAAGAAGACTTTTCCTCAGTTCATTCAAACGTATGTTGGAATAGTTTCTGCTCTTGGACTTACAGTAATAATGTGTGTATTATTGACTTTCATCATCAGGACATCAAATGTGGAGTTTTACTGGAGGCAAAGACGAGGAGTGTCTCATGAAGAATCTCATTATTATGACTGTGTTTTTGTTCACAAATGTAAATGTGCTCATTCAAAGCCCGAGTTTGGTTTTTCTGAAGGAGCTGTTAGCTTTATCAGACTCTTTGAAACACTGTGTCAAAGAAGCACTTTGGCTTCTTGAAAACATCGTGGATCGACCTCAAACTTTGCAGCTCCTTCATTTGGGCTTTTGTTAACACCTCTGTCATGGCTCCACAGTCCTCCTCCCACGCCCCCCCAGCCCTCCCAGAGACACATACCCCCCACCACAGAGCCCCCTCCTCTCTACTCAGCACCCAGCCCCCCTGTACCCCCCTGTCGTTCACTGCTGCTCAGGTGAGGTCAGGGATGAGGAGGATAAAGACCAGGAAGGCATCAGGACCAGAAAACATCGCAGATTAACTCTGCGGAGTGATGGAGCACGTCTTCAACCTGAGACTTAAGGCGCGTTCAGACCAAAAGCTTCAAAAAGCTTTTGACGCGCTTCAACTGACGCCGGGATAGTTTTGTCATTTTGGTGCTTGAAGCTTTTGACGCGAGTGACGCGCCTGACGCCGGTGGGAGGAGCTTCTCTGTTGCCTGTTGTCAGGACAGCGGTGGATTTTTCAATGAGCAGCGAGCCTTTATTTGTTATATAAAGCAAAATAACGTTGTTGTAGGGCTTCAACAAAACATGTTCTGGGTTCACCACAGACTTGAGAGGCTGCAGTGTTTGCAGAGTTCCGTCATTTACTCCAGGAGCTGCGTACGGAGGAGTTTCGCTTTCAGCGGTACTTCCACATGTCACTCGCCCAGTCTGAGTTCTCAAACCCCGGAGCTCGCCTCTCCCCGCCTCGCTCTCGCCTCTCCCCGGCTCTCGCTCGCCTCTCCCTGCCTCTCCCCGGCTCTCGCCCGCCCGGAGCTGCCTTGCTCTGAGCCAGACTCATCGTCAGCCTGTTCTTATATTAAATAAACTACGTTTACTACACAGCATGTGTAAAATGATTTTGTTACTCAGAAAGTTACTACTCATACAAATAATATTACTAATAACAATAATGACAATAAAACAGCAGCAACAGATACATGACTTCTCTTCATGACAGAGACAGACCCTCTGCTGCTGCTCCTCGTCTCCTGATTGGTTGAAGCCCGCATCAAAGCTTCAAAAGCTCAGCTTTGCTCAGCTTTGGCGTCAAAGGTATTGTTTTGATACGCGAGCGTTTCGCGCGTCAAAAGCTTCAAGTGAGCGCGTATTACGCGCGACTTTTGAAGCTTTTGACGTGCGCCAAGTGACGCCGGGCCCCTCGGCTTCACCTGACGCGCTTCACCTGACGCGCTTCACCTGACGCGCTTCACCATTCACTTTCAATGCAAACCTGACGCTTTTGACGCCGAAGTTAAGTCCGGTGTGAACGCCCCTTTAGGCTGAGGTCGGTACCACAGCTCTGGAAGACGTCCTGTGTGGTACCACACTGCTCTCGTTAAGGTTACAAACAATATCTGGCTGAACACTGAGTGCTGCCTTTGACACTGTCGACCATGAGATCCTCTTACAGAGACTAGAGGATTGGGTTGGAGTTGCTGGCACCGCCCTAAGTTGGTTTAGGTCTTACCTTGAGGACAGGAAGTACTTTGTGGAGATTGGAAACTGTGTCTCAGATCATATGGCCCTGACCTGTGGAGTACCACAGGGGTCGATCCTGGGACCTCTTCTGTTCAATCTCTACATGCTGCCGTTAGGTCAGTTAATACGCAGAAACGAAGTTTCCTATCATAACTATGCAGACGACACTCAGATCTATGTCTCACTGACTGCAGGAGAACATGGACCAGTGGACTCACTCCTTCACTGTATCCAACAGCTCAGTGAGTGGATGCAAAACAACTTCCTTCAGCTAAACGCAGACAAAACTGAAATGATTGTCTTTGGTCCCCAGAAACAAAGAGAGCGTCATCTGTCACCTACAGTCTCTCTCCCTAAAACCTTCAAACAAGGTCAGAAATCTAGGGGTAATACAGGACTCAGACTTAAATTTTAATAGCCACATCAAATCAGTAACATCAGCAGCTTTTTACCATCTAAAAAACATTGCCAGGATTAAAAACATAGTGTCTAGAGCAGACCTGGAGATTCTTATCCATGCATTTGTCTCCAGTAGGTTAGACTACTGCTATGGCCTGCTCACAGGTCTGTCCAAGCAGGCTGTAAAACAGCTGCAGTACATTCAAAATGCAGCAGCTCGAGTCCTGACTAGAACCAGGAAGTACGACCACATTAGTCCAGTTCTCAGGTCTCTGCACTGGCTTCCTGTGGCTCAGAGAATAGACTTTAAAACAGCTCTGCTTGTTACAAGTCTCTCCATGGCCTCGCACCAAAATATATTAGTGACATGTTAGTCCCATATGAACCAGCCCGGACTCTGAGGAGCTCAGGGACTGGATTCCTGTTAGTGCCCAGAGTCAGAACTAAACATGGGGAGGCTGCTTTTCAGATTCATGCTGCTAAAATCTGGAAGTGATGTGAGACAGGCCGCCTCTCTGACAATGTTTAAAACCAGGTTAAAGACAGTTCTGTTTAGCTGTGCATACAACTGAGGGATTTTTTATTTTTATCTTTCTTTTTAACTCACTGACTGCCAGGCATTTTCAGATTTGAGAAGTGCATTCTGCCAGCAATTTCAGGTGATTTGACCCAACTTTGAAGTGCCACAGAATATTCATTTTTTAGACGATGTAAACACCAAGGGCACCAAATTAAAGATTCACAGTTTGTTTCTACCTCTTACCGTTCTTGCGTTATTCGCCATAGAACAAAGCAGAGGTGGGACAAAGTCATTGTTTAGCAAGTCACAAGTCAGTCTCAATTCATTGCCCTCAAGTCCCGAGTCAAGTCACGAGTCAAGACAGGCAAGTCCCGAGTCGAGTCCAAGTCAAAGGCCAACAAATCTCAAGTCAGTCCCAAGTCCTACGGTTTGACTTTCGAGTCCTCTCGAGTCTTTTTGACCGCGATTTGTTTCTTGTTGGTCTCCACGTACTTTTGTAGGCAAACAAAATAATGTTAGGAATCATTTTGCTGGTGCATTCTCGTTGGTCTCTGACCCATGGACTAACAGTTTGTTCCATGTCGTTGGCTGCTGGTAAATCAAAACTATCTACGTGATCTAATTGGATGTTGTGCCAGATGCAGGCTCAGTTACACATGCACAGACCACACATAAAATCAGAGCAGTCCATGTCAACATACTTTTTACCTTTGGGGTTTTTAATGGGAAGTAGCAAGTGCAGCAGTGCAGCATATATGAATATGAGTATTGGGCTAGGACCTGTATCTATATAATCAGTTTAATGTCCGTAGTGGTTATTGTTCCAAAGGACTGAAGGGACCAATGGAGGGGAAGGACCCCGGCCTGTATGAACTGGGCCAGCATTAGTAATATCTCATAATTACCAATATATCATTACATAATAAAATGTCTCATATAAATTAATTCAATCAGTCAAAGCACTGATTCTCATATCAATGCACCATAAACAATAGTGCAAATATTAATCTAGCTTAGTGCACATAATCAAAACAACTATCTAATGTATGCAAACTTTAGCAGGAGGAGCACAGCAAAAACATACTCATAATAATAGGCCTCGGCGCCCACACAGAAAAATATAAGAAATAGCTAACAGAGCAGCGCAGGCTAGCGCTAGTTTGACTCACCAGTTCCTGTTTAAAACACGGCACAGAGTGTGACAACTGCGTCGATTCAATTGTATGAGGCGCCTGTAGTGAAAGCATATCAATTACGGTTTGTAGAACAAAATATGACGTTAGGTTGCGATAAATACCTGCAGCTCGCTCATTTCCAGCTCCCCTAGACAACACACCCACCGGTGAATGCAGTCCGCTTGTTTAGGGAAGTGTTGCTGCGCAAACTGCCTGGAACTCACGTTCGAACTCTCTCGCGAGCGCTTTAACTACCGCGAGGCTTTGTTTCTTCAGAGACGGCATAGATAGAAAGAGAGATGCGGAGAAAGGTAAAAATGGCCCGGGTTACGCAAGTCTTTGCAAGTCAATTGGCGCAAGTCCAAGTGAAAGTCAGAGTCATTGATGTTAAAGTCCAAGTCGAGTTGCAAGTCTTTTTACATTTGGTCAAGTCGAGTCTAAAGTCATCAAAATCATGACTCGAGTCTGACTCGAGTCCAAGTCACATGACTCGAGTCCACACCTCTGGAACAAAGCATACTTTCACCCATAACACCTGGTCTGAGCAAGAAAACAGAGGAAACGAGCTGTATGTAAACAGGAACATATCAAGCAGAAAAGAGACTTTGATGCATTTTTGCTGCTTTAGTGACAACTCAAAACATCTCCACACTTGTTCCATTACAAAAATTATAAAAACATGACTCTGAAATAATACTTTTGATGGCAAATTGTTGGCAATTTATTCACAGATAGAAAATTTAACTTTCTTCTATACCATCAACCAAAACGTCAAACAACAACAACACAAAGATCAATAAAACTATAGATGTATAAAATAGAATGAAGCATGTGAATTTGAGTGTGTGTGTGTGTGTGTGTGAATGTCAGTGTGCGAGTGAGTGTCTGTGTGAGTGAGTGTCTGTGTGTGTGAATGTCAGTGTGCGAGTGAGTGTCTGTGCGAGTGAGTGTCTGTGTGCGTGAGTGAGTGAGTGTGTGCGTGTGAGTGTTTGTGAGTGTGTCCGATAAATCATGATCAGGTTTGCTGAACGAATCCGAGGCATCAGTAACAACAGCAGCTGATACGCTGCGAGAGGCGGAGGGTGTGTCTCTGCTCGGGGCTCTTGCTCCGCGCAAATGTAGCTGCTGAGACGGACCTCCACCGGGGTCTCCGCTCTCTCCCCTCTCAACCTCACTCACTGATCCGCTAGTCAATCTCTGAAGCAGTGTATACTGCTTATAACTATTCTTTTTCGCCATCACTCTTGCTATACTATCGCTAAACTAGATCGCTAATCTGTCTCAATGCTACGCTATCATCGCTCTGCTACAGCAGCACGCTCTCCAACACTCCCACACTCCTCCTCTCCACTGACTTATGACCTCTCCTGTGGTGCAATACTGCATCCTACTGGTGGTGATTTATCATTACAGGTACATTTGCACTATATATCAGTGTTGTGGGTCATTAACAAGGTGCGCCAGACATTACTGCAGCCTCCCGTGTAATAACACGAAAAAGTCGTCTAAGTCGTCTTGGGCAGTGAGCGTCACTATACAATAGAACGACTTTTGTCGTCATGGGCAGTGAATGAGTTAATGTTCTGTGATAATTTATGATTTTAATGCTTTCTTGTTTTGTTCAGCACTTTGAATTGCCTTGTGTATGAATTGTGCTATATAAATAAACTTGCCTTGCCTTGCCCAAAACACCACGAGCCAAAGACCTCAGCAACTTCAGGCCGGTGGCTCTAACGTCCCACTGCATGAAGACACTGGAGAGACTGGTCCTGGGACATCTCCGCTCCACTCTGACCTCAGCAATGGACCTGCTGCAGTTTGCGAACTGGCCGGGCATCGGAGCTTTTGGAGTGCAGGGGCCACACTCCTACAGACCTTCTATGACTCTGTGGTGGCATCAGCCTCTTGTACGGTGTGGTCTGCTGGAGCAGCAGCATCACAGAAAGGGACAGGAAGAAGCTGGACAAGGTCATCAGGAAGTCTAGCTCTGTCTTGGGCAGGAAGGTCCTGGACAAACTAACTTCAATGCATTTTTTTTTTTTTAAGCATTTACATCATTTACTGCTAGTTAAGAAATGTAACGTACCAAACGGGAGAGGAATGAGAGACAGTGAGAGAGGCAAATTGTAGTTGGAGACTCCCAAAAAGTGAGGTCCCCATTTATTTAGAGGACCAAAACCCGCGAAACATAGGTCACTGTATTCGGGCACCAATCCAAACATGTCACATTCCGATCCTGGACATCAGCGTCCCCAAGCCACGTGCTCAGTCCGGTACTGGAACGTCTCCCCCGGCGGCAGCACTCCGTCACACAGGTGTTCTGTCGAGATTTGCACCCTTTGTTGAAATGTGCATCCCCACCCGCCGAAAGCAACTTTCCATAGCTTAGTCATTATGAATGTTTTCTTAATGAACATGATTTATTAGATTTAATAAAAGGTAGCATATTAGTTTATTGTACTGAATATGTCACGGGGCAACTTGACAGCGTGCGTGTGTGTGAGTGGTTGCGTGTTTGTGAATGACTGTGACCCGGCCCACTGGAATTGGGATATCAGGGACAGGTGTGCGTGATTGGGACAAGCAGGTGTGGAGAGTGGAGCAGCAGAGCAGGGTGCGGAGAACTGGACAAGCGGGAGGCAGCACTTAGGCACGACAGAGCAGCGCTGTGAGACGGACATCGAGTGGCCAGTGGCAGGACGCACCGTGGGAATCGCGGAGGGGGAGAGTGTAACGAACCCCCTCCTCCCAGCTAAGTACCCGTTTCGTTTTGCTGTGCAGGCAGGGCTACGTGTGGCCTTTTTGTGCTGTGTGTGTCTGTGTGCCAAAGCCTGACTGCGCAGTACTGAGGTATATTATTCCCGTCACTGACCTGGGAGATTGACGGCCGGTCTGCCCTCTGTCCCAGGCACTGCGACCAGCGTGGGAGAAGCTGAGGGGGAGAGTTCGCCATCCCCCTCCTCTCAGCTAAGTGTTGCCCATCTTCACTGAGAGCGTCTCTTAAAGAGAGCTGAGGAACGCTAAGGCTCCGGAGAACAGCTGTATTGACTGCTGCACTGTTTGATCCTCCATAGGCCTCCGGGACGTGCCATGCAGATGCTGCGCCCAGCATAGGAAGAAGCTGAGAGGACGCGCTGTGGAGAAGCGGAGGGGGAGAGTTCGCCATCCCCCTCCCCTCAGCTAAGTTTTATTTATTTTCACTGAGAGCGTCTTGTGGAGAGCCAAGCAACGCTCAGGCTCCTATAACCCGTTGTATTGACTGCCGCCCTGTTTGACCCTCCATAGGCCTCCGGGACGTGCCCTGGGACCGGACCACCACCACCCCAAGCTCCAACTTGGATCTGTATTGGACCATGCAGTTTTTAGAAGGATTCATCTTTGGATTTTTAGTGTAGCCTTTTAGTTGCATTTTAAACATATATTGTAATAAATTGTAAGAGGTCTGATACTCCTTCCATTTCAATATAATTGCTTGCACAGTGCTCCTTGAGATGTTTAAAGCTTGGGAAATCTTTTTGTATCCAAATCCGGCTTTAAACTTCTCCACAACAGTATCTCGGACCTGCCTGGTGTGTTCCTTTGTCTTCATGGTTCTCTCTGCGCTTTAAACAGAACCCTGAGACTATCAAAGAGCAGGTGCATTTATACGGAGACTTGATTACACACAGGTGCATTCTATTTATCATCATCAGTCATTTAGGACAACATTGGATCATTCAAAGATCCTCACTGAACTTCTGGACTGAGTTTGCTGCACTGAAAGTAAAGGGGCCGAATAATATTGCACGCCCTACTTTTCAGTTTTTTATTTGTTAAAAAAGTTTAAATTATCCAATAAATTTCGTTCCACTTCACGATTGTGTCCCACTTGTTGATTCATGACAAAAATTAAAATTGTATATCTTTATGTTTGAAGCCTTAAATGTGGCGAAATGTTGAAAGGTTCAAGGGGGCCAAATACTTTGGCACATAAGTGTGTGTCTGTGCCTTATATTGAGCTTTGTGGACACTCAGCTCTATATAAGGCACAGACACACACTTATGTGTGTTGCCAGACTCACTATTGTTTCAGCTGCTTCTTCAGTAGTTTTTTATCTGCAGTTTAGTTCAGAATAATAATGTCCCCACTCTGTCTCCTTCTTCATCACATGTCAGTTTGAATCTTACACTTGATGCAGCTTTAAAAGGAACCATAAGATTTTCCTTTCAGACAAAAACATGATGTATCCGAGTCTCCAGACACAAAGTAAAGATGTTCAAATCCACAATAAGTGTTTGGTCTGTAAAGCTCAACAGCTGCAGCACAGGGTTAAGACTGAAGTGAGATCCTGTAGAGTCTGACTCTGGGTTCACATGATGCAGCCTCAGCTCTGTCTCCTTCACTTTGTTCCAGATGCTGCGTCTTCACACCTGCTTCTCACAGGTTTTCATGTGTTTATGAAGAGATGACCTTTGTTTAAAATACTTTCCACACTTTTCACAGACAAATGGTTTCTCTCCAGTGTGGATCCTCCTATGCACTTTGAGATTAGACTTCTGAGTAAAACTCTGATCACAAACGTCACAGCTGAAGGGTTTTTCTCCAGTGTGGATTCTGCTGTGGCTCTTGAGACTTCCTCTTTCAGTAAAACATGTTCCACACTGATCACACTTGTACGGCTTCTCTCCAGTGTGGCTCCGATGGTGAACTGTGCGCTCTGCAGCAGTTCTAAAAGTTTTACTGCAGAGGTCACATGGAAATGGTTTTTCTCCAGTGTGAATTCTCTCATGTGTTTTGTAGTTTGAAAACTGCGTAAACTCCTTCCCGCAGTCTCCACAGACGAATGGCTTTTCTCCAGAGTGGATTCTGTAGTGCACAGTGAGGAGAGATAATTGTGTAAAAGTCTTCTCACACTGGTCACATTGGTGAGGTCTCTCTCCTGTGTGAACACGCTGATGTACTGAGAGCAGGTATTTTCTCCTAAATGTTTGTTCACACTGGTCACACTCAAACGGTTTCTCTCCTGTGTGGATCCTCTGATGATTTTTGAGAGTAACCTCATGTCTAAAACTCTGACCACAAAAGTCACAGCTGAAGGGTTTTTCTCCAGTGTGGATTCTGCTGTGGACTGTGAGTTTTCCTTTTGTAGTAAAACCTGTTCCACACAGATCACACACGTATGGTTTTTCTCCAGTGTGAGTTCTGTAGTGTCTCTTGAGGTGAGAAGGACGACTCCAGGTCTTTCCACACTGATCACAGGTGACCCCCATTCTGTAGGTGGACTTTGTAGATCTGCCACAAACGAAACAAAAACATGTCATGAATATATATGAATACAAATGTTTATTCAGCCCAAAATATGACCCCAGAGAGCACAGAGCAGAGAGCAGAGCAGAGCCTCTGGAGTAAAGCAGGACGAGTCGTGCTGTGAGAGGATAACATGGTCCTCTCGGTGTACGGCTTAAAGCTGCTGTACCTAACTTTTATAAATGGATGTTGCCTATCAGCTCTCACCCTGACTCCTTTCTTTTCTTTAAAAGAAATAGCTAAATATAACTTATTTCTAATAAGATAAAGATAGCCAGAGAATTTTGCTTTTGCACTACTCTTGTTGTTTGGACAAACGTAATATTTATGAAAGAAAAACATTAGGTACCTCAGCTTTAATCAAAGGAGCTTTGTCAGTGTGCCCTCTCTTATTTCCTCTGTTAAATATCAACAGACGTAGTTACGTTAAACTAATGTGACATCACTTTTGCCTCCTATGAGTCTTTCTCCTCCCGCAGGAAAATGTGAAAAAACCCATTTGCGCCTGCGTTACCAGCCCCATTCATTTAATAAGAGCATTCTGAAATCCACAGAAGCGTAACTTTGTTTAAACTTTTGAATGCACTGGAAAATGGCAGAAAGTCGAAGTAGCTCTGAAACAATCGTTTTGTCCTTTACAATTTTATTTGTCTTGCTTTTTTCTCCCTGAGATGTTGCTGCAGTACAGTGTTCATGATTTGGTCCAGACCAGTGTAAAAAAACCACTAGAGAAGATTCATAATCCGAACCAAGCAGAAACTCCACTTTGTGACCTGTCCTGCTCCACCCAGAGGCTACTCCACCTCTGCTGCTGTGACCTGAAGGGCTGGTGCTGATTATTACTATTGGTAGCTTTTCAGAATTATCAATTTGAATGAACGAAATTTGACCCAGTGACCGCACACCACTTTACAGATTCAATATTAGCTCTAGTAAATGGGGCTCAGGCCATGATATTATGCTGAGAAGCTTCTGCTATATTTTTCAAGAGTTTACTACTGAAAGTATGGGTTTTTTCCTCAATAGCTTGTTGGGAATTTGACCCAGTAACCCCAAAACACTATAATAATAGTACTACGTGTGGGCTATAGGGCTCAGGCTAGGGCTGGGCGATAAAACGATAATATATATTGCGATAGACACGTGTTCGATATCAATAGAAAACGGGGTCGATAGTTTCACTTCACTACGTTAGAAAACACAGGAAGAAAACACAGGAAGTAAAGCCGAGTCAGAAGCACGCGGCATAGGCTTCTCGACCTATCACAGCCGACCACAAACCTCAAAACATTCTGGGAAATGCAAAAACAAGAACCGCACCATCATGGATCTATGCTGCATATGCGGTGTTGGCAAAGCACCCCTTCCCCCCCTGACTCTCCGAACTCCTCCCAGTCCCGGGTTTTTGCCTCTGCAACAGCCCGGGCCACGGCACACTTGGCCCGTCGGTACTGAACAGGTGCTTCAGGAGTCCCACGAACCATCATGGCTCAATAGGACTCCTTCAGCCTGACGACATCCCTTACTGCCAGTGTCCACCACTGGGTTCGGGGGTTGCCGCCGGGACCAGCACCAGAGACCCTGCGACCACAGCTCTGAGCCGCCGTATCGGCAATAGAGGAAGAGAACATGAGTAAAACACTTGTAAAATACAGTAGCAATGTCTTAGCAGAAACTCAAGGCCTGAGCCCCATAGGCCACAGCTAATATTACATTTGTAAAGTGGTTTGGGGTCACTGGGTCAATTTTCTCAAAAGCTATTGAGTAAAAACATTTTACCAAAACAAATAATTTTTACATTACAATTAAATGGCCTATTCTCAAGACCATAATCATCCATTTCCATGTTGTTTAAGTATTTATTTATTTAAATCAATTAATGTATTTAATGTGTTGTTTAGCCATTGCACTATTTTTATATCCACTTAGCATAAAATGTTGACGTCCCTATATATATAGGCGAAAACTCATGCAAGTACATGTCCGCTCCGTCCATCGATTCCCCTCTCTGAATATCTTCCAAATATCAAACCAATTTCACCACGGTTGCCCCTCCATGGTCTGCACTCTCTTCTCCATCTCTGGCCACATTGTGCCCCACACTGCTCCCCTGCGGCTGCTCTCCCTCTCGCTTCTTCCCCGCTCTGTGGTAAATATACCACCACTGCGGCTGCTTCTACACGCAGTTTCTAGTTTATATTTTCATTTGTCACAGAGTTTGTGGCTCTTGTTCTAGTTTCAGTTTTGTCAGAAAGGGGAATTGAAACAATGCAGATATTTGTTTTCCGAGGCCAAAAGAGCCATAACAAAAAGCCGACCCCAGAGCCACAAGAAGCCTTTACTAGTGCAGACCCTCCTCAATCTTCACAGCGGATTTACACATTTAACAAAAATTCCTGGAGTCAGAATTCCTGGATTTAGGAGACAGTGGCAGAGCCAGAGGGGTAGCCAGGGTGGCCACTGCCACCTCTAAAAATACCCTTGCCACCCCCAGTGCCCCCCCTCGGAAGCCGGCAATGTAATAATGTGCATATCTTGAGAATCTTCCTCACTTTTTCCGCCGAAAGCTAAAAATTCCCACGGTTTCCACCGTCTGTGAACGCACCCCGACTCCGCGTTGAGAGGTCTTGAGCCGGTGCGGCGCTGTGTACTAGCGCTAGTGTTTTTATTGGTTGTTGGACTCACATGTGCCCAAGACAAGTCGTGATGAAAACAGAGCGTAAGTTAGCACCACAGGGCCGTTTACATTTGACATGAAGTATAGACATGCGTACTGCAGCGCATACTCGTTCAGTTTGTAGTACTTTTAGCGCGTGTATGTGTGTGTGCATGCGTGTGTATTCTCCATTATTAATTGCACATAGTAAATAAGTAATCTTTATTTATATCATCGCCCTCTTCCCTTTAGTGTAAACATGAAAAGAATAGGAAGAGACATTTGTTCTTTTTTTGTAAAGAAAACGCCTGTAGATCAGGAGGACTCCTCACCTGAAGGTCAGACTCGGAGGCAGTATGTTTAGAGAATGTTCATGATGAGGAATTTGTTGTGTTGTATTAAAATATAGCTTATATAATTCCGTTTCAGAGGATGAGAGGGAGTCGCAGACAGGTAGGGGTAGACATTTCTTTTGAGGAAGAAGAACTAAATGAAGCACCTTCTGAAATCCCAAAAAGCTCCAAAGCAGCTTATTCTGTACCAAAAGGACCAAGTGGCAGGCATGATGCACAGTGCACACATTGAACAATTAGGTTTGGAATAAAGTTGGAAAGTACAGTTTGTTATACGTAGTTAATATGTGTATTTACATAAAACATTAACAATACTACTTATTTATTATTGCAGACATCTCAAGATCCAGGGAGCAAGGCCCGACTCAGCCATGCCTGACAAGTTATTTAAAGACACAGCATGGAAAAAGAATGTGGGCATTCAGCAAGTCTTGGTACAAAGACAATCCATGGTTGGAGTACTCCATCAGCAAAAACGCTGGCTTTTGTTTTGCATGCCGTCATTTTTCACTACCAGGCTCCACAGAATCCACCTTTATGTCAGAGTCAGGCTTCTTCAACTGGAAAAAGGCACTTTTTAAAGATTCTGGATTTAAAGTACACTCAAAATCAGAGCAACACTCAAATGCCATGTATGCCTCTGGGTGGAACACAAAAGGGGCATTGATACTTCAAAATCAATATATATAACACTTTAAATGAAGCTCAAAAACAGAAGATTGAGGAAAACAAGCAAGATATTAAAACAATAGCTGAGGTGTTGCTGTTACCTGCAACACAAAATATTGCGCAAAGAGGCCAGAGAAAATGACGATTCTGTCAATAAAGGCAATTTTGGATCAAATTGCAAACCATGACCCCTTCATTAAAAAAAAAAACTCGAGGCACATGGGAATGCCAAGTACACTAGTCACCAAATCCAGAATGAGATCTTGGAAGAGTTGGCAGATATAGTGCAAAAGCAGATTGTGGCTGAAGTAAAAGATAGTGAGGTTTTCAGTGTATTGGCAGATGAAACTAAAGACCTACAAAAAGTGAACAGATGTCATTAGTTGTTCGATACTATTACAGTGGTGCTGTACATAAAAGCTTCTTGCATTTCCAGTCAGCACAAGGTTTGGATGTAGAAGGCCTCACAAACATGATAGTTGGCTGTTTGGAAAAGCATGGTCTGGACTATAGAAACAACCTAATAGGTCAGGGGTACGATGGTGCCTCAGTGATGAGTGGGAAACATTCTGGTGTTTCAGCCCATACTAAAAGTAATGCCAAGTTTGCATTCTCTGTGCATTGTAATGCACACTGCTTGAATTTAGTTCTTGTCGATGGGGTGAAGTCAGTTCCAGAAGCTGAAGATTTCTTTGCTCTTTTGCAGAATATTTATAAGTTTGTTTCTGGCTCTGCTGTTCATATGAAGTGGCTTGAGGTCCAAAAGGAAATGTATCCCCAAGAGAAACCTCGGGAGCTACAAAGATTAACAGATGTTAGGTGGGCTCGCAGGTACATGGCATGTCGTAATCTGAAAGATAGGCTGCCTGTCCCTACAGGACATTTCTATTGAGAAGAGTAGTGGAGAAAGGAAAGTCGAAGCAAGGAGTCTTTGTCAAGTGTTTGGTGATGTAAAAATCCTATCTGACACGCTCTAATCAAGCAGTCTTGATCTGTCAAGAGCTGTAGAACTTGTGAATGCCCTAACAAACACATTTAAAGGTTACAGAAATGAGATTTATTTTGGTGACCTATGGAGGGAGATTGAGGCCCTTGTTCGGAGATGCAACATTACCGGAGAAGGACAAAACAAAAGGCAATCTATAACCACTACCAAGTTGGCTGATTCCCTTTTCATGAGCACTGTTTGACAAAGGGACGTCTGTCAAAGCAATGAACAGCTTAACAGAAGTGTGTTTTATCAGGTGCTGGATTGTCTATTGGCAGAAATAGAGCCCCTGTTTGCATTTGGCAGAACCTTTGATTCAGATGTAGAGGACCTTAAGCATGAGGTAAATCAAACTAAGCGGCTTCTTGTGAGGAGAGAAAAAAGATTAGAGACCATCTTCCCTATTGGACTTCCTTGTCTTTTTGGAACCTTTTAAAGAAGTGTTTCATGAGCTTTTCAGGGTTGCAAAGATATCTGTTGTGATACCTGTCAGTACTGCATCTTGTGAACAAAGTTTCTCTGCCCTAAAACTTATAAAGAACCATCTCAGAACGACCATGGCAGATGATAGACTGAGTCATCTTGGTATCCTCAGTGTGGAGTCAAGGAGGGCTAAGGGGCTCAATATGGAAGAGTTTGTCAAAATCTTTGCTGCTTTGCACCATAACCGCAGGATTTTGCTGATGTCCTGTAAAAAAGTTGCCTAAATTTGTTAAAAGAAACACAAAAACCCTACTTGAACAGTAGCAGGCTGTAACCCTAGGATGCAGGCAAGTACCACTGTGCGGTGGCCAACTCCTAGTGTCCGCCACACACTCTAAAAGCCCTTTCCTCTCCCTCACAGCATCTTTCACAGTCTATATTCCACCATGTACTTTGGACCCCCCCACACGGGGCAAAACACGTCTGTTCTTTTGTCATTCTTTACAGGAAATACATCATACGCACTAATCCATAATAATCCTACACAACTATCATTCAACATTCACTGAGGGTACCTTCTCAATTACTCCATCTATTCATTAATCCACCATAACTTACTAAATTATCCAATCCGTTGGGGGGTGTGGGGTGGGGTGGTTCCGCTTCATATTAAAATACTCATAATTATGCTCTTCCTCTTCAATAAAGGTTTCCCAAAACACTAAGAGAATAGCCAATGGTCACTGCCAACATTATCCTCCTAACTCCACACTCTCCCAACTCTGGTCCAAAACCACTGGACACATGAGTAGATCAACTTGAGGACTGTTCCTGGACTGGATGTTAAACGTGCTAGGCCTTCCAATCATTCAAAACAAACTAACCCACTTGACTCCAGAAAATCTTCAACAACACTCCATTTCCATCCCTACTACACTCCCCCCAAAGTGGGTTTGCACATTAAATCCCCACCCAAACTATGTGCCGCCAATCTGTGCTTTCACGTCCTCAAAGCTCCGACAGTGAATCTGTGATCATGGGGTTATACATATTTACTCCGTAATCCATCCCTCTCACCCACCACAACCCTGACTGCTACACACTCGAGTGAGGTCTTAGATACACTTTTTGAAAACTGGACATCATTTTTAATAAAGGTTGCCACAACCTCCACCAGCTCTCTCACCCTATTAACCTGACATATTAAAATCCAGGAATTACAAAATCTAAGCCTGGTTTTAACCATGTTTCTGAATACAAATATCTCAGGGAGGTGCATAAAATCACATAAAAATCTCTTCAGCTCCTTGACCCATACAGTCAAACATCCTGCTCAACTGTGTCAAAACCTCCATCATTAACCTCATTATTCATCCTCAGCCAACTATGAAATCTGCATTGCTTGAGCACTTTGAGATCTATCCTTCCCTCTTTAATCTCCTTCCATTCTCTTGTTTATAAAGTAAATGAAAGATTCCTCATGCAACTAGGTACCGTCAAGAATCTCTACTGCTGCCCCAGTCACTAACTTTAATCAAATTGACCTTCTCGCACACTTCTTTGCAGCCCAGAGATATCCACATGAAGGATAGCATTGGTTGAGACACAGTAACATATTGCCACACTTTAAGTGCAGGAGCCTGCATGACTGCACCTCTGGGTGAATACCCTCCCTCAACCTTTTTAAGTCTTCAGCACACGACAATGTACCCTTGCGTCTAACTTTTTCTATTCTACAGCTGGCTGATGGAAAACTACACTCTCTGATGAAGAGTGTGGTTGCCCCCACAGTTGCAGCACTTTGCTGGTCACTCTCACATTCCCAGTAAAACGCTATGGTTTCCTCACTTTTAACCACATCTACTGCCCACTCTTACATACTGCCGCCTCATGGCCAAAACGCACTTGTAAAACCGCGGAGAGGGTGGGTCTATTGATACTGTTGATTGTGTAGCTCATGTCCCCAAAGTGACTCGGTCAGGAGAGAATCCTGTTTAAAGGTGAACAGTACAGCTGTACCAGTGCTCCTAAACCTCTTGCAGACTCACCTCAGCCCCTTTAATAGTTTGCACATAGAGCTTTCGAAATTCAGGGCTCACCTCTTCACTGCTTCCTTGGTTGGAACGACCTTCAGTGCTTTTGCCCGCTGGGCCTCAGTTTGACACAGAATCAGGGAAGTTTCCGTTCATTAACAATTTTTACATTCAAAACTCCTCCAATTTGTCTCAAATGTTCTCATAGGACAGCTTAAGTGGTTAACGGCCTATCAGCTTTTGTCCTTGAATTTAACGATAATCTTTGATGTCTGATAAAAAATATTCTTAAATAAACATTTTAATCTAATAAATCTCTCTATACTGTGGTTTACTTTCATTATCAGTGGCATATTGTCAGTGGGATTTTGCTCTATGTCTATTCTACATTCTCAAGATAGAATGATAGAAGAAGATATACAATCAAAGAACATTGTGTGTCTTGTACTTCTATTTTATCTTGTTTGGGTACTACTATTATAGGCCATGGCCTTCTATTGTTCATAGTCCCATATGAACCAGCCCGGACTCTGAGGAGCACAGGGACTGGACTCCTGTTAGTGCCCAGATTCATGCTGCTAAAACAGTCTTCCTGAAGATGTGAGACAGGCCTCCTCTGACAATGTTTAAAACCAGGTTAAAAACAGTTCTGTTTAGCTGTGCATACAACTGAGGGATTTTATATTTTTATCTTTCTTTTTAATGTTCTGTGATTATTTATGATTTTAATGCTTTCTTATTTTGTTCAGCACTTTGAATTGCCTTGTGTATGAATTGTGCTATATAAATAAACTTGCTTTGGAATCTCTCGTTATCTACATTAGAGCCTTTAGAACTAATGGAGATTTTGTTAACTTAGAATATTTACGTTACCGTCACTTTAAAAGAGAGAGAGAGGTTTTTATTTGTTTACGGAGTGAGTGGAACCGAAAGAGCACGTAACTTTTTGCAACTGAAGAAATAAGGAGCCATACGGTGTTCTTACCGTTGTTACTTTATGTCAGAGACAACTCTGCAAATATCTTTTAGTACAAGAGTTCGAGCTGTGGAATACATGTTTTTTGTTGTTTGCGGTGTGGAAACTGCTACACGGGAAACAATAACTTTGTTGCTATAAATGTTCAACATGTGATGGTTTTCATGAAAAATAAACCGGAATATACAGCAACAATGATTTGAAACAAGCACATTCACCCAAAAAGTTCAAGAGACTAACTCATCAAATCAATGTAGTATCATCTTGTTATTCGCCTTGGATTCATTACAATCCATTCATTAGAAATCCCATATCAACCTGTTAGATCATGTTATCAACCGATGGACCTGCTGAAAGCTAGCGCCTATCTTTAACTATGGCGCATAAAATGACGCATGCGCGGACCATCTGACAGAGCACACAACTCGTCAGAACACCGCATATGTCATGTGAATTTTTCACCATCGTATTTTTTGTCGTTGAATTTTGACTGTTGAATTTAACATTATGAAATTGATTATCAGTGACTGAAATTCACAAAAAAAAAATATTCAAGATGTTAAAAACATTCAAATAGTTGAATTCGGGTCCATTTAAAATTAAATTTCTGATGGAACAAATAATCCGTCTTTTTTTTTTCATTGGAAAATAATAATATTTTGAAGGTGAATGTCATTTTGAAATTTTAATTACATTGAAATTCGTAAACTGAATTTTTAGTGACTGAAATGTAAAGATAAAAATATCCAAACATGCTTTTTCAGGGTTAAAAATTTCAAATGGAAAAATTCAAGCTAAAAAAAATTCTGATGACACAAAAAATCTTCCATAGCCTTTTCCTAATCCGATACTTTCTTGAGACTGAAACTGTTCCAGCAGTTCTTGGGTTAGCCACTTTCTTTTAGTCATGTTGAGCAGAGGAAAGTTGTTCTATAGCGTTTGGTTGTGACCGTATTGTCAATGCCATGGACCAATGAGAATCAAGCTAGAGCCACATGGAGGACTGTTTTGTGATTGGTTCATGATATAAATTGCTATGGCAACTGTGTGATTGGCATCTGCATTGCCCAAAACAAGCCAGATTCAGCCACTGTGTGCTGTAATAGCTTTTTATCATTGGATAAAGAAAATAAATCAGGACGCCCGGGACAAAGCGTCAGTAATAGTGGGACAAAACTATGGGACTGGTGAAATTCGCCGGGACACGGGACGGAGAGCTCAAAATCGGGACTGTCCCGGGTATATCGGGACGTCTGTTCACTGTATTAAAAGGAAAATAGAGAATTGTAGGGAAAAGTAATATGTTATCTAAAGAATCTGATTTGTTTATTTATTTATTTTAAACGCACTGGACACATTAGTAGAATTTAAAATGTGTATGTATAGGTTATCTGTTTTATTTATTGTAGCTTGCAGGCTACAACATTTTTTCTGAAGTTGTAAGTCGCCTGCCGCGCAGCATCGAAATTTAGACGAAGAGGTGACTCATGCACAATTTATCTGGTCGGTGGCGGTAATGCGCTATACTAGTCCGCAACCGCCGTTAAGCAACCGAAGAAGAAGAAGAAGCAGAAGTCTGCCGAAAATCAGAAGAAGAAGAAGTAATCGGTACACGCTTTGAAGACTCGGCTCAGCACATCACTAGCTTCATAAAGTCAGCAGCTGATTGGAGCAGAGGGAACATCTGCATGATCCCCGTGTAGAGCTCCTTCTACCACCGCAGCTGCTCCTGCTCCGTGCGATCGGTGAGTGTGTGTTATGCTAGTGCTGTTAGCGTTAGCATTAGCCACAGGCCGCTAGCATCTTTTACTGTCTGTTCAATGGACATTCATTCGTCTGTTTACTTTAACAGTAATATTAACAGAGTTCTTGGAGCACGTTCACCTCGTGTTTATATTGTTGTTTTTTAATCTGTTAAGTTTGGTCCTTTTATTGTATAAACAAGTGTGTAGCACTGAGTCCAAGACAACGTGCCTCTCGAGGACAAGACCGTTTATTCTATGTAGTGAAGAAGATGACATAGTCTGGGATCGTGTCATAAATTCCGACAGAAGACATGTTTTATTGTCGATGGTAGAGACAGCACGAACAACAGATACAACAGAATGCAAGTGTATTATACAGAGCAGAGGCATGGAGACCTCCAATCAGCAGCTTCCACAGTGCCATGTAGCTTGGCCTTCAGATAGACACAACAAGGGAAAAGTACAGGCTTCTGCACATTGATAGAATGATGAGTTTAACTTTAACAAAAGTTGCTTAAAAGTGTTATGAAATCTCACAGTAGTTACATACACATTTACGCACACATACATGTCTATACACACACATATATTTACATAACGTTTACACACACTCACGCTCAATCATTTGCTTCAGATTTAAAGTAGGACTGTCATAAACCAAGACCATGCTTCAAACGTTAGTCGTTTCCATTGAACAAACATTGATAATTAATACAAATGTATGCGTGAATTGTGTGTGTCATAGAAGAGCAGACAGAAGCGCAGTCTGTTGTGTGTGTGCAGTCTCCCATCTGAGAGTCTGCAGCTGCCTGTCCAGCTGCTGCTTTCGTGTCGGCATACTATAGTGCCGGGCGAGTAGATACCAAAACATTCTGACGTCGACAAACGTAAGTGAGTAATGTTTATTTATATACTGCCTTTCACAGACCAGAGTCACAAAGCGGTTTACAATTGTTATTTTTTGGGCATTTGGGCATCCACACAGAGATGGGAGCGGTGTCGCGAGTACAGGAGGCGCATGCCAGACCTATTGTACATATGATTAGTGGTAGGGGAAACCGGAGTACCCGGAGGAAACCTATGTAGACACGGGGAGAAGTTTGCACTCCACTCAGAAAGGCCCTGGTCCGACCGGGATTCGAACCCAGGACCTTCTTGCTGAGAGGCAAGAGTGCTTTCCACTCAGCCACGTGCTTCTTTATACACGTTCAGTGTAAGACCAGATACTTTTGCCTTTGATTGAAGACAGACACTCACAATTTTTCTCAAACTCAACATCTGGGACAAAGCAGAGTGATGCTTCTCTCCCAGTGTAGCTGGTGTTAGCCGATGGTCTGTCATTATATCTATCTGGTCAAACCACCTCCAGACTTTTTGGTTCTGCCTCTACTTCTGCTGTTGGGATCTTTCATTTCACAGTAGTCACAGTAGTAAAGCCTCTTCCGCTGGCAATCGCAGATGTATTTTGAACTTCATAACCCATAAGCTATACATAATTTTAAAGCTTATTTTCTCAGTAAGTGTAAACGATATCAGACTTTGCATTAAAAAGATATACGAAAGGGATTTATTTTGTGCCCATATTATGTGTTATAAGTTTTTTACCTTTCGTCGTCTGCTGCTCCAACAAAGAACGAAAGTTACGAATGTAACTACGGTTCTATGAATCCTGGATGACCGCCAGAGGTGGTGCTTAAATGCAAATTATTTAATAAATCATGCGGTTTTGCATGTACATCAACATACATTGTAGATATAAAGAATCCTCAATATATTTAGAAATAAATATGTTTTGCATTTTTGTAGTAGGTAGATCCGGGAGTACGGGGTCCGGGGTCCTCTGCTGAGGGCCGTCCGGTCCCTGTATGACCGGAGCCAGAGCTGTGTCCGCATTGCCGGCAGTAAGTCAGACCTGTTCCCGATGCATGTTGGCCTCCGACAGGGCTGCCCTTTGTCACCGGTTCTGTTCACTATATTTATGGACAGAATTTCTAGGCGCAGCCAGGGGTTGGAGGGGGTCCGGTTCGGGGACCACAGGATTTCATCTCTACTTTTTGCGGATGATGTCGTCCTGCTGGCTCCAACGAACCAGGACCTGCAGTGTGCACTGGGACGGTTTGCAGCCGAGTGTGAAGCGGCTGGGATGAGAATCGGCACCTCCAAATCCGAGGCCATGGTGCTCGACCGGAAAAAGGTGCCTTGCCCTCTCCAGGTGGGTGGAGAGGTCCTTCCTCAAGTGGAGGAGTTCAAGTATCTCGGGGTCTTGTTCACGAGTTAGGAAAGGATGAAGCGTGAGATTGACAGGCGGATCGGTGCAGCGTGCGCAGTGATGCGGTCGCTGTATCGGACCGTTGTGGTAAAGAGGTAGCTGAGCCGAAACTCTCAATTTACCGGTCAATCTTCGTTCCCTCCCTCACCTATGGTCATGAGCTTTGGGTAATGACTGAAAGAACGAGATCGCGGATACAAGCGGTCAAAATGAGCTTAATCCGCAGAGTGGCTGGGTGCTCCCTTAGAAATAGGGTGAGGAGCTCAGTCACACGGGAGGATCTCGGAGTAGAGCCGCTGCTTCTCCGTGTCGAGAGGAACCAGTTGAGGTGGCTCGGGCATCTGTTCTGGGTGCCTCCTGGACGCCTGGGGAAGCGTTCCGGTTTTGCATGTACATCAACATACATTGTAGATATAAAGAATCCTCAATATATTTAGAAATAAATGTTTTTTTCAGCTCGCATGCTGAAAAAGTGTGAGCACCCCTGTTTTAGTTTGAATGCACACATCAAAAACGTATTATAAGCTTTTGTACTCACTTCGAGTGCAGTGGATTTTAGGCTTAAGAAGTGTATGTTGTGGACAGTGTGTGTGGAGGCAATGACAAAAGTTTTTTGATGGAAAGAAGTCCGTCTGATCATCCACAATGAACATGTGTTGCTTCAGCTTATGTATTCAGTCATTATTCAATGGTAAACTAAATCCATGTGAAAAAAAATTACTTCTCACTGTTCTCAGGACAAATATTAATGCGATTAAAATGCGATTAATCAAGATTAATTGATTGCAAAGCCTCTAATTAATTAGATTCATTTTTTTAATCGAGTCCCAGCCCTAAATAAAACATTTATTAACCTCGCTTGCTCGGTCTGTACAGATAAATATCAGACCTTGGTCTTTGTGCACAGACCTCGCGCTCATTTAATAAGCAGTAAAAGTACTACTCAGCCTTTTTAATGAGGTTGAAAAATTAAGAAAAAATGTATGGATACATTTCCAATCTTCATTTCTCCTATTAATCCTACAGTGCCTTGCAAATGTATTTCGGCCCCCTTGAACCTTTCAACATTTTGCCACATTTCAGGCTTCAAACATAAAGATATAAAAAATAATTTTTTTGTCAAGATTCAACAACAAGTGGGACACAATTGTGAAGTGGAACGAAATGTATAAGATAATTTAAACTTTTTTAACAAATAAAAAACTGAAGTGGGGCGTGCAATATTATTCGGCCCCCTTGCGCTAATAAGATAAGATATGCTTTATTTATCTCACAAGGAGAAATCGTTTCGCATGGATAGAAACACTCAGATTGTGCAAAAGGAGGAAATGTGCAAACATGTTACATGCAGGATATATATGTACAATAAAAGTGGCAATTTAAAGTGGCAATCAGATATAGTGTCAATAGTAGTAGTGCAGGTTTTTTTTTTTTTCAGTCTTATACAGTGACTTAAAGTGACTTATTGTACAGTCTGACAGCAGTGGGGATAACTGCACTGGGACAACACAAAAATCATAAAGCAAGAACCCAGAACAACCAGTTGAGGTGATTGTGCGTGCACAATATGTAAGCACAATGGGCCTCATTTATGAAACTTGCGTACGGCCAAATCAGGGTGTAAATGAGGCGTACGCAAAATATTTACTCTTTTCCGCATTTATCAATCTGGACGTGAGCGTACGTTACGCACCGAATTTACACCAAGTCAATAGGTGGTGTAAATGTGTAATCGCATTTCACCCTTCGTCACAACACGGCAAAACTTTGGACGACATTAAGCATTTTCCCACTCTGGAAAAGTTATAAGCTGCGTTTTCATGGAACATCATGTTTCGGAATTTGAATTTGCGCATCAGAAAAAGTCTAACACTCTGGAAACACGCAAACTTTGAATAAAATCACAGATTATGAGAAGCCTCTTCTGTTTATGATTTTAAATCTGACTTCTGTGTGTATTATTTTGATCTGTATGTTTTTAAAATGTGAAGCGCTTTGTGATCCTGGACTGTGAAAGGCTCTATACAAATACACTTTACGCGACAAGGATGTGTGACCCAGCTATTGCTGTGGCAGGCTCTGCGCTGCGTAATTACGCACGGCTATTTGTCTTCCTCACATCTGGTAAAGCAATGTATGTTTTCATTAGATATGTGTAAGCCTCACACAGACACACACCCCATTAACGCATGGACCGATGGACTATGGACTATGCTCACTCCAAATGTCTCACTGCACTGTCCACCCGCTGCGCAATCTTGGGAGTGCATCCACAGCAGGTGCCACATAACTCCTCAAATACTGTCATTCAGAAGTTTTGGCTCCAGAGTTTCTCTGTGAAATCTGGACCGCAAACGCTCTCTCAAGTGTACAGCACTTTCACAAGGCAAGACAAGGCAAGGCAAGGCAAGGCAAGTTTATTTGTATAGCACAATTCACACACAAGGCAACTCAAAGTGCTGAACAAGATAGCATTAAAATCATAAATAATCACAGAACAGACGCTGCAGACGCTTCATTGACGAGCGCCACCGCTGCACAATATATATGAAATTCATTCATTCATTCATTCATTCATTCTTTATTTATTACTACAATTCAAGAGAGATTTTCTAATATGTCAAAACATTTTTTGCAAATTTGTTCAAAGCGCAGCTGAATATATAGCGTATGTATATTTCTACATAACCATGAACAAACAAACGTGCCGTTTGAGGCTTTCAAACAGTCTTTTTGGCCGGCTTCCTGCTGACCTGTCGCAAAACGTGGCGTTTAACAGGCGATTTCTGCATAATTCTAGGCGCAACTTTCATAAATACGTTCATTTTCAGCCGAGGGATTTATGAACACCCACAGGTGCGTACGCACAGATCTGGGTGCATCTCACACATTCATAATAGGCGGCTGCATATATGAAAAAAACCACCTAACCCCAAAAAAACTCTAACAAAAGGTTTCTCAGATGTTTTTTTTTTGTAGTATTTGGTGTCCTTAATAACATACTAAAAGTTTACCAAAGTTTGACCACTAAAAAAGTGTAATTTTCAAGATGGCGTCCATGATGGGCAGGAAGCCCTTAACATATCCTAACTCGTTCATTATTTGACCTAGCCAAGTAATCTTGGTGTCTAACCTCATGTTTTCTGGGTCAATGAATCCATTGGACTGGTCTAAATTGCATTGAGATTATTACATACTTATGGAATACATGATTTTGTGAGATTACTGTAAGGTTTTATCTTTGGGGTGAACCATTCTGAAGTCCTTAAAGTAATTGATAAACATGCCCCATTTAAAACTATTGCATAAAAGGATGGCATCTTCCATGGACTATCTCTGACTTAATCAATCTTTTTAAACCTAGAGACCAAACTTGGTCTAAATACAGAGAATCTAAGGACCCTAACAACTGGGATATCTATAGACAACTCGGGAATCAATCCAAAACCCAAGTCCAATCACTATACAGAAGCCCTCGGTCTGAATCCTAAACAATTTTGGAAACGCCTGGACCAGCTTCTGGGTCGGTCCAAAAGAAACTCAACCAATCATGTTACTGTTAATACTACTACAAATGCTGATCTTAACTTAATCTCTGAATGCTTTAATGAGTATTTATCCTCCATATGTAGTAAGTAAGTATAGGGATCCAGTGTGCTTATCTATCCACTAACCGACCTATTTAACCTGTCACTAAGTACGTGCTCTGTCCCTCTCATCTGGAAAATTGCAAGGGTTACTCCCATCTGTAAAGGTGGAGACCACTCCGATGTCAGTAACTATCGGCCCATCTCTGTAATATGCACTATCACTAAAATAATGTAAAAGATCATTTTCCGCCAACTGTAACTTTAACATCTTCTCTCCCCATCAGTCAGGCTTCCAGACTGGCTACTCAACTGCTGAGGCACTACTTAAATTTACAAATGATTTTTTTCCCTTCCATTCATCCATCCATTCATTCATCCGTTGCCGGGTCGCGGGGGCAGCAGTCTAAGCCCAGACTTCCCTATCCACACACACTTCCTCCAGCTCGTCCGGGGGGGACGCCAAGGCGTTCCCAGGCCAGCTGAGAGACATAGTCCCTCCAGTGTGTCCTGGGTCTTCCCAGGGACCTCCTCGCGGTGGGACGTGCCCGGAACACCTCCCCAGGGAGGCGTCCAGGAGGCATCCGGAACAGATGCCCGAGCCACATTAACTGGTTCCTCTTGATGTGGAGAAGCAGCGGCTCTACTCCGAGCTGCTCCCGTGTGACTGAGCTCCTCACCCTATCTCTAAGGGAGCGCCCAGCCACTCTGCGGACTAAGCTCATTTTGACCGCTTGTATCCTCAATCTCGTTTTTTCGGTCATTACCCAAAGCTCATGACCATAGGAACAAAGATTGACCGGTAAATCGAGAGCTTTGCCTTTCGGCTCAGCTCCTTCTTTACCACAACGGTCCGATACAGCGACCGCATCACTGTGCATGCTGCACCGATCCGCCTGTCAATTTCACGCTCCATTCTTCCCTCACTCGTGAACAAGACCCCGAGATACTTGGGGAAGGACCACTCCATCCACCTGGAGAGAGCAAGGCCCCTTTTTCCGGTCGAGCACCATGGCCTCAGATTTGGAGGTGCTGATTCTCATCCCAACCGCTTCACACTCTGCTGCAAACCGTCCCAGTGCATGTTGCAGGTCCTGGTTCGTTGGAGCCAACAGGACAACATCGTCCACAAAAAGCAGAGATGAAATCCTGTGGTCTCCGAACCGGACCCCCTCCAACCCCTGGCTGCGCCTAGAAATTCTGTCCAAAAAGACAGTGAACAGAACCGGTGACAAAGGGCAACCTTGGCGGAGGCCAACATGCACCGGGAACAGGTTTGACTTTCTGTCTGCAATGCGAACGCAGCTCTGGCTCTGGTCATCCAGGGACTGGACGGCCCCCAGCAGAGGGCAGAGGACCCCGTACTCACGGAGCACCCCCCCAAAGGACACCCAGGGGAACACGGTCGAACGCCTTCTCCAAATCCACAAAGCACATGTGGTCAGGTTGGGCGAACTCCCATGAAAACCCTCGAGTATCCGATGGAGAGTATAGAGCTGGTCCAGTGTTCTGCGGCCGGGAACGAAAACCACACTGCTCCTCTAAATCAATGTCTGGTAAGCACTTTGTGACAGTCCTGTCTGTTTTTAAAATGTGCTATATAAATAAACTTTACCTTGACCTCTAAATCCGAGATTCGACCATCGGCCGTAGCCTCCTCTCCAGTACCTTGGAGTAGACCTTACCAGGGAGGCTAATTGGAACACACCCTCCAGTCCCCCTTTTTGCAGAGAGGGGGAACACCCCACCGCGGTCTGACACTCTATTGCAGCCATTCCCAAACTCAGTAACACCGAGGCCCCCTTAAAAATCTGACGGGTCTGCGTGGCCCCCCAAAATAATAACCAAGAAGACAACATTAAGAATAGGCTCTTCTGGTTATTTTATTTTGGGGAAATAGCCTCTGCTACAAACATTGTAATACAAAAATGATTACAGTGGATTATTCAAGTCAAATAATGAACACAAATATTTTAATATTACAAACAAAACATTATAAATTTAACATTAAATAATTATATATATATATATATATTTTTTTTTATGACCTCCCGCGGCCCCCCTGCAGTACCCTCGCGGCCCACCAGGGGGCCGCGGACCCCAGTTTGGGAGACACTGCTCTATTGGTACCGCCCCCAGCGCCACGTGATGTTGCAGAGACGTCAGCCAAGACAATCCTACATCATCCAGAGACTTTAGAGAGTCAGGACGGATCTCAACCACTCCCGGAGCCTTGCCACCAAGGAGGCTGCCAACCACCTTGGTGACTTCAGCCAGGGAGATGGAAGTATCCATCCCAACATTTTCAGCCTCTGCCTCCGTTTCAGAGGCAGAGGCTGAAATTGTTGTCCCTTCCTTTTCCCTTCTTTTGATAATAACCAGTACACAGGTGGCATTTTTCTTGATCTCTCCAAGGCTTTTGATCTAGTAGACCACTATTTACTTTTGAACAAACTTTACTCAGTAGGTCTCAGTAAAAATGCTCTTGGTTCAATGCTTATCTTCGTTTGTAGTTTTTAATGGTTCTCAAACTGGTCTAGCACGGGAAAAGGGGTATCACAGGGCTCAACCCTTGGACCTCTTTTATTTTTTTTCTTCATCAATGACCTACCCCCAATGTGTAGCCATTGCCAGACTCATCTATATGCTGATGTCGTCTGTCAGGTGCAAACTTACCACAAACGCAAATGTATTTTTTCAAATGTGGATTTGAAAAAATCTGCCCACATGCTCTTTGAATAAGAGGAAACGGAAGAAAATATAGAACTATATGTATAAATAATAAAATAATAAAATATAAAAAACAAAAGGCAAAAAACAAAACATTTTAAAATTTGTTAAATAATCATATAAAAAAAAACACAAGGGGTTAGCGGTACTGAGCCTTCTCGCCTCAGCCCTGTTTTAACTAAATTTACAGTACCACACAGTTCTAATGAATTAATTATTTATTGGAATCAAAATAATGGTTATAAACCACAGAAACCACCAACACTAAGAAAAATGATATGATAAAAAAGAAATATGGGATTACTTAAGGGAAATTGTTCTTTTTTGCATACATATGCTTATAACCAATTGCTTTAATATATAATTGTACTTGTAATCACTTATTTTTCATGAAAATACACTAATTAGAATATTATATGACCAAAACAGATATCAGACACCAATATTTCTGGTTTAGGAGAAATACAAAGGAGTAATGGTCATTTTACAGACCTGATGGCCGCCATTTTGAAAATGAGGACTTTCTTGGAGTCAAACTTTTAGTATGTTTTTAAGTAGATCTGATACTACTGTAAACCACTGGATAAACCTTTTGTTAGAATTTTTTTGGGGTCAAGTCATATTTGCAGCTGCCTATAAATCCAACGTTAGATCTTGCGTAAAAATGTACACCCTTTTCTGCGCAACTTTCATACATGAGGGCCACAGGGTCTTCCCCCTGGGCTGCTGAGCACATCTTCTATGAGCTGCTAAACACCTTTTTTTGTTAACCTTTTTAAGGTTGCTCCATTTATCTTCACCTGTGGCATAAATAAATTCTAACTATTGGCCCAACATATCTGTCAATTGTTTGACATAATATAGCGTATATTTCTTCAAACATGAATAAACTCACCTCTTCAGGAGTGTGTGTTACCGCCCCCACGCTGTTTACAGATGTTTCATCTCTTTCTATATTTTATTTTTTGAGCCCCTTGATGCCACTTTTTTTTTTTTTTTTTTAGGCTTCCAAATGGAAAGAATACATTTTTCCCCCACTTTGTTCATAATGGTCTCAATTTCCTGCTCCGTGAAGGTTTTTTTTTCTTTGCCGTTTCCTCTCAATTGTTGTTTAAAACGGGGCGGGAAACAGGCAGTTGATGCATTTTTGTATGCATGACTTTCATAAATACGTTTTATCAATAGCCGCAGGTGCATACGCTTATATCTGGGTGGGTATCACCCTTTTCTGCGCAAGTTTCGTTAATGAGGGCCATTGTATGTTTTTTGCCCAACCCTATATCAATGACATGTCTTTGTTGTGTTTGTTATTTTGACCTTGCATTATGACTGTTTTTATTGTTTATCATGCTGACTGTGCAGCGCTTTGTAAACACTGTTTTTAAAAGTGCTATATAAATAAAGATTATTATATTATTATTATTATTTGTTGCAGATCTAGAAAGTCCATCTCCAGAATGGGGGTCACCTGTGATCAGTGTGGAAAGACCTGCAGCTCTTCTTCTGCACTAAAGACCCACTACAGAACTCACACTGGAGAAAAACTATACGAGTGTGATCTGTGTGGAAAAGGTTTTACTACAAAAGGAAGTCTCAAGGTCCACAGCAGAATCCACACTGGTGAAAAAACCTTCAGCTGTGATGTTTGTGATCAGAGTTTTAGACAAGAGCGTACTTTCAAAGATCATCAGAGGATCCACACTGGAGAGAAACCATTTGAGTGTGACGAGGGTGGAGAAACATTTAGGCTCCAACACCTGCACTCAGTACATCAGCGTGTTCACACAGGAGAGAGACCTCACCAATGTGACCAGTGTGAAAAGACCTTTACACAATTATGTCACCTCACTGAGCACTACAGAATCCACACTGGAGAAAAACCATTTGTCTGTGGAGACTGTGGGATGAAGTTTTCAGTGTCATCCTCCTACAAAAGACATAAGAAAATTCACACTGGAGAAAAACCATTTCCATGTGACCTCTGCAGTAAAACTTTTAGAACTGCAGAAAAGCGCACAGTTCACCATCGAAGCCACACTGGAGAGAAGCCTTACAAGTGTGATCAGTGTGGAACATGTTTTACTATAAAAAGAAGTCTCAAGCTCCACAGCAGAATCCACACGGGTGAAAAACCCTTCAGCTGTGACTTTTGTGGTCGGAGATTTACTCAGAGTGGTGATCTCAAAGATCATCAAAGGATCCACACTGGAGAGAAACCATTTGTCTGTGAAAAGTGTGGAAAGTCTTTTACACAAAGGTCATCTCTTCATAAGCACAATAAAACCTGTAGAGAAGCAGGTGTGAAGACGCAGCATCTGGAACAAAGTGAAGGAGACAGAGCTGAGGCTGCATCATGTGAACCCAGAGTCAGACTCTACAGGATCACACTTCAGTCTTAACCCTGTGCTGCAGCTAGGGCTGGGCGATATGGCTGAAAACTATATCACGATATAAGTCATTCATATCGGTCGATAACGATATATATTGAGTTTTTTTTTTTTAACCTAAATAAATAAGTAAGTAAGTAAGTAAGTAAGCTTTATTTATATACCGCCTTTCACAGACCAGAGTCACAAAGCGGTTTACAATTGTTATTTTTTGGGCACTTGTCCTCTCACTCCACACAGAGATGGGAGCGGACAAATATATTTGTTGTGTGGGCTTACCAACCTTAGCAGCCTTGTTTACAGTCACGGGGCGATGAGGCTGGAGGAATATGTTCACACTGTGTCCCTCGTTGTTAGTCCTGGTTTAATCCTGGTTTTTATTCCTGGTTTAGCTCCTGGTTTAGCTGTTTGAGGGTCTTGTGTCCCCGTGACCGCTCCGTGCGGCTCTGTGCCGCACATGCTTCCCGAGGAAAAAGTTAATCTCTTGCTTTCGCCGAATACATCGTGTCTGTCCACTGCCTCTGCCGCCGCACATGTTATTCCGCGCACGTACGTGCATAACCATTGACACGGCATTGAAACACGAGCTATAGATCCATGGACGCTACGCATGGTGCGGTTGTTGGTGTTTTTGCATTTCCCAGAAAGTTTTGCGGTTCCTGCTCGGCTGTTATTGGTCGAGAAGCCTCTGCCTACATCCCCCACAATGCCATGCGCTTATGAGTCGGCTTTACTTCCGGTGTTTTCTTCCTGTTTTTCCTGACGGAGTTAAGTTAAACTATCGAACATTCTATCAACCCCATTCTCTATTGATATCGAACACATGTCTATCGCGATATATATCGTTATCGTTTTATCGCCCAGCCCTAGCTGCAGCTGCTGAGCTTTACAGACCAAACTCTTATTGTGGATTTGAACATCTTTACTTTGTGTCTGGAGACTCGGATACATCATGTTTTTGTCTGAAAGGAAAATCTTATGGTTCCTTTAAAGCTGCATCAAGTCTAAGATTCAAACTGACATGTGATGAAGAAGGAGACAGAGTGGGGACATTATTATTCTGAACTAAACTGCAGATAAAAAACTATTGAAGAAGCAGCTGAAACAATAGTGAGTCCAAAAGGCAGTAATGATGCTTCTGTTTTCTTCCAGTGCGACTCAACGTTAGCTTAAATATATGAGTTAAGGGCTGGGACATGTCACTGATGACTTCTTTGGTCGTGCAGACGTCAAACTCATCGTCTCGATCTTGTGACCTTTTTTTTTGTTTTCATGCTTTGAACAATGTGTAGGACTTCTTTTTCAGTGTTGGACTCAGAACCTGTGAGAGTTGTTGTTTTGAATGGTTGATGCAGCTCTGGCCCCACATGGATAAAGCAGTAGTTTAGTTCTTTCATGTGTGTTATTTCATGCTTTGAACAGTGTCTAACACTCTCTGGTCTCTCTCTCTGGTACAATAGTAGTAAGTAAGTAATCTTTATTTATATACCGCCTTTTCGCTGCAGATCTGAGTCTCAAAGCATTTATCTCTCACTCCACACAGAGATGGGAGCGGGGTCGCCAGTACAGGAGGTGCGTGCCTGAACCATTGGACATATTTTTAGTGGTAGGGGAAACCGGAGTACCCGGAGGAAACCTACGCAGACACGGGGAGAACATGCAAACTCCACTCAGAAAGGCCCTGGTCCGACCGGGATTCGAACCCAGGACCTTCTTGCTGAGAGGCGAGAGTGCTATCCACATAGATCACACAGAAACAATATATAAATATATTTATATAAATATTTAGAGTCAGACTCTATATAAATATATACATTTTATATATTATACTCTAATATATACATTTTATTTACAGATGAACTACGTTGTAAAACAAGGATAACGTGTTTGTGTTTAGCGCCTTTTTTTGGACTTTTTTGTTACTTTTACAAAAGTCAGTAAATATTCTTGAAGACTGAAGAAAAGGCTCAGATGCAGAGTCTGGGATGGAGTCTCAGCAGAAGACATGTTTTATTGTTGCTTCACAGCGTAAGCCGCACGACCAGAGCTTCACAGCGTTCACATGGTTTTATACCAAGTCAGAACACAGAAGCTCTCCTCAGCGTCGCCATGGAGACAGTAGAGAAGTTTGCTCCCACCTTCAGACCAAAACATCCAGTGGAAAATCCCAGACTTCTACAGACTGTTGTAAGGAGCAGCTCAGTCTGAGCACGACACTAAAGTCTGATCAAAGATCCACAGGTGAATAAAAGAGGTTTAAAGTCTGTTCTTCATCTGTGTCTCTGCTGCGTCTCTTTACAGCTGCACTTTCTCAGGGGGCGGGGCCTCACACTTTTCTATAGCACATGTCACACTTTTTTAATCATACACTAAGGAAGCCAGGGAAAGCTTGGGCTCCAACACTGAGGAAACAATATTTGGAGACGAGAACAGAGAAAGATGAATTCAACAAAGTAAGAGAGTATAGAGGCTAACCCTGTGTTCATTTCTTTGTAGTTTCTAATTTACCCTCTTCTGTAAAAGATGAATTGAGTCTGTTTTCACGCGTTAAATGCAGTCGCACCAGACGATAGGACAACTGTGTTGCTCTCAATCTCTCGTTTATTCAAAGGTACAGCCGTTATATTTCTTTGTTGCGTAGCAACATGTAACAACAAAAGAGCATGGCGCGTGCCCAAACCATGTACTTATTCAAATCAAATCTGATTACAATCATGTTGTCATAACATTTTCTAAATCAAATAATAATGACATGTAAATTATGTGCAGACTATAAACATGTAAAAATGGCGCTTACAAAGAGAAAAGAAAATGAAACGCGTAATAAAACTATGCTCACATATGTACCATGTGTGTGTCCTTTTTCTCTACAGTATTTAAACACACACAGATCTAGATGGAAAAGTCCATATAAGACTCCAAGCATGTCCTCGTTGAGCAGCTGACAGCAGTTATTCTTCCATCACAGTTTTATGATGGTTCTTTGGCTCTCACTGTCGCTCCAACGCTGCTGAGTTTGCAGATAAGAAACGTCGTCACAAATGTGTAACTGATGCTTTCAGATGTTCATCAGGACCAGAACAGGACAAGACTCAGGAGTGATGTCTCTGTTGTTGAACGAGGCCTTCTCTAAATACATTCAATGGACAATTTCAGCCAAAGACACTCACTTTCAAATGTGCGCCTCAGTGTGACTGTAGTCCTGCAGCACAGCAGCAGGGGGCGCCATACTCCTTCATAAATGTGGAGCTGAGGGATTAGAATCCTGTGTGTGATGACCTTAAAGACACATAGATCACACAGAAACAATATTTGACCCATTTTAGTTTTTGTGACGAGCCACGACTGAGTGACTTCAAAAGGACAATACTACAGTTGGTCCTAACTCTGTTCTAAACCAGAGAATAACAATAGAACAGAGACATGTTGGAGTTCAGTGTTGGACATGTCTCAATCACTTGTTTTCCTGCTTTGATCCTCCTTCATAGAACTAAACACACAACATGTATGTGGTAGATTCACTTTAGTTTATTTGAATCAGGGCAGTACATATTCATCAGAGTGTGAGCAAACAGCTTCAACATAAACAAACTGGAACAAGGAGGAAAAGATCTGAGGCACATTTCAAATCAAATTCCCACGAAATTGGCAGCAGACTTCCGGTCTCCATTTTTTTGGGCACACCGCGCTACATAGGTAAACGTCCTAGAAGAGGTGACTGAAAAGGATACCAATTTTTTTCGTGTTTTGGACAAAAATGACTTCTCAGAAGTTGTAGTCGTACAGGGAGAGCCTCCAGCTAAAGGAACGCCAGCGATACCAAGTGAAAATGGGACTGATTGCGGGGAGAGATCCATATATGCTAGCAAAGGAGGACCTGAAGAATGATGCTAAGTGCTTACCTGCTGTTACGTACATTGACATCGTGAACTACCTCATAAATGCAAAAAGTGCGTACACATTTGAACAGCTGAAGGCATATAAATCAATGGAAGCCATGAATCAGCTGTGTTGTGGATGGGTGCGTGATGTACAAAGTATGACTGTGGAGTCCAACGTGTTGGTGTTATCAAAGGTATGTAGTGTTAGGATTCAAGCAGACAGAGACGGATCGTGGTGTGCCAAACTCTGGAAGTTTATTTAAGTTTCTCTCAAGTTCCACTGGTTTACTCTGTTTCTTTCTCCCAGACAGAATAAAGGCAGTACACAGTTTATATAGTCATTGTCACGTCACACATCGAAAGACATACGTGTCACAAAGAGACAGTCAAATCATAGTCATAACATGGAGTCCTTGTAGAGTCCTTGTACAGTCCTGCACGTAGGCCATATTGCTATCTAATACTAACACCCTCCCCTTTGATCACATAATCACATGTGATCACTCAATTTGATCAATCAATAAAGTGAAAAAAGAAAAATTTTTGTGTTTTCGGGCATCAGGAGTGACAGGTACCGCTGTTTCCCCCTGCTGACCACTGCAGGCACAAACATGTAATCTTTAATCATTTTTACTTTATCATGATAATTTGTACACATATTTGTGTGTGTTTTCTTTGGGAATTTCAAATATACCTGATTCTCTGCCAGGTCTTGCCCCAGCCCTTGTCCCACTCTGTGTTTATGTGTTTTCCATGCACCTTCTAAATCAAAGGAGGTCAAAGTGGTCATTACCCTTCATCATGAGTGGTACTGTGCAGGATCAATTACCCTGGAGTCAGGTCCAGAGCATCTCTGTCATCTGAAGGCCAGGTTTTCATTCCATTGTCTTTGAGAGATAGATCAGAGGTACACTGATTTGAAGATATAGACAAAAACATCCAAGACTTCTCGTTGAGTTTGGTGATCTTTCTCGAACACATCTCTGCAAATCCAGTTATCTTTCCCTTATTGAAATGTATGCAAAGTCAGTTCTTTTTAGTTAAGGCATGTCAAACTCAGGTCCTGGGGGCCAATTGAACCTTCAGTGGCCATTTTTATTTGGCCCTCTGCCATGCCAAACCCTTTGAGGTTGTTAAAGTAGGGTTGAGATCATAAAACACAAGTTCATTGTGTATCCATCCAACTTCAGCTCAGCCAATTATAGAGGTAACTCAGGTGAAGATAGTAAACATTTGTCATTCAGCCAACTACACAGTCATCACGGGTGTGGAGTGATTGCAACAATTCTCAGCTCTGTAACTTTGTATAGCGGTTTTGCGAGTGACCTTGGTCTAAAAAATGAAGCTATATAATAATAAATCGGTTTTATATAGCGCTTTTTTGGACATCAAAGACGCTTCACTTTGTTATTCTTTCACTCGATACACGGTGGTGATAAACTACTACTGTAGCCACAGTTGCCACTGGGGCACACTTGAAGAAGCGAGGCAAAGTATGTGCCATCGGCCCCTTGCACCAACAAACCATTCACACACTACACACCAGACTCATTCTAGGCAATGTGGGTGAAGGTCTTGCCTAAGGATCCACAACGGCAATGTGGCACTTACAGCCGCCCCACTGTGGTGGTGTTTCCCAGAAATAGACAAGCAGAATTGTAAGCAAATGTTAAGAACTTGGCTTTAGTAGATTACGGCTTTATTTCAGTCCAGTTAGCAAAATTTTATTCAAGTCACTACTCCAGGGGTGTGCTGTGAGAAATGTCATTTAGTATTGATTGCAAAACTAAATTGCCAGGAAAATTAAAGCTAAAATCAGAGCTAAAGGTGCCTTGACTTGCCGAAATTGGCATTATTAGCAACAAACCACAGCGCGTACACATCTTCCCATGGCATCTTTTTTAAATTGATAACTTGATTTGCAACAAGAATCCACTTCTCGATCAGTAACAAGACTTTATAATTACGTTCAGGAAGTCGGCTGTAGCACGCTGGCCTCAAACCCATTGATTCAAAACATCCCAGTGATTGTCACTAACGTAAATAACGCTTTGAAAATTGAGTTGCCCTTTTATTGGGGCACACCATCTCAGGCCCACGTGGCCTTGGCCCAGTGGGATCAGGGCGCATGGAGGTATGAGGGGGCACATATTTATCAGCCACTCTAGTTATTGATTGCTGGGTGGCTGTTCGGATGTCTCCCACTCCCACACCCAGCGCTGGTCTGTGCACCCGGGAGCGCTTTGGGCGGTTACGCACGGGGACTTTGTGATTAATAAATAATAATTAATAATAGTAGAAGAGTAGAAGACGATCTTCGTTTCTCTCAAAGTCGCCTTCATGTCATTGTTCATTCACTCTATGCACAGGGGTGATAAACTACTACTAAAGCACAGTGCTGGGGCACACTAACGGAAGCGAGGCAAACCTGTATGTGCCAAGGGCCCCTTTGCCCAACCTTTCACACATACACACCCAGACTCATTCTAATGTGGCGAAAAATCTTGCCTAAGGACAAATAACAGAAGCAGCATTGTGGTACCTGGTGTTCCCAGAGGTATCCACACAGCACTTATCAAGCCATGCCATGCTTAGCTTAGGTATGTGCACACTCGGGGGAACGCTATATTGACTCGGGAGAACGGCTATATAGGCCTATTCTTGGGCCTAATTTAGATACCTTATGATCGAGTGCGTAAAGAGCTGCAGTTTAATGGTCCTTGTAATTTGACATTTTCTTTTACCCTGGTATTTCTTCCTGCGCTGGCTGCCAATTCACCTGCTGTAAACGGGTAAAGTCCAACACAAAAATGTATAAATACGTCAGTTGAGAACCTCCATAGAAACGTTTGACTTCTTGTCTATCCCAAAAAAGGTTACATTTAAAAGTATGATTTGAACTTTTGGTGTTGATGGTCATTGTTTGTTTCCCACATTCCCACAGCATGGATTATAAAACTATAGTCCATTGATGTGAATAAAGATGATTTCTCGACTGTCCTGGTGGATTTCGGCTTTTGATCTTTTTCTAACTGTTGTTTTGCCTCCATATGTTAACTGTCTTTCAATAACCTTTTCTTTTACAATGGGAGCAACCTGCTCTCGGTTTTAGTTACTGAATCTATGGAGAGATAAGTTCTTCCCATCGAAAAAAGCCTGTTTTTATCACGAAATTGGGAGCATTTATTAATAGTGAGCCAAATTTTGGCTTAAGCTTGCTTAAAAATTTTTTTGTAAGCAAAGCAATAACGTTATGAACGTGGCTTCACCGGTTACATTAGTGTGCTGTGAATATTTGAATGCACATTTTACTATTGCTTTGATGTCGTTATCTAAACCGTGTGTCCGTAATGTTTTAATTACTGCCTATCCAAAAAGACGTAGGTGTCAGACCACTTCACAAAAGCAGTCAAGGAATGCATGATTGAAGAAAGAGCCTTCTTACAGCAGCAATGTGTAGTAAATGTAGGTAAATGTAGAAAAACGCTTCTGCCATTTATTATTCTTCCTTACAGAACAAAGTCAAGGCTCAGTTATAAACCATAGTATGTGTAACTCACTCAATCAAGGACAAAAATAACACAGGAACATAGCTGTAGCATAACTTAAAACGTTAAGGTTCACCGTCGTCATTTTCTCTCCGGTCTTATTCGGCATGTGCATAGCTCCAAGTTTGAATGCAGAACAAAAAACCCCACAAAATAAAAAAAATCACCCCACGCGCTATCTTAAACAGATGGTATAATAGTATTCTTTACCCTGTTTGCAAAAAAACGTACAAGAGGATGACTGATAGATTTACCCACAAATAGTAATACTGGTCAGGTAGAGAAATGACAGGAATATAAATACAGACATTGTAGAGAAATGAGATGTTACAATGAAATCAGGACATAATAAATGGGACTAAATCGCCATGTGAGTAAAATGCTAAACAAAAAATTACTTGAATAAGCAATTTGAAATGATTGGCCAGTGTAGTCACTTCGTAGTTCTTTGCAAAAAAAATGATTCAAATATGAGGTGATAATGCTTGACATCCAATGTGTTTTTCATCTTATTTTGAAGTACTTTATGCGGTTTTAAACAAAGGGGGGACTATTGCCAATGGGAGAAGGTCATTTCGTCTATTTCAAGAATGATGCTTTATTTCTCCTTCAAAGGAGACATTTCTTGTATATTTTAAAAAACTAGATAATTTGGCTTGACTCTTGGACGTCATAAAATGTGCGTGAATGAAGATAAATTTGGCGGAATTTGAGCAAGTTTTTACTATTTTGAATCATTTTTTGCAGGGTCTTGGTATTCAAACCGTTTTGAGTACCATCTTGACTACAGAATGTAACAAATGAAAGTTAACAATATCTAGGCAAGCAAGAGGAAAAAGTGAATTGTGTCTAGTAGCCCGCGCTGGTTGTCCTGTGCCTGGTTGAAGGGTTGGCTGGTCTCGCCCGATTCCGGTCCTGTGGTCTATGGACTGGTATTCCTCTCGAGTTTCTGGTGACTGTGGGGAACCCTGCAAAAGAACAAGTTACAGGTCTGTGTTGTCATCATGGTCGCTTCTTCTCTCCAAGATATTTTATTAAAAATGTGGTCCGTAAAAGAGTTCCAAAAACTATATACTGTTTTATATATTTGTGCTTGAAGTGGACACCAGTCAGAGATGGTGATTGTTGTTGTAATGAATGATAAACTAGACCCTCTTTTCACGCATTGTTAGTGCTTATGTGACCAAGTATTGTCAAATAAACGTGCTTAAATAGGAGTTCTGCTGGGTACCCTTCTTGGATGAGCTGTTACAGAGCTTCTCAAAGTCATAGGAGGTACTTTTGGGACCATATATTCAGAGTGAGACCCTCCCAGGGGCTATGAAGATGAAATTAGCTTTGGAATGTGCATTTCACGGTATTTCTTTTTTTTCCTTTTTATTTTCTTCCTTTCGTCTGTGTGAATGTATATACAGGGAGTAAGTTTAAAAAAGGACATGGGAAATATATTGTAAAAAAAAAACTTAAAACAAACTTTGCTTTCCATTTTTTTTATTAGATTACTTTGAGCCACTCTGGGTTGACTTAAAAATCACAGGAATTTACAGAGCTATAGTGGTGGGGAATAGTGATATTTGTGTGTATTTTAAGTGATAGAAAACGATTGATTTGACATTTACTAGCTTCACACAATGAGTAGAAGCTAGTTAAGCTCCAAATTACTGGCAAGGAAAACCAAAAACATAAACGAGCATAGGGCTAACCCGTTATCTTCTTTGCCAGGCCCTATCAGATTAAAGTCTGAATAATTTCAGCTCACAGTCAAAGGAATAGGACAATGACACTAATCTCGAAAGTCAGAGAAGTTTAAGTAACACCACTTAATTATAATCTTTTGGACTTGAATGTTAAAATATTCGACTTTAAGCTCATAAAGAAAAAAAACCTGTGTGGAGCCCTAAGCTCTGTTGTATGCCTTCTTTCATGCTTAACTCGTACAATAAAACACATGTTTATTTAAATCTAATTAAAGTTTTCAAGACTTCTTCTCACGTTCATGTATATTAGAAAGCCAACCCTCGAAAAGGACCAACCGGTAGCGTTGTTCGAATACTGATCACAGAACTTTCAGAAGTTCAAAGGACTTCTCCCTCTATAACCTCAACATGAGCCATTGTGACAGACATGGCTGTTTATTACTACCACTCAATTACATTTTTAAAATATATTATTCTCTGGGCAGAGGGCTTTATTGTACAGGACAGCTTTGGAGTCAAAACAGGACAGAGAGCGAGACCTTCGGCAAATGGTTTGGGCATTAAAACCGTGGACGCCAACCACCAACAGAGCATGGATATATTTGATTGTACAGGCATTTTTAAATTGAGATAATCCTTCAGAGAGAAATGTGGGAAGTATGACTACAAATGATCACCAAACCCAGAGATCCTGACATACCAAAGAGATAGTGGTGCGAGTGAACATTTGTGTTGCCTGTAAATGGACTTGGAGGCAACAGAAGTGACATTACTAGTTTACATACTTGAAGATTGAACGATTGTGAATTGTGTAGGATTGAGTCTGTAGTAAAAGGGGTCTACTGTTATTTCACAAATAAACATGAAAGTTTCTCTCAACTGAAATACGTTTTTGTATTATTTTCTAATATTTTTAAGTGCATTTTGTGTACGGTATTTTTTGGAAATAGTCTCTTATTTCTTGAAGGTTTGTTTCTCTGATCTGTGTCCTCTGAGATAACTACTGTTGTGCATTTACGGCTTTACACAAAATAAAATGTTGTTGAAAAAAACCTGAATAATGTACATACAGCTTGGCTCGCAGAACAGATACCAGGCTTAAATCCTTGGACAAAATATGTTATCGTTGATAAAGTGTGTACGTTTTTAAAACTAAATCAAATATGAAGTGCAATACTGCAGAATGTCTACTGATTGTCACTTTATTACTTATTATCCTGCTCTATATCTATATAACTTCGAGAGAGAGAGAGAGACGCGAGCAGAGAGAGAGAGAGATGCGAGCAGAGAGAGAGAGATGCGAGCAGAGAGAGAGAGAGATGCGAGCAGAGAGAGAGAGATGCGAGCAGAGAGAGAGAGATGCGAGCAGAGAGAGAGAGATGCGAGCAGAGAGAGAGAGGCGTGAGCAGAGAGAGAGGTGAGCAGAGAGAGAGAGATGCGAGCAGAGAGAGAGAGATGCGAGCAGAGAGAGAGATGCGAGCAGAGAGAGAGAGACGTGAGCAGAGAGAGAGGGACACGAGCAGAGAGAGAGACGTGAGCAGAGAGAGAGACGTGAGCAGAGAGAGAGGGACACGAGCAGAGAGAGAGACGTGAGCAGAGAGAGACGTGAGCAGAGAGAGAGACGTGAGCAGAGAGAGACGTGAGCAGAGAGAGAGAGACGCGAGCAGAGAGAGACGTGAGCAGAGAGAGACGTGAGCAGAGAGAGAGAGGCGTGAGCAGAGAGAGAGAGGTGAGCAGAGAGAGACGTGAGCAGAGAGAGAGAGACGCGAGCAGAGAGAGAGAGCAGAGAGAGACGTGAGCAGAGAGAGAGAGACGCGAGCAGAGAGAGAGAGCAGAGAGAGACGTGAGCAGAGAGAGAGACGTGAGCAGAAAGAGAGAGACGTAAGCAGAGAGAGAGAGGCGTGAGCAGAGAGAGAGAGAGGTGAGCAGAGAGAGAGAGAGAGACGCGAGCAGAGAGAGAGAGAGGTGAGCAGAGAGAGAGAGACGCGAGCAGAGAGAGAGAGACGTGAGCAGAGAGAGAGAGACGCGAGCAGAGAGAGAGAGATGCGAGCAGAGAGAGAGAGATGCGAGCAGAGAGAGAGAGAGATAGATGCGAGCAGAGAGAGAGAGAGATGCGAGCAGAGAGAGAGAGATGCGAGCAGAGAGAGAGAGATGCGAGCAGAGAGAGAGAGACGTGAGCAGAGAGAGAGGGACACGAGCAGAGAGAGAGACGTGAGCAGAGAGAGAGACGTGAGCAGAGAGAGAGGGACACGAGCAGAGAGAGAGACGCGAGCAGAGAGAGAGAGACGCGAGCAGAGAGAGAGAGACGTGAGTCCGCGTGTCTATGGTCCGCGCTCGGAGCCCAGACGGCAGTGCGTTCTCTGAGTTGTCAGAGCGGGGGTCACAGCAGCTGCTCTCGGGGCCAGAGCGGAGGATGTAACGTAACGTTCGGTTTATCAAAACATATCACAATATTTAACGTATAACACTAGTGAATTTCACCTAGATTTTTTCAGACATTAAAGACAAGATGTTATATAATAATTGTTTAATGAAAAAACAATTTTGCCACAAGCAACCAAAAGATGTGCCTCAGACAAGAATCGAACCTGGGTTCTCCAGGTCCCTGTATTTAATGCTATCCATTCGGCCAACAAAGCACCTCTGGGCTAGACAGGTTTGCACGCAGTCTTATACCTGAGCGTCTAAGTCGCTGGCAGAGCTAAAGCGGACTTAGCCTGCCACCTTGTGGCGATAAGATGTACTATTTTTCACGCAGCTGCGTGATTCCCGAGAAGCGTGAATGAAGACGACAAAACGGAATGGGACCTACTGTAGAAGTCCCGAAGCAGGCCGGGGTCCAAGATCAAGCCACGAGAAACCCAAGACCTCTCCTCCGGGCCATACCCCTCCCAGTCGACCAAATACTGGAAACCCCGGCCCCAGCGACGGACGTCCACGATCCGACTGACCGTGAAGGCAGGATGACCACCAACAACCAGGGCAGGAGGAGGGGGCTCGGCAGGCAGGGACAAGGAACTGGACTGAACCGGATTAAGCAAGGACACATGGAACACCGGACACGCAAGGCAGTGGGCAGCTTGAGCTTGACCGTAACAGGATTGATAATCTCAACAACTTCATAAGGCCCCACATACCTCGGAGCAAGTTTCTTGCACTCAACTTGAAGAGGAAGGTCCTGAGAAGAGAGCCAGACCTTCTGACCCACCTTATAAACAGGTGCAGGGACGCGATGCTTATTTGCCACGGACTGGGTACGAGACGTAGTGCGAACCAGAGCTGCTCGAACCGTACGACAGATGCTCCCGCAGCGCTTTATATGAGCATCCACTGAAGGAACAGCCACTTCCTCCTCATGAGCCTGAAACAACGGAGGCTGGTAGCCCAGAGATGCCATGAAAGGGGACATACCAGTCGCCGAGCTGACCATGGAATTGTGGGCATACTCAATCCACGGAAGGAAAGTTGACCAGGCAGCCGGATGGCGAGATGTAACACACCGAAGAGCCGTACCCAAATCCTGGTTGGCACGCTCCGCCTGACCATTAGATTGGGGATGAAACCCTGACGAGAGACTGGAAGAAGCACCCAGAGTTCGACAGAATGACTTCCGAACCTGGGAAGAAAACTGGGGACCACGATCGGATACAATATCAACTGGGATGCCATGCAAACGAAATACTTCTCTAACTAGAATATTAGCAGTGTCCATGGCAGAGGGGAGTTTAGGAAGAGCCACAAAATGCACTGCCTTGGAAAAACGGTCCACAATGGTCAAAATAACAGCGTTACCTTCAGAGGGTGGCAACCCAGTAACAAAGTCCACTGCAATATGGGACCAGGGGCGAGAAGGCACAGGGAGAGGGTGCAGCAGACCAGCTGGAGGCAAGTGCGAACTTTTACTGCGGGCACAGACATGACATGCAGAAACGAACTCGCGTACATCCGGTCCCAAAGTTGGCCACCAGAAGTGCTCCTTAATGAATGATAGTGTGCGAACAATACCTGGGTGGCACGCAAGCTTCGAGGAGTGACCCCACTGGAGAACTCTGGACCGGACAGCAGATGGAACGTAGAGGCGGTTTTGTGGGCCATTTCCTGGGTCAGGGTCCAACTGTTGGGCCTCGTTCACCACTCTGTCAATGTCCCAATGTGCGGCAGCCAAGATGCAGGAAGGAGGGATAATGGTTTCAGGAGAGGCAGTAGGGTTATCAGGGGTGTGGATTTGAGAGAGTGCATCGGGTTTAATGTTCTTTGATCCGGGCCGATAAGTCAAAGTGAACTTAAATCTTCCAAGGAATAGGGCCCAACGTGCCTGACGAGAGTTTAATCTGCGGGCTGAACGGAGGTACGACAAATTTTTATGATCTGTCCAAATGATAAACGGGTGCCGAGCTCCCTCTAGCCAGTGTCTCCACTCTTGAAGTGCCAAAACCACAGCCAGTAACTCTCGGTTTCCAACGTCATAGTTTCTCTCTGCCTCAGACAGCCGTTTGGAGAAAAAAAAAAGGATGGAGTTTGTTGGTAAGAGGGGAACGCTGGGAGAGTATGGCTCCTACACCTGTATCTGACGCATCAACCTCCACAAGGAACTGAAGACTTGGGTCAGGGTGGACGAGGACCGGAGCGGTAGTAAAGCGGTGCTTGAGGTCTTTAAATGCAGTTTGCGCTTCAGGTCTCCATTTGAAGGGTGACTCGGCTGAAGTTTCTGATGAAGCGCCTGTAAAAATTATCAAAACCCAAAAATCTTTGCAATTGTTTTCGGGTCATAGGCGTTGGCCACTCAGCAACTGCATTAACTTTAGCTGGGTCTGCTTTCAGTCTTCCTTGCTCCACAATAAATCCTAAGAAGCTTACAGAGTTTACATGGAATTTGCACTTTTCTGCCTTGACATATAGCCTGTTTTCCAATAAACGTTGCAAAACTAAACGGACATGTAGAATGTGCTCTTCTTTGCTGCGTGATTTTGTCAACAAAGAAAAACCCTGCTGCTACAGGGGAAGAGGAAGGCCGGATGTGCCCAGTGACTCATTAATGTATTTTTCCATAGCACCCATTTCCCGGGGTGAAAGGTTGTATAGGCGGCTTGAGGGCAGTTGCGCACCTGGAAGGAGTTCAATGGCGCAGTCATAAGGCCTATGAGGGGGGAGGGAAAGTGCCTTGTCTTTGTTAAACACTTCGCCTAAATCATGATATTCAATTGGTACTTTGGAAAGATCAGCGGGTTCAAAAGCCGGAATGCTGCAAGGTTGACAAGGTGTAAGAGCAGAGCGTAGGCAGTTTGAGTGGCAAAACACACTCCAATTGGTCACTGAACCCGACTGCCAGTCAAACTGAGGGTTGTGTAGTTTTAACCATAGTACCCCTAAAACAATTGGGGCAAAAGGGGATGGCAGAACTGATAATTTAATTGTTTCCTTATGGTTGCCCGATAAAACTAAAGTTAGGTTTAGTGCGAAGAGTAACGTTGGCGATTAGGCTTCCATCAACAGACTTGACTGGTTTTGTTATGAAGGCAGGGCTTAAATAGAGCGTTTTGTATATAGTTGTAGTACCTGATCTGGCCACCAGGGGCGCGCCCGCTAGTGAGCAGTGAAAAGTTTTGGGCTGTTTTAGTGATGTTCTGTGTGCTCGAGAGATAAGGGCAGATTACAGTGCTGTGTGTAAAAAGCTTGTGTGCGTCCATTAGAGAGGTGGGTGATTGTCAATAGTGTTTAATATGTGTTATGGGTTTGGGAATGGGTTAGAATTGTAGTTTAAGTGTTTAGTGCAAGTTCATGGGGATTGAGGCTAGTTTAGCTCCTGGGCTAGGTGGCTAGGCTAGTCCTCTGAGTGTATGTTTACTCATTACTTCATTATTTAAATACACTTGGTAGTGAATGGTTTGTCTGTTAGTGCGAGTTAGAGCCAGGAGTATCTGAGCTGTGTTAATTTGTGTGTAATTCAATTTATTGTTAAGATACAGTTAAAGCTAAGGCATTACAATGCATATGGCCAGAGAGAGGCTCATTCACACTGAGAGAAAATGTTCAGTAGTCATGTTATTAGCACTGGGTTATTATGTTATTAGGTTAGGAAGACATTAGTTTGATGTGTATAATTATGTTTAGTGTTATTATTAGATTATGCTAATTGTAGTGATGCACATTATTACTGTGTAGTAACTGTTATATTATTCTAATATTTTGTTTCTATCTGTTTGTGTTACAGAACCACACACACACACACACACACACACACACCACATACACACCGTTCTGTACAACTCAGAATAAAGAGAATAACCATCAACAAGGCTGATCATTTGCATCCTGACCGATGTCCACTCCGCGACAACAATAAGACAATAACCAGCTAATTATAGTGAAACCTTCATTACAGGTTTGGGTTTCTCCAGGGATTCAGTGGGAATACCATGGTCTCTGACAAAATCATAGTCAATAAAATTATCATCAGATCCAGAGTCAATGAGTGAACAAATAGGTAATGACTCACCATTGAGTTGGATCACAGACTGTAGTTGCATGCGTGGCGGGGATTTGATGTTTGAAGTAACATGGCTCACCAGCGACCCCTGTCCTGCTGATGAGCCTAGTCTTTTGATTGAAGGTTACACTGGCTCCTGAAATGATCAGATCCTCCACAGTAAAAGCAAAGTCGTGATTGTAGTCTGCGCTGGCGTTCAGTGGAATCCAGGCGTAGGCGGCCCAACTGCATGGGTTCAACGTGATTAGTAGATTGTGCTACACTTTCTTGATGGAGCTTGGGAAAAGCAGGAGGTGGCAGTGTAACATTAAAACCACGTGAAGTCCTTTCTCTGCTTCTTTCTCTTAATCTGTTGTCCAATCTGATTGTCAAAGAAATCAAAGATTCAAGGTCTGAGCATTCGTCCCTCACAGCAAGTTCGTCCTTTATACTCATTAAGTCCATGAAAGAATGCTCCTTGAAGAGCCTTGGAATCCCACCCACTTTCTGCAGCCGCAATGCGAAAATTCAAAGCATACTGGGCAACTGAATTAGAGCCTTGTTTGAGTGAAAAAGGCGTTGACCGGCTTCCTTACTTTGAATTGGGTGGTCGAATATGCGCTTCATTTTGTCAGTGAAGTGGGCATATGAATGGCAAATTGGTGATTGGCTGACCCAGGCAGCTGGGGCCCATTCTGAGGCTTTCCCTGTTAACAACCCCACTATGTAGGCTATCTTTGAACGATCTGAAACATAGGTCAATGGCTGCTGTTCAAAAACTAAATCACATTTTAACAAAAACGCTTCACAGGTCCCCAAGTCCCCGGAGTATGGCTGAGGAGTGGGTATAAATGACTCACGTGATACTTGAGGTCGAAAATCTCCTGGTGTGGGTTGTGTAGCACCTGCAGCCATGCTGGTGGAGGCTGTAGCGGGGGATGGGGTCTGCTGATTGGAAACCATCTTGAGCTGATTCCCCAAATCAGTGACATAGGTGGAGAGTCTCTGCAGAGTCTCAGCGATTTCTTTGAGTCCTTCTTCATGTCGTCCTAATGTTTGTCCCTGGGATACAACAGCTTTGACGATGGATTCAGGGTCTGCGGGGTCCATAATTGGCCAGATTGTTCTGTTATGGGAATGCAAAGGACCCCAAAGCAGAGAAACAAAAATATTTATTGAAAAAACTCTTGGCTTGGTGTGGCTTGGTGTGGCTTGGCTGGGCTTGGCTTGGCTGGGAGCAGTCCACTGGAGCAGGCAGGCAATATGGCAAAATACAAAAACGTAAGTAGATGCTCCCGTCAGCTAAAACATAAACACAAAAGGCATGTAAGCATACATATACACGGGCTTAGAAATGAATATGCTAACGCAAGTGAGGGGGGGCTATGGATATTGTGCAAAGTGAACCAGAAGGGGTCTATTGTAAATAGGTGAGATAACCAGGTGAGAGTACACTGTATGCCAAGGGAGGACAGGAGAACTGAAAGTTAAATAATGTATTACAAAAAATAAACTGCAAAAATTGTGCACGTCCAGAATACACTAATCCTAAAAGTCCATAAAAACAAGGCGGGCTAAAATACTTAAAGGACAACTCACCCTCAAATCCACTTTTTTGTTGTTGCTGATAAACAAGAAGACAGTGGAGATGATTGTGGACTTCAGGAAGAGCACTGTCCCCCCGCCCCCACCCTCCGTGATGGACTCTCCCATCACTTCTGTGGAGTCCTTCCGTTTCCTGGGCACCACCATCACCCAGGACCTCAAGTGGGAGCCGACCATCAGCTCCCTCATCAAGAAGGCCCAGCAGAGGATGTACTTCCTGCGGCAGCTCAGGAAAGCCAAGCTGCCTGCACAGATGTTGGTGCAGTTCTACACGGCCATCATCGAGTCCATCCTCACCTCCTCCGTCACCGTGTGGTTCGCTGGAGCCACAGTCAGGGACAAACAGAGACTACAGCGCATTGTGCGCTCTGCAGAGGAAGTGATCGGCCGCAGCCTTCCATCGCTGCAGGACCTGTACGTCGCCCGAGCTCGAGGCCGGTTCTGGTCGTATCACAGCCGACCCCTCTCACCCTGCACATGGACTATTCCAACCACTCCCCTCAGGCAGGAGGCTGCGGTCCATCAGGACTAGAACCTCCCGCCACAAGAACAGTTTCTTCCCCTCTGCTGTTGGACTCTTGAACACTTCTTAACCTGTCCCCCCCGCCCTTTATAAAGTCACTTTACTGCCCATCATACGTCACTTTACTTCACTGTACTGCTGTCACCTTACATTGTGTGCACCATGTGCACTTGTATATTGTAAATAGTAACTGTAACTCTATTTTAAATTTAAATTTATTCTTTAGAAGTGTTTTTTATTCTTATTTTTATTATCTCTTTTTGACTGTTGCACTGAGCCAAAGCAATTTCCTAGTCTGTGACCTCCTGTTACTTACGTGGCAATAAAAATGATTCTGATTCTGATTCTGATTCTGAAACAGTATAAATGAGTGTCCAATAGTGTTGTGTACATATCCTGGTCATAATTTTGTCACTTTAGTGCAAATTTGTTGAAAGATAAACTTTCTGCCTAAAACTGTCTGTGAGGCGCCATCTGCAGGCGACCTGTATTACTACATTTGAATTTTGAATCTGGCGCCGTCTGCAATGGCTCGTTACGTCAGCAGCCCCGCCGCTCTGAGGTGTATACACGGCCCAGTCGCTCGCAAGATGGCTGCGACCGGTGCTCTCTCTGCACACTAGTGTTTGCGGTGCCTAACTTTGCACAAATGTGCCACTATCTGAACTTCAAGTAAGCAACCAGAAAACCCGGATCAACTGGTAGCGCAATCTGTGGACTATAACCGCAAGTAGACGCTAAGTTTCCTGCACAAATATGGAGCTATTATTGTTTCAATAATATTTGTGTGTGCGTAAAAAGATTTGTGCGTGCGTAACCAGATTTGTGTGTGCGTAACCAGATTTGTGTGTACGTAAAAAGATTTGTGCGTGCGTAACCAGATTTGTGTGTGCGTAACCAGATTTGTGTGTACGTAAAAAGATTTGTGCGTGCGTAACCAGATTTGTGTGTGTGTAAAATAAATATTTGTGCGTGTGTAAATAGATTTGTATGTACGTATCAAGATTTGTGTGTGCGTAAAAAGATTTGTGTGTCTGTAAAGAAAAAAAAAGTATGTTTGACACTCAAGCCAAGCGTGTGTCAAAAAGATTTGTAAGTGTAATGTGGTTGTTCTAGCAGTACACCAGCAGATGGTGCTGTTGTAGCTGGTTATTACCTACACGCAAGCAAACCAGCTGAGTTTGTGGCACTATAGTGTAGATAGAGAAAACCGAAGGATTTAAGAAGAAGAAAAGTTCAGGATGACAAGGAACACTAAAATTCCCACAAAATCCGACCTTTATGAAAGCTGTAGGTTCTTTGTCAGCTGTTTTAGTTTACTTTGAGTTCTATGGGGAAAATGGCTGTGTAGCCCACGTGATTTTAGTCTGCAGTACGCGAGAATCCTTCAGCTCCAAGCTAGTAACACCCAAACCAGTTATTATAATAGATCCATGTATAATACAGTGGTGTGAATGACAGGATTTTGAATATAGGAAAACAATATCATAAACAGCTGCGGTAGTGTGTCTTGTCAAGGCAGTAGGTTTTGGTTTGCTTGTGTGTAGGTAATAACCAGCTACAACAGCACCATCTGCTGGTGTACTGCTAGAACAACCACATTACACTTACAAATCTTTTTGACACACGCGTGGCGGCAGAGGTGTGTCAAAAAGAGATTTGTGTGTAAAACAGAGCCTGTGCGTAGCACTTAGGCTTTTTTCCGTTCTTCTCTTCGTACAACGTGGTTATTTACACACAGATTGTTCTGCTACAGATACAAATGTCAAATTACACACACACAAATCTGTTTACGCACGCACACAGTCCAAGTTACACTTGCGAATCTGCGAAGGCAGGACTGCGTCAAAAGATTTGTGTGTAAAAAAAAACTTGAGTGTAAAACATACTTTTTTTTTCTTTACAGACACACAAATCTTTTTACGCACACACAAATCTTGATACGTACATACAAATCTATTTACACACGCACAAATATTTATTTTACACACACACAAATCTGGTTACGCACGCACAAATCTTTTTACGTACACACAAATCTGGTTACGCACACACAAATCTGGTTACGCACGCACAAATCTTTTTACGTACACACAAATCTGGTTACGCACACACAAATCTGGTTACGCACGCACAAATCTTTTTACGCACACACAAATATTATTGAAACAATAATAGCTCCATACACAAACAAAGAGAGAACGGACCACGCCGTGCCGGAGCTGTGTGTGTGCACTCACAGTGTCGCTCCCTTCACCACTCGTCCTCACCATGTCTAACGTCAAAGATAACAAACGAGGTAGAGATCGCAAATCAAAACCTCTCCTCCCCTCCCAAGGTATACAATCCTCTTTTGTGGAAAACGGTAACGAACTCCACTCGTTCCCGACCGAGGGCTTATCTCAGCTGGACATAGTCATACAGCTCTACCCCTGATCCAAAAAGAGATAGATCCGAGCCCAGTCTTTTTGAGATACTAGAGGAGATCAAAGCTCCTCGCAAAGACATGACCGACGGTCAAGCTAAACTTGAAAAGATGATTGAAGAGAACAAGGCCGAAATAAAAGAGCTGATAAAAAGCTCTGAGTTTTACCATGAACAACTCGTCAAAATCCAGTCCAAAGTTACAGTCGTCGAAAAAAGTTCTGTTGTGGAATTTCTAAGGAGTGAAATACACAATATTAAATATAAAATAAACAACAAGAGCTGTAATTCAAATCAAAGTGTGGTTTATTATCTCAGTATATGTATACATATACAGGAAATACAACCGTGTAACGGCGTGGCAGGTCCCGGGTAAATCTGCTGAATAGTGCTCATTCTCTCTCACATTTATAGGATGAAACAAACAGAAGAGTCTATCTATGGCGTCTCTGAGTCCAAGATTAAAGTGGCAGCCGTTGCCCAAACCCCCCTCTCCTCTGACGTCTTACTCTGATAGACTCTGATATTACTCTGATATTAGGAAGAATGGTCAGCCTGACCGGTGAGCCCGCTCTTCTTGCCCCTGATATCAAGCTAGTATCTGCCTCCACCCCGTGATTGGCCTCGCGTCCCTACAGAACAACAGTTTAGTTAGTTTGAACAGATTTACTAGCTTTGAACATTGTCCCAGATATCCTAATTAGGCCCGAGCCCCGAACGGGGAAAGGGCCTATTGTTTTTGCTCGAGAGATGTCAAATTCTGCACTTTGAGCCTTAATTTCACCCCCTGAACATGCATGAAAAGTTGTAAAATTTTGACCAAACATCAGACCTGGTGAAAAATTTGATATTTTGGTGTTTATTTTTATGGGACTCAAAAAATGCCAGAACAGCGCCACCTACAACAGCCAATGGGAGTTTCAGAGGTCAAGTTTGTCGTAGAGCCATGAAATTCGGTACACATGTTCCTCAAGTCAAGATACGACCGAAATGTTATCATGGCTCCGCCCTCTGACAAACAGGAGGCCCATAAATTTCACTGCAAAATGGAAAAATGAACAGCAAAAGTTTTCATACATGTCGGTTGGAAAGCGACTCCTCCTCGGCCGTTTCACCGATTGGCCTCCATATCACTCCACATTGTCTAAACATATGTACCATCAAAATGACCTCAGGGATTTTTGATCAGTGAAACGTTGTTTGAGCAGCGGAGCGGCAAAATGTGAGTGTTTATTGGCCGTTTTTCACAACCTTCTATTTGCTCCCGTTTACACATACAAATTCCGATTTGCACAAAACTTGAATCCATGGTTCAACTCTAGGGTCTAGGTCATTTGAAAGTGAAATAATTGAACTTGGCTCATTAACGCCCCCTACAGACTATTTCAGAGTTTTTTGTATGAAAAACTCTGAAAATTTTGACTCCATCTGTAGGGGCACTAATGAGCCAAGTTCTTTTATTTCACTTTTAATTGACCTAAACCCTAGAGTTAAACAATGTATTAAAGTTTTGTGCAAATCAGACTTTGTATGTGCAAACGGGAGAAAATTTAATATTGTCCAAAACGGCCAAAAAAAGGTCACAATTTGCAGCTCCCCTGTTCAAACAACGTTTCACTGATGAAAAATCGCCGAAGTCATTTTCAAGGTACATGTGTTGAGATGATGTGGAGTAATTTTGAGGCGAATCGGTGAAACGGCCGAGGAGGAGTCGCTTTCCAACCGACATGTATGAAAATGATTGCTGTTCATTTTTCCATTTTGCAGTGAAATTTATGGGCTTCCTGTATGTCAGAGGGCGGGGCCATAATAACATTTTTTTCATGTCTTGACTTGAGGAACATGGTACCGAATTTCATGGCTCTACGACAAACTTGACCTCCGAAAAATCCCATGGGGGTTATTATTAGGCCCGAGCCCCGAACGGGGAAAGGGCCTATTGTTTTTGCTCGAGAGATGTCAAATTCTGCACTTTGAGCCTTAATTTCACCCCCTGAACATGCATGAAAAGTTGTAAAATTTTGACCAAACATCAGACCTGGTGAAAAATTTGATATTTTGGTGTTTATTTTTATGGGACTCAAAAAATGCCAGAACAGCGCCACCTACAACAGCCAATGGGAGTTTCAGAGGTCAAGTTTGTCGTAGAGCCATGAAATTCGGTACACATGTTCCTCAAGTCAAGATACGACCGAAATGTTATCATGGCTCCGCCCTCTGACAAACAGGAGGCCCATAAATTTCACTGCAAAATGGAAAAATGAACAGCAAAAGTTTTCATACATGTCGGTTGGAAAGCGACTCCTCCTCGGCCGTTTCACCGATTGGCCTCCATATCACTCCACATTGTCTAAACATATGTACCATCAAAATGACCTCAGGGATTTTTGATCAGTGAAACGTTGTTTGAGCAGCGGAGCGGCAAAATGTGAGTGTTTATTGGCCGTTTTTCACAACCTTCTATTTGCTCCCGTTTACACATACAAATTCCGATTTGCACAAAACTTGAATCCATGGTTCAACTCTAGGGTCTAGGTCATTTGAAAGTGAAATAATTGAACTTGGCTCATTAACGCCCCCTACAGACTATTTCAGAGTTTTTTGTATGAAAAACTCTGAAAATTTTGACTCCATCTGTAGGGGCACTAATGAGCCAAGTTCTTTTATTTCACTTTTAATTGACCTAGACCCTAGAGTTAAACAATGTATTAAAGTTTTGTGCAAATCAGACTTTGTATGTGCAAACGGGAGCAAATTTAATATTGTCCAAAACGGCCAAAAAAAGGTCACAATTTGCAGCTCCCCTGTTCAAACAACGTTTCACTGATGAAAAATCGCCGAAGTCATTTTCAAGGTACATGTGTTGAGATGATGTGGAGCAATTTTGAGGCGAATCGGTGAAACGGCCGAGGAGGAGTCGCTTTCCAACCGACATGTATGAAAATGATTGCTGTTCATTTTTCCATTTTGCAGTGAAATTTATGGGCTTCCTGTATGTCAGAGGGCGGGGCCATAATAACATTTTTTTCATGTCTTGACTTGAGGAACATGTGTACCGAATTTCATGGCTCTACGACAAACTTGACCTCCGAAAAATCCCATGGGGGTTATTATTAGGCCCGAGCCCCGAACGGGGAAAGGGCCTATTGTTTTTGCTCGAGAGATGTCAAATTCTGCACTTTGAGCCTTAATTTCACCCCCTGAACATGCATGAAAAGTTGTAAAATTTTGACCAAACATCAGACCTGGTGAAAAATTTGATATTTTGGTGTTTATTTTTATGGGACTCAAAAAATGCCAGAACAGCGCCACCTACAACAGCCAATGGGAGTTTCAGAGGTCAAGTTTGTCGTAGAGCCATGAAATTCGGTACACATGTTCCTCAAGTCAAGATACGACCGAAATGTTATCATGGCTCCGCCCTCTGACAAACAGGAGGCCCATAAATTTCACTGCAAAATGGAAAAATGAACAGCAAAAGTTTTCATACATGTCGGTTGGAAAGCGACTCCTCCTCGGCCGTTTCACCGATTGGCCTCCATATCACTCCACATTGTCTAAACACATGTACCATCAAAATGACCTGAGGGATTTTTGATCAGTGAAACATTGTTTGAGCAGCGGAGCGGCAAAATGTGAGTGTTTATTGGCCGTTTTTCACAACCTTCTATTTGCTCCCGTTTACACATACAAATTCCGATTTGCACAAAACTTGAATCCATGGTTCAACTCTAGGGTCTAGGTCATTTGAAAGTGAAATAATTGAACATGGCTCATTAACGCCCCCTACAGACTATTTCAGAGTTTTTAGTATGAAAAACTCTGAAAACTTTGACTCCATCTGTAGGGGCACTAATGAGCCAAGTTCTTTTATTTTACTTTTAATTGACCTAGACCCTAGAGTTAAACAATGTATTAAAGTTTTGTGCAAATCAGACTTTGTATGTGCAAACGGGAGCAAATTTAATATTGTCCAAAACGGCCAAAAAAAGGTAACAATTTGCAGCTCCCCTGTTCGAACAACGTTTCACTGATGAAAAATCGCCGAAGTCATTTTCAAGGTACATATGTTGAGATGATGTGGAGCGATTTTGAGGCGAATCGGTGAAACGGCCGAGGAGGAGTCGCTTTCCAACCGACATGTATGAAAATGATTGCTGTTCATTTTTCCATTTTGCAGTGAAATTTATGGGCTTCCTGTATGTCAGAGGGCGGGGCCATAATAAAATTTTTTTCATGTCTTGACTTGAGGAACATGTGTACCGAATTTCATGGCTCTACGACAAACTTGACCTCAGAAAAATTCCATGGGGGTTATTATTAGGCCCGAGCCCCGAACGGGAAAAGGGCCTATTGTTTTTGCTCGAGAGATGTCAAATTCTGCACTTTGAGCCTTAATTTGACCCCCTGAACATGCATGAAAAGTTGTTAAATTTTTCCCAAAAATCAGACCTGGCGAAAAATTTGATATTTTGGTGTTTATTTTAATGGGACTCAAAAAATGCCGGAACAGCGCCACCTACAACAGCCAAAATAATACCCCTATGGGACTTTTAGAGATCAAGTTTGTCGTAGAGCCATGAAATTCGGTACACATGTTCCTATAGTCAAGACAAGAAAAAAAATATTATTATGGCTCCACCCCCTGACAAACAGGAAGCCCAGAAATTTCACTGCAAAATGGCAAAATGAACAGCAAAAGTTTTCATACATGTTTGTTGGAAAGCGACTCTCCTCCTCGGCCGTTTCACCGATTCGCCTCAAAATCGCTCCACATCATCTCAACACATGTACCTTCAAAATGACCTCAGGGATTTTTGATTAGTGAAACATTGTTTGAGCAGCGGAGCGGCAAAATGTGACCTTTTTTGGCCGTTTTTGACAACATAAAATTTGCTCCCGTTTGCACAAACAAACTCTGTATAGCACAAAACTTTAATACATTGTTCAACTCTAGAGTCTAGGTCATTTGAAAGTCAAATGATTCAAATTGACACAATATCGCCCCCTACAGACTATTTCAAAATTTTAGATGGGCATTTTCAAATTTAGTTTTTTCAAAATGTTTGAAATTTTGCACAAAAATCTGTTTTGCCCTCTTGATTCATAAAGTCAATAGGGTCCAAGGCTTATTTTTTACCCTGTTGCCGTGGCGACGACAAACGCTCCCCATTCATTGCAAATGTACACCTCACACAAACATCAAACCAGCCTCGGCCGTTTCACCGATTCGCCTCAAAATCGCTCCACATCATCTCAACACATGTACCTTCAAAATGACTTCAGGGAATTTTGATCCGTGAAAAAAAAAATCGCCGAAGTCATTTTCAAGGTACATGTGTTGAGATGATGTGGAGCAATTTTGAGGCGAATCGGTGAAACGGCCGAGGAGGAGTCGCTTTCCAACCGACATGTATGAAAATGATTGCTGTTCATTTTTCCATTTTGCAGTGAAATTTATGGGCTTCCTGTATGTCAGAGGGCGGGGCCATAATAACATTTTTTTCATGTCTTGACTTGAGGAACATGTGTACCGAATTTCATGGCTCTACGACAAACTTGCCTCCGAAAAATCCCATGGGGGTTATTATTAGGCCCGAGCCCCGAACGGGGAAAGGGCCTATTGTTTTTGCTCGAGAGATGTCAAATTCTGCACTTTGAGCCTTAATTTCACCCCCTGAACATGCATGAAAAGTTGTAAAATTTTGACCAAACATCAGACCTGGTGAAAAATTTGATATTTTGGTGTTTATTTTTATGGGACTCAAAAAATGCCAGAACAGCGCCACCTACAACAGCCAATGGGAGTTTCAGAGGTCAAGTTTGTCGTAGAGCCATGAAATTCGGTACACATGTTCCTCAAGTCAAGATACGACCGAAATGTTATCATGGCTCCGCCCTCTGACAAACAGGAGGCCCATAAATTTCACTGCAAAATGGAAAAATGAACAGCAAAAGTTTTCATACATGTCGGTTGGAAAGCGACTCCTCCTCGGCCGTTTCACCGATTGGCCTCCATATCACTCCACATTGTCTAAACACATGTACCATCAAAATGACCTGAGGGATTTTTGATCAGTGAAACATTGTTTGAGCAGCGGAGCGGCAAAATGTGAGTGTTTATTGGCCGTTTTTCACAACCTTCTATTTGCTCCCGTTTACACATACAAATTCCGATTTGCACAAAACTTGAATCCATGGTTCAACTCTAGGGTCTAGGTCATTTGAAAGTGAAATAATTGAACATGGCTCATTAACGCCCCCTACAGACTATTTCAGAGTTTTTAGTATGAAAAACTCTGAAAACTTTGACTCCATCTGTAGGGGCACTAATGAGCCAAGTTCTTTTATTTTACTTTTAATTGACCTAGACCCTAGAGTTAAACAATGTATTAAAGTTTTGTGCAAATCAGACTTTGTATGTGCAAACGGGAGCAAATTTAATATTGTCCAAAACGGCCAAAAAAAGGTAACAATTTGCAGCTCCCCTGTTCGAACAACGTTTCACTGATGAAAAATCGCCGAAGTCATTTTCAAGGTACATGTGTTGAGATGATGTGGAGCGATTTTGAGGCGAATCGGTGAAACGGCCGAGGAGGAGTCGCTTTCTAACCGACATGTATGAAAATGATTGCTGTTCATTTTTCCATTTTGCAGTGAAATTTATGGGCTTCCTGTATGTCAGAGGGCGGGGCCATAATAAAAAATTTTTCATGTCTTGACTTGAGGAACATGTGTACCGAATTTCATGGCTCTACGACAAACTTGACCTCAGAAAAATTCCATGGGGGTTATTATTAGGCCCGAGCCCCGAACGGGAAAAGGGCCTATTGTTTTTGCTCGAGAGATGTCAAATTCTGCACTTTGAGCCTTAATTTGACCCCCTGAACATGCATGAAAAGTTGTTAAATTTTGCCCAAAAATCAGACCTGGCGAAAAATTTGATATTTTGGTGTTTATTTTAATGGGACTCAAAAAATGCCGGAACAGCGCCACCTCACACAGCCAAAATAATACCCCTATGGGACTTTTAGAGATCAAGTTTGTCGTAGAGCCATGAAATTCGGTACACATGTTCCTATAGTCAAGACAAGAAAAAAAATATTATTATGGCTCCACCCCCTGACAAACAGGAAGCCCAGAAATTTCACTGCAAAATGGCAAAATGAACAGCAAAAGTTTTCATACATGTTTGTTGGAAAGCGACTCCTCCTCGGCCGTTTCACCGATTCGCCTCAAAATCGCTCCACATCATCTCAACACATGTACCTTCAAAATGACCTCAGGGATTTTTGATTAGTGAAACATTGTTTGAGCAGCGGAGCGGCAAAATGTGACCTTTTTTGGCCGTTTTTGACAACATAAAATTTGCTCCCGTTTGCACAAACAAACTCTGTATAGCACAAAACTTTAATACATTGTTCAACTCTAGAGTCTAGGTCATTTGAAAGTCAAATGATTCAAATTGACACAATATCGCCCCCTACAGACTATTTCAAAATTTTAGATGGGCATTTTCAAATTTAGTTTTTTCAAAATGTTTGAAATTTTGCACAAAAATCTGTTTTGCCCTCTTGATTCATAAAGTCAATAGGGTCCAAGGCTTATTTTTTACCCTGTTGCCGTGGCGACGACAAACGCTCCCCATTCATTGCAAATGTACACCTCACACAAACATCAAACCAGCCTCGGCCGTTTCACCGATTCGCCTCAAAATCGCTCCACATCATCTCAACACATGTACCTTCAAAATGACTTCAGGGAATTTTGATCCGTGAAACGTTGTTTGAGCAGCGGAGCGGCAAAATGTGAGGGTTTTTTTTGGCTCTTTTTGACAACATTAATTTTGCTCCTGTTTGCACAAACAAAGTCTGATTTGCACAAAACTTTAATCCATTGTTCAATTCTAGGGTTTAGGTCAGGTTAAAGTGAAATATTGGAAATTGGCCCATTAGCGCCCCCTACAGACTGTATCAAAGTTTACATGGGGAGCCAAACCAGCTCTACTTATCATATTCATTACAATTTGACTAACATTCTTCTATGGCTACGGACACAAATCATCACACGGCGGGACCACCTCCTTTTAGCGGTGCTGTGTGGTACGGTGTGGTGCGGCGTAGTGGCAAGGCAAGGCAAGGCAAGTTTATTTATATAGCACAATTCATACACAAGGCAATTCAAAGTGCTGAACAAAACAAGAAAGCATTAAAATCATAAATTATCACAGAACATTAAAAAGAAAGATAAAAATATAAAATCCCTCAGTTGTATGCACAGTTAAACAGAACCGTCTTTAACCTGGTTTTAAACATTGTCAGAGAGGAGGCCTGTCTCACATCTTCAGGAAGACTGTTCCAGATTTTAGCAGCATTAATCTGAAAAGCAGCCTCCCCATGTTTAGTTCTGACTCTGGGCACTAACAAGAGTCCAGTCCCTGTGCTCCTCAGAGTCCGGGCTGGTTCATATGGGACTAACATGTCACTAATATATTTTGGTGCGAGGCCATGGAGAGACTTGTACACAAGCAGAGCTGTTTTAAAGTCTATTCTCTGAGCCACAGGAAGCCAGTGCAGAGACCTGAGGACTGGACTAATGTGGTCGTACTTCCTGGTTCTTGTCAGGACTCGAGCTGCTGCATTTTGAATGTACTGCAGCTGTTTTACAGCCTGTTTGGACAGACCTGTGAGCAGGCCATTGCAGTAGTCTAACCTACTGGAGACAAATGCATGGATAAGAATCTCCAAGTCTGCTTTAGACACTATGTTTTTGATCCTGGCAATGTTTTTTAGATGGTAAAAAGCTGCTGATGTTACTGATTTGATGTGGCTATTAAAATTTAAGTCTGAGTCCAGTATTACCCCTAGATTTCTGACCTTGTTTGAAGGTTTTAGGGAGAGAGACTGTAGGTGACAGATGACGCTCTCTCTTTGTTTCTGGGGACCAAAGACAATCATTTCAGTTTTCTCTGCGTTTAGCTGAAGGAAGTTGTTTTGCATCCACTCACTGATCTGTTGGATACAGTGAAGGAGTGAGTCCACTGGTCCATGTTCTCCTGCAGTCAGTGAGACATAGATCTGAGTGTCGTCTGCATAGTTATGATAGGAAACTTTGTTTCTGCGTATTAACTGACCTAACGGCAGCATGTAGAGATTGAACAGAAGAGGTCCCAGGATCGACCCCTGTGGGACTCCACAGGTCAGGGCCATATGATCTGAGACACAGTTTCCAATCTCCACAAAGTACTTCCTGTCTTCAAGGTAAGACCTAAACCAACTTAGGGCGGTGCCAGTGACGCCAACCCAGTCCTCTAGTCTCTGTAAGAGGATCTCATGGTCGACGGTGTCAAAGGCAGCACTTAGATCTAACAAGATTAAGATTGAGACTTTGCCTGCGTCAGTGTTCAGCCGGATATCGTTTGTAACCTTAACGAGAGCAGTCTCAGTGCTGTGGTGGGGTCTAAAGCCGGACTGAAACATATCAAATGAGTTGTTGATTATAAGAAATCTAGTAAGCTGTAGGTAGACAACTTTCTCAAGGACTTTCCCCATAAATGGCAGATTTGAGATGGGACGATAGTTGTTAAGTACAGTGGCATCCAGACTGCTCTTTTTTAGCAGTGCGGGGCGTTGTGGAGCGGCGCTTTGCGGCTTGGTGCGGGGCGGCATGAGGCGGGACAGCGGCTTGGTGCGGGGCGGCGTGGTGCGGGGTGGCTTGGTGCGGGGCGGCGTGGAACGGGGTGGTGGGCGCGGTGCGGGGAGTCGCGCGGTGCGGCGAGGGCCGTTCGACGCCGCTTGCGGCTTTAATTCATCATTAGATTCATTCTTAAGTTAATTTGATTTATAATCCCAGTTTGATTTCTATAACAGTTCCCTCAAACATGAAACAAAAATCAAAGAACTAGAAGAAAAGATGAATGATAGTGAGAGATACAATCGACGATGGAACCTCCGTCTCCACGGGCTGAAGGAATCAGAAGGAGAGAATGTTAAAAAAATGATGATAGACATTTGTTCTGCTGTGGCTCCTGACACCGGTGAATCCCTTCATCTCTTCATTGACGTCTGTCATCGGGTGGGGAGAAAGATGGAGAGCTCCACCAGACCCATCATCATCCGCTTCGTTTCCAGAACCATGCGGGATCTCATCTGGCAGCGCTCCAAAGAGGCCGAGATTCTCCGGGCACGCAGACTACGCTTCACGAGGACCTCACTGCCCGAGACCGAGCCATTCGCAGCGCGTTGTGGCCCCTGATCGAAAAAGCCAGAAAGCAGGGGAAAAGGGCTTTCTTTGTGGGTGCACGAGGCTACATTGACGTTAAAGAAGTAAAACTTTCCACAGACCCCAGGTAATATTGTGCTATATCACGAAACGGATAACCACGATTGACTAATTGATTTCACGTTAGATTACTGTCCGGTCTGGACACTTTATGTTTCGCTAAATATGATTGATTATTTGGTTCATCACCAGATCATTATCTGGACACTTTGTTTTACAAATGTGTTTGCTTAATCGAGTAATCATTATCTGGACTCTGTTTATTTAACTTTCGACGTTGCCAAGTTGATCCAACAAGTGCCTCAGAAAATGTTATGTTTGATAAATGGACTTCAGTGTTCAAGGCACAAGGGGAAATAAGTCTTTTTGTTTTCTCCACTTTACATGCTCCCCATCTTTAATTTTTTTACTATCTATCTGCAAAATCCTATATCAATTTGGCACACTTTTGTAATTATGAATTCATGATATAGACGGTGCAATAGTCTGGCACCAATCTTAGTTTACACTTTATTCTTGACATTCATATTTTGTAAGTTAACTCAAAACTTTCCTCTTCCATTTTTGTTTTGTTTTATTTCTTCTATTAGATTTGATAAATGACAACTTTATTTAACTCTTTGAAAATTATGTCATTGAATGTAAGGGGCTTAAGGGATGTTACTAAAAGAAAAGCAATGTTTATGTTATGTAGACAAAATAATGCAGACCTTTTTTTTCTTCAAGAAACCCATTCCACAGAAAATGATATTAAATTCTGGAAATCGCAGTGGGGGCAGTGTTCTTTTAGTCATACTTCCAATCAGTCAGCAGAGGTCGCCATACTCCAAGAGGTCCAAGCAGATATTAAAGACACCAGTTTGTCTGAAGATGGAAGATGGATTATTTTAACACTCAAAATGAATAACGCAACTTTTAATGTATGCAACATTTATAACCACAACACTCCCGCATTGGCAAAAAACACTTCGATTCTTTGTTGCTAAAAAATTAAAGACCTACTAGAAATTCACAGAGGTGCTTTCTTAATAATCGGTGGGGATCTGAATGCTTCGCCTGATGACAATGTAGACCGGTTTCCACCAAGACCCAATCAACCCGGTAAATTTAAGTGTTCAACTTTATTCCGATGAATTCTGTTATTGATGTATGGAGATACTTGCATCCAAATTCTGTTGAATATACATGAGCAAACGCAAATAGATCTCTACAGTCCAGAATAGATCTATGGCTCACCTCCCCATCATGTGTTCAGTATATCACAGAGGTGTCTCACTCATATGCTCCGCTGTCCGACCATCCATCCATCCATCCATTTTCTACCCTTTAATCCATTTCTGGGTCAGGGTGGTGGCAGTCAGAGATGCCACCCAAGTCTCATAGCACCAGCCCCTCACTGATCCTCTGCAGGTGGTGAGTCCACAGGAGGACGGCTGCTCTCTGAGTGTGAGCATAGCCTTGATCTTTCAGTGGGGGCTTTGGGCAAAGTGGGGTTAAGTGTCTTGCCCAAGGACACAACGACAGCAGTCATCAGTGGGAGTCGGTGGAGAAGGTGCAGAGGTGGGAGCTGTCCGACCACAAGATGATAATTATCCATTTAAAAAATGACCCTCAAATCAGAAATGTGCGTGGATACTGGAAACTAAATAATAACCTACTAAAAGATGATATTTTTTGTAACAGAGTCAAAATGCTTGTAGACGAGATCCTTGACGACCAGAACTCAAACCCGATTTCAAAATGGGAGTACTTCAAATTTAAAGTAAGAGATTGTGCAATAAAAAGGAGCAAAGAAATAAAATCTAAGAACAATAAAGAAGAAAACAAATTACTTGAAGAACTGAATACTTTATTAACAAAAAATAATTTATTGGAAAAAGAAAAACTAAGACTAAAAGAAATTCAAGACAAGGTAGACCAGAGCTATATAGAACTAGCTAGAGGAGCTTTCATCAGGTCAAGAGCCAAATGGTTAGAGTACGGCAAAAAAAACAAGTTATTTCTTTGCTCTCGAAAAAACATATCGCAGCAAAAACAACATCACTCAATTCAAATGGTAAAATCACCACTGATCCCAAAGACATTTCTAACACTATCTTTTCCTTTTGCAACCAGATTTACCAATCAACAAACCAAAGCAAAACAAGTGAAGAGTTTCTGAACTCCATTCAAAACATTATTCCCTCAATTTCTGAGCAATTCAAGCAAAATTATGACAAAAACATTACAACAAAAGAAATTAAGGAAGCCTTGAAAAGTATGCAAACTGGTTGCTCACCTGGAAACGATGGTATTACAACCAAATTTTACATAGTTTTGGGACCTTAGTGAAAATCATTTGTTTAAGCTTTTCCAACAATGCATACAGCAAGAGGAGATGTCCGCCAGTATGACACAAGGCTTGATAAGTCTCATCCCCAAACCTGGCAAAGACACACTCTTAATAGAAAACTGGCACCCAGTCACTTTATTAAATACAGATTACAAAATACTTGCTCAAATCTTTGCCAAACGTTTAAAGAAAAGATCATTAATGAAACTCAAACCGGTTTTATGGCAAACAGACATATAAGTTCCAATACAAGACTAGTTTTAGATCTGATTGATTACTCTGATCTCATTGACACAGAAGCACTTATTATTTTTCTTGACTTTTATAAAGCCTTTGATACTGTCGAACATTTCTTCTTATTCAAAACGCTTGAACTTGTTGGTTTTAGTCCCAAATTTATTGATATTAAAATGCTCTACAAAAATATTAACAGCAGCATAATTCTTTATCCAAACACTACGCCGAGAAGGCATCTCAAGACTTGTCTAACCTGCACTCTCACTCTACCTAAACGACTCGACTGCAAAGGACATCAATAAATCAATTACCTACTTTATCTGGAAAAACAAGAAACATTATCTTAAAATCAATATTCTCACAGGTTCAAAAGGAGAAGGGGGGATCGAAATGCTCAATTTCATCGAAATTAATTACACATTTAAAATCAAAGGGATTCAAGAGGCATTAAAAAACCTGAATTCAATATGGTACCTCATCCCCAACCTCGTATTTAATAAAATAGGTGGTTTACATTTCATTTTAAAATGCAATTATAATATCAACAAACTTCCAATAAAACTCTGATTTTCATCAACAAGCCCTTACAGCATGGAAGCTCTGTCACATTCACAATTTCTCCCCCCACATATGCATCATCTGGAATAATACATACTAAAACCATAGACTGTATATATTAACGGACGTAGTCACGCCTATCGCCGCCGTTCTAACTAATGGGCCAAAAAATTTTCCCTACTGGAGCAATCCAAAATGGCCGCGAGTGGTCCCGCCCACAAGAAAAGTATAAAAAAACGCATCTGCGCATGCGTCAGCCGGCGCAGCTCCATTCATTTGAACGAGAGACTTCAAAAATTCACAGCGAGTAAACTAGAGTGGACCAAAAAAATTCACTCCCCTCAGCATTGACACACATGTGGAACGGAGCTTTGGACCAAGAGCCATTTTGGCCACTTTTGAGCTGGGACCCGCCCCCACTGACTAAAAAACAAAGTAGTTTAGTTTGGCTGCAGTCTGGCTCGCACCACAGAGGACAGAACATAGATGTGCTCAATGCTCTGTTCTTCCTAAATCCATTCTGCTCATCGACCAATATCTGATGTTGTTGAATGTTTAGATCCAGAAAACAATGATTCTACTGCACTTATCAGGCTGCTTCCTCTGCTTCAGTGGATTCTCTGCTGGAGAAGATTTGGGGATAGGCTTCATGCTCACCCTCGCTGCCCTTCTTCCCTGAACGTGTTTTATCACAAACACAGAAGGAAAATCCAGCCACAGACGACAAAAGGACTAAGACAAGCTGCAAGAAGAAAACACACTTTATCCAGCGTTCAAAAAGAAAAGAAGAAGTGAGGAATCTGAAACAGCAAACACAAATATAAACATACATGAACAACATGATTGGGACGTGTCATAAACAACATGACTGTTGGCTCTTGGAGGAAACAAGGAAGTAGAGGAAAGGCCTGTGGAAGGAAGTGAACACTGTCCTCAATAAAGCATCAGAAGACAGACTCTGCCTCAATACTGTGGAAGTCATGGAGCAGAAATAACACACATGAAACAACTAAACTACTGCTTTATCCATGTGGGGCCAGAGCTGCATCAACCATTCAAAACAACAACTCTCACAGGTTCTGAGTCCAACACTGAAAAAGAAGTCCTAGACCAGGGGTCTCAAACCGGTTCCAGAAAGGGCCATGTGGCTGTAGGTTTTACTTCCAACAGTTCCAAACTGAGCAGGAACACAGATGACTCCACCCACAGATGACTCCACCCATTTCCTCAAATCTTCATGGTCCCAAACAGACGACATATTTGTATTCATCAGTTCATTTCTTTGAATGAGGGCAGTACATATGAATGTGTCAGAAACAGCTTCAACATCAAGAATGGAATTAGCACAAAAGTTAAAATGCATCCTTTGTCCTAAAGCGGCAGAAGAAACACATGTTTAATATATATGCTCTGTATGTTCTTGGGGAGGCTCCACCTTTTTACTTCTTTCTCCATTTAGAGCCCAACACTTGGAAACACATACATTTGTACAAACACATTGAAATTGGAAATAAACTAAAACACACAAAACTATGGAAAATATTGTTGCAACAAAACAATGTATAAAAGCAGGTGTGCAACTACCCATTTTGTCATAAAAAAGAAGTACATGATTTAAAAAAAATAAAAAACGACCCAAGCTCTTCCCCCTTCCTTTCTGATAGGTCTTGAAGCCACGTGCACTTGTCTGTGCACACCAGGTCAAAGGAGAGATTATTATTTTTACTTTTTTATGTGGACTTTATGAAGGACTCACATGCAAGCACAGGATCCATAGCTTAGAAAAGTTATTAGCTATTATTTAAATCATAATTTGTTTCATGGCTCCTCACAGCAGCAGAAGAACGCTTTGATTGATTTGAATGTAATTTCAAATGGTTCTACACATTATTATTTCTTGATAACTGACCTCTCAAACCAATAATGACCGCTGTCCTTTGGCAACGCAATCTCTGCTTGTAGTTCATGTGTGTATATTACTAAGATTACTCTGGACAGTAGATCTTACACTTCATCACAATGGGCTTTCAGCGCCTGTCACTTCTGTCTCTGCGAGAGAATCTATCGGAGCTAGCCACGCTCAATAACACAAATATCAATCAACATGTTTGAATGTTAATCGGAGAATACATTATATATACATTCGTAACACACGTGCACAGAGGTTTTCACAATGATCTGTTTTCATGACAAAAAATACTGTTTTAATGTAATATATATATATACATAAACCTTTTAGGACACATTTGCAGAGGATCTGGTTATGCATTTAGTTTAAGTTTATATTTGGGTCACTCAACGCTTCATGTAGTTCCGGAGAGTTCTAGTCAGCTAGCCTAGCTGTTACCTGTCTAGCCACGTTACGGCGAGAACTAGATATTTTATTTAACTCATTAAAAAAGATGATGCCCATTACAGCTTCGTAATAAAGGGCTGTCTAATATTCATTCAAAATTTATACAATACATATGTACATATATTCACCCGAGCTTAATTTCTTCTTTGATCATTTTTTTGCTTTCCACTATCTGCTGCTATATTGCTGTGTTTTCTTGCAGACGCTAGAGGAAGTGTGGCCTGTTCGCAACAGCGCCACTCCTCGTTCTGTGAGTGGAGGAGAACTAGTGTCACGCAAAATTTCTACTCAGGCCCGACGGTCATAAACCCAGTGTCCTCCTTGGTTTGATACAGACCATGAGTCACATTTTTATCTGCAGTTTCGTTCAAAGCTGTCTTAAACAACATGGCTTGAAACTAAACAGCTGTGTTAAACATTAAAGATGCAGTAAGCGATTTTGTTAGCTTAGCCGTAGCACCAACTGGAAAACTGGAAATGTCTCCTTTTGAAGACAATTAAGGAGTATCTTATCATATTTGTAAGAATAATAATGTCCCACTCTGTCTCCTCCATTACGTGTCAGTTTGAATCTTAGACTTGATACAGCTTTAAAAGGAAGCACAAGATTTTCTTTTCAGACAAAAACATGATGTATCCGAGTCTCCAGACACAAAGTAAAGATGTTCAAATCCACAATAAGTGTTTGGTCTGTAAAGCTCAGCAGCTGCAGCACAGGGTTAAGACTGAAGTGTGATCCTGTAGAGTCTGACTCTGGGTTCACATGATGCAGCCTCAGCTCTGTCTCCTTCACTTTGTTCCAGATGCTGCGTCTTCAGACCTGCTTCTCTACAGGTTTCAATGTGTTTATGAAGGGATTTACTTTGAGTAAAAGACTTTCCACACTTCTCACAAACAAATGGCTTTTCTCCAGTGTGGATTCTGTAGTGCCGAATGAGGTTTGATAAACGTGTAAAAGTCTTTTCACACTGGTCACATTGGTGAGGTCTCTCTCCTGTGTGGACACGCTGATGTAGTGAAAGCTGATATTTAAGCCTAAATGTTTTTCCACACTCGTCACACTCAAATGGTTTCTCTCCTGTGTGGATCCTCTGATGACCTTTCAGATTACCCTCTTGTCTAAAATTCTGACCACAAACGTCACAGCTGAAGGGTTTTTCTCCAGTGTGGATTCTTCTGTGGCGCTCCAGACTTGCTGCTTGAGAAAAACAAGTTCCACACAAATCACACTCGTATGGTTTTTCACCAGCATGGATTCTTTTGTGATTATAAAGACCTCCTCTTGTGGAAAAACTGTTTCCACACAGATCACACTTGTACGGCTTCTCTCCAGTGTGGCTCCGATGGTGATCTGTGCGATCTGCTGCAGTTCTAAAAGTTTTACTGCAGAGACCACATGCATATGGTTTTTCTCCAGTGTGAAGTCTGTGGTGCACAGTGAGGCTAGATATTTGTGTAAAAGTCTTTTCACACTGGTCACATTGGTGAGGTCTCTCTCCTGTGTGGACATGCTGATGCAGTAAGAGCAGCTGTTTTCTCCTAAATGTTTTTCCACACTGGTCACACTCAAATGGTTTCTCTCCTGTGTGGATCCTCTGATGCTGTTTAAGATTACCCTCTTGTCTAAAACTATGACCACAAACATCACAGCTGAAGGGCTTTTCTCCAGTGTGGATTCTGCTGTGGAGCTTGAGAGCTTCTTTTGTAGATAGACCTGTTCCACACAGATCACACTCGTATGGTTTTTCTCCAGTGTGGATTCTGTAGTGGATCTTTAGTTCAGAAGGATTTCTGCAGGTCTTTCCACACTGATCACAGGTGCCCCCCATTTTGTAGATGGACTTGGTGGATCTGCAAAAAAAAAAAAAGTAATGTAAGATGGTTAGAATATTTTTTGACATTGATGGTGGATTTCACTGTGACCGGTCAACCATGTAACTTTACCAATTTAAGATAGATATCTCGGTGGATTACGGCACACCGGTCTGGGGTTCCTGAGTCTGCTGTATACAACCTCAGGAAAAACATGGACATATTTTGTGAATAAAAATGGCAGCAGCTCTTCAAAACTCATGGCTTATCTGCATGATCATCACCCACTCTATAGCTAATGCTAGGTTAGCTGGGACAACCAGTCGACGTAATCGATGACGTCGACACAAAAAATACATTGACTAATCGACGCGCATATTTTTTCGCTTGGGAGCGCGCCCCAGTGAACGGGGGTTGTCAGCTTGCTGATCACCTCGCGGCGCTGTGGTATCGGGCGCATAAGAACCCACCGCTATGCCTCACGAAGACTAGGGGTGAGTTAGTTAGTTTTGGGGTAGGTAGTGAGTGGGATATCCCTGTCTTTTGTGTTACATTAGTAAGATATCACTTAGTTTGTTGTTTTTTGTAGCCATGGAAGGAGTGGTTGAAGACTTTGTTGAGTCTCCATGTCATTCTGGCTTGGATATTTTACAAAGAAGCAACTGTTTGAATTGGCTGAGCATTATGGAGTAGACATTGGAGATATTAGAAGGCTTAAAGTAGGGCTGGGCGATTAATCGATTTTAATCATTAATTCGAGTTTTACGTTTAGGGCGATTTCTTTTTTTAAAAATTCGATTTTTATTTTCTCCAGCGCAGAACTACAGCGCTAACCGCGGGTCTTTGGTGTTGAGCAGTCATTTTGAAGCTAACCTAATGCTAACAGTCTCCCTCTGGCCTGATGCTCGCTCTCACAGTTGGTGCTGTTGCAATAACACTTCAAAAGTTCAAGAATCAGACTTTATTTAATCGCCAAAACACACACACACACGCACGCAGGCTCCGGTCGCTATGTTCGTACGCCACATCTTTCACGCTCTCTCACGCTCGTTATTCTAAAGCGCACTCCTGTGTCCGTGGCGCGCACACACTCGTGTCCCACTGAGCCGCTGCACTTTGGGGAAAGACACGTCTCACACATTGCTCTCATTGCTCTGATACAAACAACGTGTTCCCCGCTGTCTGTTAGCTACAGTAGCTGCTAGCTACAGTAGCTGCTAGCTACAGTAGCTGCTAGCTACAGTAGCTGCTAGCTACAGTAGCTGTTAGCTACAGCATCAGAATGTAAACAGGAAGCTCGCACAATGCGGGAGTCACTGAAGTTAGTATTAGCGCCACCAGCTGGACCGAGCGTTGTACTACAGCACAGTTACTCAAGCACAGTTGAAAGAACAAGCATGAAAACCCGAGGAGGCTTTTGGAAAAGACTGTCTGTTACAACATTTCTATTTTGAGTAATCAGTTTTAAAAATGTGATATTTCATGTAAATAATGCATGTGTTTAATAGGATTGATATATTTGCGATGGGCCTTGTTTGTGTGATTTAAGTTATTTTGAAGGTGCATAGTGTCATTGTAAGTGAAGTTATTATAAAACTGTTAAGCTACATTTTCACTGTTTACAATGGCAGAGCCATCTCGTTTACAAGCATGTTTTAAGGCTTAATTCCTGTTACACTTATGCTCCATGGGGATTTAGATTAAACTGCATAAAGGAAAATCTATTTCTTTGTCAGTTGTAGTTTGTTTTTAAATAGAAAAAAATAAATCGATTAAAATCGGATTTGGTGTGAAAAAATCGGAGATTTTTTTTTTTTGCCATATCGCCCAGCCCTAGCTTAAAGATGTTAAGTCTGAGTTAAAATTTAAGAGGGGAGTTTTGAAAGGGGAAAAGCAGCACTGTTGCTTTGTAGTTTTCCTGTGGGCTTGGCAAGGACCCATTGTGGGCCCTTTACTGAAGGGGGGGGGGGGGGCCGGGGACTGGGACTGGCCCATTTCTCCGTCCTGCCGCTCCTCTCTTGTCTGCCCAGGGGGACCGATTGGCGCTGAAGCAGTGGGCGTGTTCGCGCGCATGCAATCAGCGCACGCGCATATAGCCTGGAGGCAGGGTACACGCGCTCTCTCTCTGCGCGCTCCTGAGGGCCATTCTACACCTGCCCTGGTGCTGGAAGCATCTCCTCCCTGGCTCTCCCTCCACATGCACTATTGAGTTTGTCTATTGTTTTAAGCACCCACATTCACATCGCACATACGACGCCCTCACTGCACACAAGCATCACCTGCACCTACACCACTGACTTCTACACAACACACCCCATACTTGACCTTTTTGTATATATTAATATTTGTTATTCCGTTTACTCAATTAAATATACTTTGTGAGCCTCGTCTCCCCTATTCTTGTTGTGGCTCAGAGCCAAGCCATAACAGATAGTAAAGTAATCCGGTCTGGTTCTATCAAGAAATTGAAGCAGGAGGAATGTTTAGCAAATGTAATCGCTGATCACGGGAGCTTTATAGTATGCAGCGACCGGAGCTGGAGGATATACGTGTGTGTTCTAGGGATGTAAAAAACTATGAATTTTCATGAGCGACCACCGAGCCTCATTAACCGGTTGAAACCGGTTAACTGCGTAGTTTAAAATAGTCAACGTTCTTTGAAATAACAGCCATTTCGAGCCGCGTACTCTGGTAGGTCATTTGTTCCAGCACCCATTACTCTCCTTATTGTTCAAACAGCCCTTACACAGCCTGGGTGTGAATCTACAGTCAACAGTTGTGAAAAGAAAGAAAACTCAGTGAATGAGAAAGTGTGTCCAAACTTTTGGTCTGTACTTTTCGCTCTCAAAGAAGTGTGTTTGTGTTGCAATGTGTGTTTTTGTGTGCATATATTGAAGGTTTTAGCGCTTAAAGTTGTGTGTGTGCTACTCACTCAGAGTCTTGTGTATCCTTGATGTCTCTGAGCTCCTCCAGTTTCACTTCTGTCAAGTTCATTCCTTAGGTCAATAAAGTTTTATCGTATCTTCCACAGAATTAGCTCTTGTTAGCTCTTCTCGCCCGCGTTAGCTTCTGTTAGCCTCCTGTGGCTAGACCTCCTGCTGTTATAACGTTATTAGTCTCTGAAGTCAGGTTGTTTAGTTCTCGGCTCTCTCTTGTTGGCTCTCTCTTGTTGGCTCTCTCCAGTTGGCTAGTCTCTCTTCGTGCTTGTGGCTCGTGGGGAATCCTTTTATGATTCTGGAGCTCCACGTGCGCAACACGAACAGAACAGATTCAATGAAAACACTACTGCAGGGGCGCATGCGCACTGCTGTGAGACTAGAGGGATGTTGGCACCATGGACACTGCGGCAGCCATCTTGTGACTGTAATAGGGAATTTACCATGGATCTATAATAATTACTGGATAGGGTATTACCAAGCCCCGGCGATCCAAGATGGCGCCCTATTCAAATGAATGGTTGTGCTCAGTGGCGCTTTGTGACGGCATGGGCGCTGAAAGATTAGCGGAAGTTGCCTGAAACTCGCAAAGATCTATGGGAAACTCGCCTGTATTTGGGCATCGTCTGGTCCTCCCGGTTCTGCGCAGTGGATGATCTCCCATAATGCGTTGCGCCAAACACGCGTGTGTGGGTCTCACACCGGGTCTCACGCACGTGCACAGAGGGGCTGCGCCGCGTTCTGACCTATCGGAGCAGTTCATCAGAGCGGGAGTTAGAGCGAGAGCCAGACGAGCAGAGTTTGTGGCACTAAAGTGTGGATTTAAACAAAACCAAAGGATTTAAGAAGAAAAAACGTTCAGGATGACAAGGGACACTAAAATCCCCACAAAATCCGATCTTTATTAAAGCTGTAGCTTATCTGTCAGCTGAGGTCGAGCTGTTTTAATATGCATTGAGTTCTATGGGGAAAATTTCTGGGTAGCCCACGTGAATTTAGTCTGGTTCAGTCTGCAGTACCGCGAGAATCCCCTGAGCACGTGAGTTATTCAGCTACAAGCTAGTAATACCCTATCCAGTTAATATAATACATCCATGGGTATTACTAGCTTAAAGCTGTCCCACCCATGGGCGCAGGGGGCGCCCGTGGTACTGCAGACTAAGTTAACGAGGGCTACCCAGAAAAAAGTCCCATAGATCTCATTGTAAACTAAAAGAAAAGGAGATGACTCTGCACAGCTTTTAGCTCCCAAGAGTTTTTAATGTTATCACCACAAGATGTGACGTTTCGGGTCACTACCCTTCATCAGACATGTGATGTGTGATGAAGGGTAGTGACCCGAAACGTCACATCTTGTGGTGATAACATTAAAAACTCTTGGGAGCTAAAAGCTGTGCAGAGTCATCTCCTTTTCTTTTCATGTTTTCTATTATCGACTTTTTTTGCACGCTGCTCAGTATTGGATGTGCGCGTCAACCCCACTTTCTCTCATTGTAAACTAAACCAGCTCGAGCTCAGCTGACAGGGAACCTACAGCTTTCATAAAGGTTGGATTTTGTGGGGATTTTGTGTCACTTGTCATCCTGAACTTTTTTTCAGTTCCTGGACAGAGGCTGGCTTGAGGACATTCAGCTGGATTGGAAGGAGGTGAAAGCCGAAGCTCGTCAGGTTCACCATGTCCACTCAGCGAAGAAGACAACGCTTCAGGAAGTGCTGTGCAATAATGAGGTGGTGTTTAAGGACGAATTGGGAACATTAAAAGGCACTAAAGCAAAAATCCACATTTAGGAAAATGCTGTACCCCAATTCTTTAGACCCAGGTTGATTCCTTATGCCATGAAAGGAAACGTGGATGAGGAAATTGACAGATTATTGAAAGAAGACATTATCACACCAGTGACATACTCTGATTGGGCCGCTCCAGTTGTACCAATAGGGCTGGAAAGCGGAAGTGCGAGATTTTGCGAGATTTCCACCCGTGGATACAAACAAACCACACGTGCCAGTTGTATGGTGCGGAGATCGCCGACTTCTTCCTCCTTAAAGGACTTTCCTGTGTTATTTTGGACACATTTCGTCTCTGGGACAGAAAAACTGAGTGAACGGTCGGAATTAGCTGTGAACTGACCATGTGCTGACGTTTCCATATGACGGGGAGATGAGAAAGGCACAGGGCCGCGTTCAAACATACAGTCTATGGTTCAAACTCATTGTATTTTAATCCACTATCACGCATCAGAAAGAAAATATAGAAACACTATTCCTATGCAAATAAATTGATGTTGTCCCTTACAGCTATCTTTGGTTATAAGCCAATGTTTATGAATGATCAGTTTTCTATCTGTTCATCAGCTCCATCTCCACTTCACACTCACTGCAGCTTCACATTGGGCCTTTTTCCTTTTTGCTGTGCTGTCAAAAATAATATGATGTAGTTGGGTTACCTATTCATTTAATACGAATGATTGTCCGTTTTCTGTTATATTTGAACATTTGTTAAATGTTATTTAATACGTGTTAATATGCTCCTCCTTTATCTCTCAAATAAATAAATGTTTGAGAGACAATATTTATCCTGTGTGACATCAATAAATGTTCTTATCTTAAATTACAAGCCACAATTAAAGGCTTGGCCGCGCACTACAGGTTAGCATTAGCTACAAGTTAGCTTGAATACATGTTCAAGTTAACTGTCTCTGAAATCAGACAAAATATTTTATCAGAACTGCATAGCTTTTCCCACAGCTTCAGTTGGTCTTTGGGAAACCTAAAGAATGAGCATGTGTCGCGTAAACTGTGATGATTACAGCCGAAAACAAAGCAGAGCATTTTGCACCATTCACTTAAACAGCCTCTTCGAACAGCTGACGGTTTGTTTGTATCCGAGCAATGAACCGGAAGTGCTTCTGGGACTAGACTTTCCAGCCCTATACTTAGGGCTGGGCGGTATAAACGGTATAACCGGTAGACGGTATAAATTTGGCCAACGGTAGAGATTTTTGTTATACCGGCATATTGCGGTATAGATCATTATGTCATCAATTTGAAACATGCTTGGCCTGCTGGGACCGGCAACAACCACGAGAGGGTTGTCTGCAGCATGCAAGACAGAGGCGTGTCGTGAAGTGGGCGTGTCGTCACGTGCCACTCTTGCACGCTGCAGACAAACTCATCTTCACTCGTGTGGAAATATGGCTGCGAGCGGTGAAAGTATGGAGAAGGCGGAGGCCGCGGAGCTCGTAAAAAGGACTGGTGCAACGTCAATAATATGGACATGGTTTGGGTTTGAAGTGTCGGATAGTGAGCAGAAAACCATAATCTGCAAATTATGCCGGTCAACAGTGATAGCACAGGGAGGTAACACAAGCAATCTGTTCTACCATCTGAGAACAAAACACGCTGTCGAATATGAGGAAAGCCAACGAATGCGTAGCGCTGCCGCTGTTCCTCAGAAAACCAGCCAGTCCTCGAGTGGGAAAAAAGTTACACACCACCAGGTTTCACTCGCCAAGGCTTTTTCAAAAGGTACGCCCTATGGAAAAAAAAGCCAGCGGTGCATAGACATTACGAAGTCTATAACAACCTTCTTGTGCAAAGACATGGTGCCTTTTCAAACCGTGGAGAGAAGCGGGTTTTTAGGCATGGTCAATACGCTGGATCCAAGGTACGTGGTGCCAAGCCGCACGCATTTTAGTGAGGTAGAAATTCCCAAACTACACGCCGAGGTCCGCAGTCAAGTGGAAAAGCAGCTCTGTGACATACAACAGTATGCGACCACCACGGACTTGTGGTCGAGTCGCACCATGGAATCTTACATCAGCCTCACAATCCACTTCATAGACGACGAGTGGAAGTTGTGCAGCAAATGCCTGCAAACGGCGTATTTCCCTGAAGACCACACAGGGGAATTCATTTCCCAGGGATTAAGGGAAGCGCTCGAGTCATGGGGACTGGACGAAGAGAAGATGGTATGCATCACCACTGACAACGGCACTAATGTTATTAAAGCAGTGGAACTGAATGAATGGACACGACTTCAGTGCTTCGGCCACAGGCTTCATCTTGCTATTGGTAGGTTTAGCCAATATTGCTATTTTGTTATGCTATAGTATATATTTATTTATCTTAATAAAACAAAGTTATGTAAAGTTTTACTATCTTAGTTCAATATTGCATAGATAGCCCCAAATATTTTGCTGGCTATATATGTGTGTGTGTCAAAGTCTAAATTGGATATTTTTGAAACTATCTCCAACTCTAGCATCAATAACAAGTATAAAATCTCTATCTTAATATAGATAAAATTAATAACAATAAGAAGTGTAAAAGTTTTACATTAGGCAAAATAAGAGGCATGTAGCTCCCTATATCTTTCTGTACTGTGGAAATGTTAAGTGTTAAGAGCTGCTGCTAGACTAATAATATTTTACAATTTGGTCAACAGGGGCAAGTGTGAAAGACCCCCGGATTGAGCGTGCAGTTGGCCTGTGTAAGAAAATTGTGAGCGCATTTTCTTACTCAGGTAAAAGGAGAAAAGCAATGGCCAAAGCCCAGGCTGAGCTAAACCTGCCCCCCCACCGCCTCATCACAGAGTCGCTAACACGATGGGGGTCACGGCAACAAATGATTGAGCGGGTACTGGAGCAGGAGAAGGCAATATCGCAAGTCCTGAAAGCCGAAAAGAAAAACAGGCACCTGCTACCTACTTGGCAAGACCTTGATGTCTTGGAGTCTGTGAACAAGGCCCTCAGTCCACTGATGGAATTCACAGATGCACTCTCTGGTGAAGACTATGTTAGTGTGTCCTATCTTAAACCTGTGCTCCATCTGTTGAACAGCAGGGCTCTGTCTTCAGCTGACGATGACACAGACCTGACTAAGCATATGAAGATGACCATTCTCCAGTATTTAAATGAAAAGTTCTCGGACCCTGCCACCGAGGATCTGCTCGATATGTCCTCCCTTGTCGATCCAAGATTCAAATGTTCATACATAGCCGACAACCGAAAAGATTATGTCAAGACTAAAGCAGTGGCAGAAATTCAAGCCCAACTGGACAGTCAGATGCAAGCTGCACCCTCCACAGATTCACCACCACCTGCCAGCGCAGGAGCTGCTGAAGAAGTTGGAGAGCCTAAAAAGGTTAAGCGCAGTCTTGGCAGCTTTTTCAAAAAGGCATCCATTCCAGGCCCAGCTGCACTCCCTGACAGAGACACCATTGAAGTAGAGCTTCTTAGTTACCTGCAAGCACTGGATGTGGACGGAGAGGCAGATCCATTAGAGTGGTGGAAGATGCACCAGGCTAATTTTCCAAGAGTGGCAAGCCTGGCTCGTAAATACTTGTGCATTCCAGCCACCAGTGCCCCATCAGAAAGGGCATTTAGTACTGGTGGCAATATTGTTACGTGCCACCGGTCTGCACTAAAGCCAGAGAATGTGGACAGGCTTGTGTTCTTGGCTAAAAATCTGCCGTAAACTGGTGTGAAACTAATGCTCAGTGTTTTCTTTTGTCACTGACGCACACAGTACACAAAGCTTGTTTGTTGTTTATCTTAAGTTATTTTTGCATTCAGTGTACATGTGCCTCAAGTCTCTAAAGATAATTGTTGATTTGCACTCAAAAGTCATTTTAAAATGTTAGGTTTATATATTTGGGCAAAAGATACCTCTTGTACTTGAAGTTTTGTTTTTTATTATCTAAATCTTTGCATGCTATTTTGTGTTATTTAAGAAAAGTGAAGGAAAAGAGTATTTTGCACTGGAGTGATGTTTCACTTTAAAGTTGACATTGTCTTGTTTTAAATTTATACTGCTTGGAAGTTTTATAATGTTCTCTATAATTGCAGTTTTGCACAATAAATTTTAAAAGTAACAATCTTGTCTATTTTATGCAAGAACCTGCTAGACCTATATTGAAATTCACACACCAAATTATACCGCGATATATACCGTCTACCGTCTGTGACCCAAATTATACCGCGATATGAATTTTAGGCCATATCGCCCACCCCTACCTATACTGAAACCAGCAGGTTCAGTGAGGCTGTGTGGGGATTACAAACTAACGGTAAATACTGTAGCGACCCTGCATTTATGTTATGTTAACATAAAGAGAGACAGCCAGGACGTTACAATACTGTTTCCTCTCAGGAACAATATCCGATACTCAGAGTGGATGATTTGTTCAATGCCCTCTCCAAAGGTGTACAGTTCTCAAAACTGGATATGAGTCATGCTGACCAACAAATACTCATGGATGACGAGTCAAAAAAAACCTCACAGTGAACACACACTAGACTACCATTTGGTGTGGCTTTGGCTCCAGCCATCTTTCAAAGGACAATGGAGAGTCTATTAAATGGGCTTCCGCTCGTATCTGTCTATTTGGACGATAATTTGGAGTGGGGTAAATGAAGCGGATCATTTACATAATCTGAATACTGTGTTGACGAGGCTGAAAGAGGCGGGGCTTGCTCTCTGGAGGAGCAAGTGTACCTTCATGCAGAATGAAGTGGAGTACCTCGGGTACAGAGTTGACAGGGATTACATCCTCTGGATAAAAAAGTCAAAGCAATCCAAGATGCTCCTGCTCCTACAAATGTAACTGAGTTGAAATTCTTTTTGGGGTTGCTAAATTATTACAAGTTCCTGACAAACCTGGCAACAAAGTTTGCTCCTTTACACAAACTGCTAAGACAGGATGTTCGGTGGAAATGGAGCAAAAAACAAGAACAAGCGTTTCAAAATGCTACAGACATGTTGAACACAACTGATGTTTTGATTAATTACTTAGCTGACCGTGAGCTGTTTATCATGTGAAGCTTCACCTTATGGAGTAGGTGCGGTTGTCCCACCCTGTGTGAGGTTCTTTTTGATCCGTTTAAAATACCACTGTTATATAAAAGGACAAGTTAAAGCAGGTGTACAAGTTTTAATAGAGAATAATAAAATGTCTTAAAAATACAGCCTGTGCTAAAACACAAATAAAAGTCAATTTAAAAAAATACTAAAATCAGGAGCTAAAATTATGGACCGCTGTCTGTCTCGGGAAGACTGCGCGCGTGTCCCCGCCTCCCACCGGTATGGTCCCTCGGTATGGTCCCTCGGTATGGTCTGTCTTTGGTCTCTTCAGATTGAATTAAGGTCTGGGGTCCTTTTGGGGAACTTTCCTTGCCTGGTTTTCTTTGTGTGTAATTGCTCATCTTTTGATGCAGAGTCAAGCAGTATGTTTTTTTTCAGTACAACCTGGGGTTTTAGAATATTCATATTGTAAAGCTGACATATCAATTATATAAAAAAATGTAATCATAAAGACAAAGAAAAAAATGAAACGGAAAATCAATTTCACAAACATGAAAAAACACAATGAAATGCTATAGACAACTGTTTCAACTGCATAGAAATGATATTAATGGTCTTGGGGATAATGGGGGAAAAAATTGAACAAGATTCAAAATTCCTGAAGCAGTTTGAGGCTGGGGTTTCTTCAGTATCACAGCTGTAAAATACGTAACACAAAAGAAACTAAGAAAAAAATACAAAAAAAACTTCTACTTATGTATACTAATTTATAAAAAAAAAAATGTGTCCACTCACCTCTGGCCCTCCGCGGGCGGTTATCCCTCTCCGCCTCTTTTATATATATATATATATATATATATATATATATATATATATATATATATATATATACGTATATAATATATATATATATAATATATATATATATATATATATATATATATATATAATATATATATATATATATATATATATATATATATAATATATATATACATATATATATATTAGGGCTGTCAAACGATTAATTTTTTTAATCAAGTTAATTACAGCTTAAAAATTAATTAATCGTAATTAATCACATTTCAAACTATTGGCAAAATTATGCCATATTTTTCTGTAAATGGTTGTTTGAATGGAAAGATAAATGACATCATAGTGAACATATGTACTGTATTTGTTTGTTATAACAATAAATCCATATAAAATGGAATTAACATTATTAACATTCTGTCTTTTTGTTTAGACTCAGACCAAAACCATTGTTTGTTACAGATGAGGGACATTTCAAATAGTCTGAAATGCAGAATGTCATTAAATCTGTTTGATTTGCTCACACCATTACTTTTTTTGGCACAACTAACATGAACTGGTAGTCGAAAGGAATGGAAAATTAGGTACCTCAGTTTGTGTAAGCTCTCAGTCGTACAGGGATTAGTCAAAGCAAAGAAAGGTTTCTCACCCATCATCTGTACTTCTTAGCAAGTTTTCCCGACGTTTCGTCCTCAAACTAGCGGACTTCTTCAGGGAATGAATTCTCGGACCGCGCGTTGGAGATTTTTAACCTATGGGTGTGGTTAGCCACACCCTAATCCTGATACTAACTCATAAACAATCTACGGTCTGCTTGATGTAGAAGGGAGCAGGTCTAACGACCCTGCTGAGGCTAACGACCCTAACTCCTTAGCATGTCACAGACCTATTCTCTGCTGGGATCATCAAGTGGAGTGCAGGTTTCACCCCTCCTAACTCATTAGCATGTCACTGACCTTGTCCCAAGTTAGGGCGTTGTTTTTAGGATGTCGTCATAGATGCGAGGCAAAACAAATCTTAACCCTCCTCCTCTGTTAAGAGAAGGTTTTTGTTTCCTCACAAAAATGGCTTCTTTCACCCCTCTCTCAAACCAATTCTTCTCCCAAGCCAGAATTTTAACCTCTGTGTCATCCACCGTGTGGTTGGAGGCCTTGAGGTGGAGATGAACAGCCGACTGTGGCCCACTAGAGTTTTCTCTACGATGTTGGTAAAGTCGTTTCTGTAGAGTTTGTTTGGTTTCTCCAATATAGTGGTCAGTGCACTCCTCTTCACTACATTGAATTGAATACACCACATTGCTCTGTTTGTGTCTGGGTGTTTTGTCTTTGGGATGCACTAATTTCTGTCTTAACGTGTTGAAAGGTTTGAAATACACAGGGATTTTGTGTTGCCTAAAGATTCTTTGTAGTTTCTCTGAAACTCCCGCCACATACGGTAAGGACACCCCTCTCCTCCTACTTTCTTCTGTCTGTTGGACTGTGTCTCTGGCCTTTCTCGTCCTTTGGGCTTTAGTAAAAGACCACTTGGGGTAGCCACATCTGGAAAGTGCTCTCTGAACATGATTGGTTTCTCTGTTCTTTCCCTCCGAGCTAGTGGGGACCTGGTGGGCTCGGTGTTGAAGCGTTCTAATGACCCCGAGTTTGTGTTGTAGCGGATGATTTGAATCAAAGGTCAGGTACTGGTCAGTGTGAGTGGACTTTCTGAAGACCTCAGTCTCTAATTGTCCGTTCTCCAGTATGATGACCTTACAATCTAGAAAGGCCAGTTCACTCTCCTTAGCATCCTCGCGAGTGAAATTTATAAAAGGGTCCACCGAATTAATGTGTTCTGAAAATGGTTCCACTTCCTGTTTCTTTAACTTAACCCATGTATCGTCTACATATCGAAACCAATGGCTTGGCGCTGTCCCTTGGTAAGAGACCAGGGCTTGTTCCCACCCACAGCAGTGGGCACACTCTAGATCTGTTAGTTACAAAGGGGGTGAATATTTCAAATGTAAACGTGGTCGATGTTGCTCTTTCGGATCATTTCTGTGTTTTTTTTGACATGTGTTTCACTAACAAACCACCAGTGGACTCTGCAACTGTTCAAAGAAGGCGCATAAATGAAAATACGAGTGAACTATTTATGGGAATGATAAACTTTGAGAATGCATCGTATTCTACTGTAGATGAACTGTTTAACTCTGTCACCTCTAGTGTTTTGAATGTTCTGGATACCGTTGCCCCTGTGAAGGTTAAAATAGTGAAAAATAAGCAGAAGGCGCCGTGGGCTAAAGCAGACTCGGTCAGGGCACAAAAGAGAAAGTGCCGGAGGGCCGAGCGGAAGTGGCGCAAGTCCAACCTCCAGGTTGATTACGAGATCTTCAAAGATAAATTGTGCGAATTTAACCGGGTGCTACGTAGTACGAGAGAAAGATATTTTTCTGAAATGATTGAAGGCTGCAGCAACAATCTGCGTGTTCTGTTCTCAACAGTTAATAGATTAACAAACCCCCTGTTCAAATGCCATTAGAGCTTACTTCCAAACGTAAATGCAATGAGTTTGCTAATTTTTTCAATGACAAGGTTCAAGGCATCAAAAACGCCATTGTCTCCAATCCACAGATAACCATCCAACAGCCAGAAAGGCTCTCTGAGCTAATTCACTTTGCACCTGTAAATGATAAAACTGTCCAAGAGATAATCTCCAGTTTGAGCTCCTCCACATGCAGCTTGGATGTACTACCCACTAGATTTCTCAAGTCTGTTCTGAGCAGTCTGTTACCTTCACTCACACAGATAGTAAACATGTCCCTTCATTCTGGAATATTCCCAAAGGCCCTGAAAACTGCAGTCATCAGGCCCCTGCTAAAAAAGAGCAGCCTCGATGCTACGGTACTTAACAACTATCGTCCCATCTCAAATCTGCCATTTATGGGGAAAGTCCTGTCTACCTACAGCTTACTAGATTTCTTATAATCAACAACTCATTTGATATGTTTCAGTCCGGCTTTAGACCCCACCACAGCACTGAGACTGCTCTCGTTAAGGTTACAAACAATATCCGGCTGAACACTGACGCAGGCAAAGTCTCAATCTTAATCTTGTTAGATCTAAGTGCTGCCTTTGACACTGTCGACCATGAGATCCTCTTACAGAGATTAGAGGACTGGGTTGGAGTCGATGGCACCGCCCTAAGTTGGTTTAGGTCTTACCTTGAGGACAGGAAGTACTTTGTGGAGATTGGAAACTGTGTCTCAGATCATATGGCCCTGACCTGTGGAGTACCACAGGGGTCGATCCTGGGACCTCTTCTGTTCAATCTCTACATGCTGCCGTTAGGTCAGTTAATACGCAGAAACGAAGTTTCCTATCATAACTATGCAGACGACACTCAGATCTATGTCTCACTGACTGCAGGAGAACATGGACCAGTGGACTCACTCCTTCACTGTATCCAACAGATCAGTGAGTGGATGCAAAACAACTTCCTTCAGCTAAACGCAGACAAAACTGAAATGATTGTCTTTGGTCCCCAGAAACAAAGAGAGAGCGTCATCTGTCACCTCCAGTCTCTCTCCCTAAAACCTTCAAACAAGGTCAGAAATCTAGGGGTAATACTGGACTCAGACTTAAATTTTAATAGCCACATCAAATCAGTAACATCAGCAGCTTTTTACCATCTAAAAAACATTGCCAGGATCAAAAACATAGTGTCTAAAGCAGACCTGGAGATTCTTATCCATGCATTTGTCTCCAGTAGGTTAGACTACTGCAATGGCCTGCTCACAGGTCTGTCCAAACAGGCTGTAAAACAGCTGCAGTACATTCAAAATGCAGCAGCTCGAGTCCTGACTAGAACCAGGAAGTACGACCACATTAGTCCAGTTCTCAGGTCTCTGCACTGGCTTCCTGTGGCTCAGAGAATAGACTTTAAAACAGCTCTGCTTGTGTACAAGTCTCTCCATAGCCTCGCACCAAAATATATTAGTGACATGTTAGTACCATATGAACCGGCCCGGACTCTGAGGAGCTCAGGGACTGGACTCCTGTTAGTGCCCAGAGTCAGAACTAAACATGGGGAGGCTGCTTTTCAGATTCATGCTGCTAAAATCTGGAACAGTCTTCCTGAATATGTGAGACAGGCCTCCTCTCTGACAATGTTTAAAACCAGGTTAAAGACAGTTCTGTTTAACTGTGCATACAACTGAGGGATTTCTTTTGTTGATGTTCTGTGATAATTTATGATTTTAATGCTTTCTTGTTTTGTTCAGCACTTTGAATTGCCTTGTGTATGCATTGTGCTATATAAATAAACTTGCCTTGCCTTGCCTTTCCTTCCTCCAGTTTCTCCAAATACAGATTGGCCACTATAGGAGAGACTGGGGAGCCCATCGCACGCTGGTCCGGATTTTTGTTCTTCATGGGAAGCAGACACATCGTTCCTGAAATGGTTACTTTTGCACAGAGACAGTATGTCACTTGAAATTCTCACTGACGGCACTAACACATATAACAAAGGCCTTTTATGCAGACCCTTAGCATTTACTGATAATAAAGAACATTTTATGGCGATACTTATAAGAACATTTACTGATCAATATAATTGTTAGTTATATGTGATTATCGAGTAATATAAATTGTTATGGTGTTATACTTTATTACTCTTGTCTGTGTGTCAGCCCCATGTGCATGCTTCAGTATTTAATAAAATATATATTATATAAATGTTCCAGTATCATTTGTTGAATAAATGATTTTGTGAGTAGTGTATAGATACAACATTGTTGTATTATGCAATAATCAGTGAAGTAATTCAGCGGAGTTTTGATGATTAAATGCGCTGACTCGTCACTGCGCCTGCTAAACAGATTACTCTGAGAGGAGCGGGCGACCGGTCCAAGATGGCGGCGCTACGGCCTCGTGCGGCGCCAGATGGACAGTAGTGTCACTCCCGGATTCGTCCCGGAAAACGGATTCGTCCGGAAGTAGTCAGTTTGCGCATTGTCAAAAAAGTTTAATTTGGCCTTATGGTCCTTAAGTGGTCGATTAAGATGTTAAGTTTTTAGGCGTCATGAGTATAAGATGATGGTTTAAGCATTTAGGGTTTTTTATTAAGGATTCATGTGGGTTGCTGGTTATTTTATGGGAATGGACAAGGCTGGTTAGCTAGTTTCAAAGCCACACTGCAAGCCCCGGGCGATCCAAGATGGCGCCCTATTCAAATGAATGGTTGTGACTCAGTGGCGCTTTGTGACAGCATGGGGGCTGAAAGATTAGCGGAAGGTGCCTGAAACTCGCAAAGTGGGATCAAAGATTCTATGGGAAACTCGCCTGTATTTGGGCATCGTCTGGTCCTCCGGTTCTGTGCAGTGGATGATCTCCCATAATGCGTTGCGCCAAACACGCGTGTGTGGGTCTCACACCGGGTCTCACGCACGTGCACAGAGGGCTCGGCCGCGCTCTGACCACATCAGAGCAGTTCATCAGAGCGGGAGTTAGAGCGAGCGAGCCAGAGGAGCAGAGTTTGTGGCACTAAAGTGTGGATTTAAACAAAAAACCGAAGGATTTAAGAAGAAAAAAAGTTCAGGATGACAAGGGACACTACTAAATCCCCACAAAATCGATCTTTATTAAAAAGTCTCTGTAGGGTTCTCTGTCAGCTGAGGTTGAGTGTTTTAATATGCATTGAGTTCTATGGGGGAAAATTTCTGGGTAGCCCACGTGAATTTAGTCTGGTTCAGTCTGCAGTACCGCGAGAATCCCCTGAGCATGTGAGTTATTCAGCTACAAGCTAGTAATACCCTATCCAGTAATATAATCCATCCATGAACCCCGACGCGCAGCGGGAGGGGTCCTGCTTCCGCCTTACTTATTTATTTTTATTATTATTTTCGATTTACCCAATAATGCGTCAAAGAAGAAATAAGAGCTCATATCATAACAAAAATTATCAATATTACAAAATAAAACCTGTAAAAATAATAAAAGTTCTTATAGTTAGTTGTCAGGGGGAGAAAGTCTCAAGGACGTTTCCATGTCATTTTTCTTTCAATCCATGGTGGTGATATACTACTGGTGGTGATATTACTACTCGTCGCCCTGGGGCACAATGTAAGAGCGAGGGCAACCAGTTGTGCCATTGCCCTCTGACCACACTAACCAGACTCATTCTAGGTTTTAACTGCCATACTTTGATTTGTGTATCTTTAGAATTATTTGTAATGTATTGCTTTATTTTGAAAATCCTTGGGTAGGAACCTTTGTTTAGGTACCTGTTTTCGGTGTCGCTAATTGTGTTACGGCAAATCCTACATGTCATCTGTGCATGGACTGTATTATTAACTGGACTAGGGTCATTACTAGCTTGTCTGCTGAAAACCATGTTGCTATGGGGACTTACGCCGGTACTGCAGACTGAAACCAGAACTAAATTCACTTAGGGCGCTTATACCCAGAAATTTTCCCATAGAACTCAATGCATATTTAAAACAGCTCAACCTCAGCTGACTGACGAACATTTACAGCTTTTATAATTGATCGGATTTTGTGGGATTTTAGGCTGTCCCTTGTCATCCTGAACTTTTTTTTCTTCTTAAATCCTTCGATTTTGTTTTTAAATTACCACACTTTAGTGCATCAACAATCTGGCTCTCTGACTCTCGCTCTAACTCCCGCTTGATGAACTGCTATGATTGGTCAGATGACGACGGCCCGTGCCCTCTGTGCACGTGCTGTCGAGACCGGTGTTGTGACCCACACACGTGTGTTTGGCAGCAAAAAAGCATTACGGGAGATCATCCCACTGGCAGAAACCGGGGAGGACCTGTCCGCCCTCGCCAAATACAGGCGAGTTTCCATAGATTCTTTGCGAGTTTTAGGCTAACTTCCGGCCTAATCTGTTCAGCCCCATGCTGTCCACTGTCTCCTCCCGTATTCGTCCCGCCGGAAAAATCGGATTCCAGTCGGTAAGTTCTGTTTGATCCAATGAGCACAGGCAGCAGTAGATTACGTCACGGATTCTGGTCGGAAGCGGAAGTAAATATAAAAACTACCTATTCATGCCCTAAAATTAAGCCAGCCATTGCCCTTAAAATAACCCCAACCCAGCATTATCCCTAAACTTAAACCATCTTTTTATCAGTCGCCTAAACCTTTAACCAGTCACCTATTATGGACATATTAACTTTTTGACATGAGCAAATGAACTTCCGGAAGAACGGTTTCGGGACGAATCCGGGAGTGACAGTCACATTGGCGCCACTGAGCACTACCATTCATTTGAATTAGGGCGCCATCTTGGATCGCGGGATTGGTCAGTGACGTGCTGTGGTCATATAGTTCGCCTGATAAGAGCAAAATGTGATTGTGTTATAAGAGCGATGACATGGTTATAAACTCTGCCTCTGAAGTATGGGTAATCAGCGAGGTATGTGTATATATGTGTTTAATATGCTTAAGTGCATTATTTGAGGGTTTGTGTTTTACTTATTTGTCATTGTTATGTTGCCTATTCTTAGTTCGATGGTGGCGTCGTGTGCTAAATGTTCTTCATGTTACCTTGATAATATAGTTGTTCAAGCTTTATTAAAGAAGAGATCCATCAGTAAAGAACTCTTAATTGACTATATATCAGAAGTATAATTAGTCCCGCTCCCATCTCTGTGTGGTGTGACGAGGGACCAAGTGGCCCAAAAACATAACAATGTAAACCGCTTTGTGACTCATGGTCTGTCGCAAGGCGGTATTAAATAACGCCTTGCAAGACCAGTAGTCACAAAGCTGGTTTATCAATTGTTATTTTTTGGGCACTTGTCTCTCACTCCACTACAGAGCATGGGACGAAGCGGACTACTATACTTATGTTTATTGTCAATTAAGAGTTCTTTCTACTGATGGCTCTCTTTCTTTATTTATTGATTGTACTGTGATATTTCAAGGGGAAACATGAAACATGTAGCACAACGATCGCTCACCATCGAACTAACTATAGGCAACATATAAATACACCATTAGTAAAAACATAAAACCCGCAAATAATGCACTTAAGCATATTAACACCACTTATATACACCATTTCTCGCTGGCATTCGACACATTACTCAAGAGCAGAGTCTCAGGACCTTGTCATCGCTTTATTAACACAAAATCACATTTGATTTAGCAGCGAAATTTTACCACACACGTCACTTGACAAGCACCGGCGATCCATGATGGCGCCCTATTCATATGAATGGTGGGCTCAGTGGCGCTTTGTGACTGTCACTCCCGGATTCGTCCGGAAAACGGATTCGTCCGGGAAGTTCAGTTTGCGAGCTCATGTCAAAATGCTTATATGTCCTTACGTGTGTGACTGGTTAAGTTTAGGCGTCTGTTTAAGATGGGTTAACGTTTAGGTTAAGGCAGCGGTTTGGGGCGTTATTTAATGCGAATGGCTGGTTTCGTTTAGGACCCCCTCCCATGATTAGTAGTTTTTTATATTCTACTTCCGCTTCCTGTCCGATTCGTGACGTAATCTATGCTGCCTGTAGCCTCATTGGATCAAACTGAACATTCCGGACGAATCCGCGTTCTCCGGGACGTATACGGGAGAGACAGTGAAGCATGGGGGCCTGAAAGATTAGCGAAGTTGCCTGAACTCGCAAAGTATATGGAAACTCGCTGTATTTGGGCCTCGTCTGGTCCTCCCGTCCTCTGCGCAGTGGTTGATCTCCCGTAAGAGTTGCGCAATACACGCGTGTCGTGCGGTCCTCCACAACAGGGTATCACGCACTTGACGTGCACAGAGGGGCGCGAGCCGCCTTGACAATCAGAGCAGTTAATCAGAGCGGAGTGTTAGAGCGAGGGTCAGAGGAGCGAGTTTGGGACACTAAAGTGTGGATTTAAAACAAGAACCGTAGGATTTAAGAAGATAAAAAAACAACGTTCAGGATGACAAGGGACATAAAATCACCACAAAATCCGATCTATTATTAAAGCTGTAGGTTCTCTGTCAGCTGCGGTTGAGCTGTTTTAATATGCATTGAAGTTTCTATGGGGAAATTTCTGGGTTAGCCACGTGAATTTAGTTGGTTCAGTCTGCAGCTTACCGGCGAATCCCCTGAGCACATGGGTTATTCAGCTTACTAACGATTAGTAATACCCTTCCAGTTAATATAAATACATCCATGCACTTGACATTGTGGGACTGCGTAACTCAATTAGCGTCTCGGAATGAATATCAGGTAACGAACAAAAGGTTCCTTACCCAAGGATTTCTCAAAATAAAGCAATCACATTTTCCAAATAATTACTATATACCACAAATCAAAAGTTATGGCAGTATAAACCTAGATTGAGGTCTGGTTAGTGGTGGGCTAGAGGGGCCAATGGACATACTGGTTGCCTCGCTTCTGTCAGTGGCCCAGGGCGTAGTAGTATATCACCACCAGTAGTATATTCACCACCATGGATGTGAAAGAATAATGACATGTGGATAAGCGGTCTTTGTGACTTCTCAACCCTGACACTTTCTAACATGAAACTTTTTTATTTTTAATTTTTATTTTGTATATTGTATTTTGTTTATGATAGGTGCTCTTTATTTTCTTTGTCTTTGACGTTTATTGTTAAATCGAATATAATAATAAAAATAATAGTAAGGGGGAAGCCAGACCCCGACGCTGCGCTGCGTCGGGTGTCATGGATGTATTATATTAACCTGGATAGGGTTATATTACTAGCTTGTGCTGGAATAACTCACATGCTCAGGGGATTCTCTCGGTAATGCAGACCTGACCAGACTAAATTCACGTGGGCTACCCAGTAAATTTCCATAGAATCAATGCATATTTAATACAGCTCAACCTCAGCTGACAGAGAACGTACAGGTTTCATAAAGATCGGATTTTGTGGGGGTATTTTAGTGTCCCTTGTCATCCTGAACTTTTTTTCCTTCTTAAATCCTTCGGTTTTGTTTTAATCCACACTTTAGTGCCCAAACTCTGCTCCTCGGGATCTCGCATCTAACTACCGCTCTGCATGTATGCTCTGATTGTGTCAGAGCGCGGCCGAGCCTCTGTGCACGTGAGTGAGACCCGGTGTGTGACCCACACACGCGTGTTTGGCGCAACGATTATGCGGTGATCATCAGCTGCGCAGAACGGGTGGGACCTGACGCTGCCCAAATACAGGCGAGTTTCCATAGATCTTTGCGAAGTTTCAGGCAACTTCCGCTAATCTTTCAGCCACCTTCGGTCAACAAAGCGCACTGAGCAAACCATTATTTTGAACAGGGCGCCCATTTGGGATCGCCGGGGATTGGTCGCGGGGTACGCTTCGCCCTTTCTGGTACTTATTTTCGATAATGACCTGGGATGCGTATTCATTATCCCACTATTTATATGCTTTGGTACCAACTTAACACACAAAATATACTTTGATCACTTTATGCAATTGCCTAACAGTTTATTTAATGAACAAACAAATAAAGTAGTCCCACAAAGTTTTCCACGTTGCTCGGGCGCAACCGCGGGCAGGCTGTGTGGGCTTGACAATTGTGGCTATGCTAGCTAGACATATTAAAGACGCCGCAACTCTTGCCGCTACTTGTCACTCCGTCTTCGTCCCGGAAAACGGATTCGTCCGGAGTTTCAGTTTGATCCAATGAGCACAGGAAGCAGTAGATGACGTCACGGAATCTGGACGGAAGCGGAAGTAAATATAAAAACTACATATTCATGCCTAAACTTAACCAGCCATTCCCATAAAATAATACCACCAACCCAGCCTTAACCCCTAAACTTAACATCTTAATCGCGCCTTAACTTACCAGTCCACCAGTTAGGTCATTATTAAACTTTTTGAAATCGCCGCAAAATGATACTTCCGGACAGAATCCGGTTTTCCGGTTAGAATTTCGGGAGTGTCATTACTGTCCATTGGCGCCCGTACGAGCGTTGGCCGCCATCTTGGGAACCGGCTCGGTCCCGCTCACTCTCAGAGTAATCTGTTTTAGCAGGCGCAGTGACGGAGTCAGCGCATTTAATCATTCTTAATCGCTGAATACTTCACTGATTTGGGGCATAATACACAATGTTGTATCTATACACTACTCACAAAATGTTAGGGACATTTATTCAACAAGTGAAAATACTGAAACATTACACACACACATTTATATATATTTATACTATATATTTATGATGTGAATAACATTGCACATGTGTCCCCACAGTCAAGAGTGAATAAAGTTAACCACCATAACAATGGTTATTACAGTAATCACTTATACTAACAATTATATTGATCAGGAATGTTATTATAAGTATCGCCATAAAATTTCTTATATTTTCAGGAACAGGCAGAGGGTTATTGCATTAATTAGGCCTTTGTTATATGTGGTTAGTGCCGTCAGTGAGAATTCATGGGACAGGTGGGTCTTGTGCAAAAGTTACCATTTCAGGCAACGTTGTCGTCTGCTTCACTTTGTAGACAATAATCGGGACCATGCAAGTCGCGGGGTGTCTCTGAGGGTGATAAGGGCATGACGTCTTCGAGGGCGGAGACCTGATTTAAGCACATTTATAAAACTTTTTATGTAGTAAATTATGAACTTGTCCTGGACAAGAGTCTGCGTTTTAAGTCAGAGCGCCTGACTTCTATCTCATATATAGATTTTGAGTCGGGAGAGTATCTATTGTCCAGACCGCTAGTTCCGTGGTTTTAGGACTCTTTGTATCAGGGAATAAACTATTTGGATTTACTTTTCGTATTACTGGTAATCTGTATATGGCGATTTGAAACACGTCAACATTTTTCTACCAATACATACATCCTTTTCTGGCTAAAATGGAGAAATCATAGTACATTGAAAAGATAATTAATTTATATATTTTGTAATATGTTATTATTACATATTTCATTCTATAAGTATAGAATATATTAGTGGCTGACAGCTTTATGGTGATTTAAAACCTACTCTTTGGAGATGAACCGCGGAAGCTGAAGATGGATTGAAACCACCCCATCTCTTGGGGGGGGCGAAAGGTTTCGGGATCAATCTGACCTGTCCTGTCCAATCTTCCTGCTTAAATGCTCAATGCACAGAGCACCGGATGATTCACTTGCAGTGAATCCTTCCCTTACTTTTCTGTCTTGGGAAACCTTCAACAATGTAAGTTGGTGTATAGCTCTCTGTCGTTACAGGTGAATTACGTCAACGCAAGGAAGGTTTCTCACCACACTTCATCTGTGACTTCATTAGCAGTTTTCCCGACCGTTCGTCTCAACCTGGGGAACTTCTTCAGGGAATTGAATTCTCGAACGCGAGTTGAGAGAGATTTAGCAAACCTATGGGTGTGGTAAGTCCACACCCTAATCCTGATACTAACTCGTAAACAATCTCAGGTCTGCTTGATGTAGGAAGGGAGCAGGTCTAAAGACCCTGCTGAGGCTAATCGTCCCTAACTCCTTAACAGACCCCTCACCCTCTCCTTAGCATGTCACAGACATATTGTCCTGCCTGTTTAAGACAATCTTGTGTTTCCTCACAAAAATGCTCAAGAATTTTAACCTCTGTGTATCCTACGTGTTTGTGGTTGGTGGCCTCAGGACGGAGTGGATGGAACAGCGACTGTGGCCCACTAGAGTTTCTCTCTACGATGTGGTAATAAGTCGTTCTGTAGAGTTTGTTTGGTTTCTCCAATATAGTGGTCAGTGCACTCATCTTCACTACATTTTAAGTGAATACACCACATTGCTCTGTTTGTGTCTGGGGTGTTTTGTCTTTGGGATGCACTATCTTCTGTCTTAACGGTTGATAGGTTGAATTTACACAGGATTTTGTGTTGCCTAAAGATTTTTGTAGTTCTCTGAAATTCCCGCCACATACGGTAAGGACACCCTCTCCTCTACTTTCTTCTGTTGTAGGCGTGTCTCTGGCCCTTTCTCGTACCTTTGGGCTTTAGTAAAGACAACTTGGGGTGCCACATATGGAAAGTGCTCTCTGAACATGTTTGGTTTCTCTGTTCTTTCCCTCCGAGTAGTGGGGACCTGGTGGCTCGATGTGAAGCGCTTCTAATGACCGAGTTTGTGTTTGTAGCGGATGATTTGAATCATAGGCCACTGTACTGGTCAGTGTGTGTGGACTTTCTGAAGACCCAGTCTCTAATTGCTCCGTTCTGCCAGTATGATGACCTTAAAATTTAGAAGGCGGAGCTTCACTTCCTTTGCATCTCGCCGAGTGATATTTTTAAAAGGGTTCCACCGAGTTATTGTGTGCTGAAATGGTTCCACTTCCTGTTTCTTTTTTCTTTACACCATGTATCGTTACTTATCGAAAACCAAATGGCTTGGCGCTGTCCCCATGGTACGAGCCCAGGCTATGTTCTCCAGGTTATCCATATACTGAATGGCCACTATAGGAGAGATACTTGGGAAGCCCATTTTCACACAGCATGAATCTGTCTAAAGGAGGTGCCTCTTAAATTGGAAATACGTGGTGTTAAGACTCATTTCAAGTATTTCACAGATGTGCGTCAGATGTGAGTTTCGTTCTCTCCCTTAGTGTAGCGTCTTTATGTAGGCTTTTTCTCTTACAGCCTCCACCGCCTCTGTATTTGGGACCGACGTAAAATGCGATGTCACATCAATCGAGACATTTCTTTCTGAGTCAAAACTGGAGGTGTCTTGATTTTATTTACAAATTCTTTTGTAGTCTTCTATGTGATGGTGGGTGTTACCACCAAAGGAGCCCAGAATGGTTTTGATGGTGTTTAGCAGGTTGTTAGGTTGTTAGAGTATAGGGCTACATTACACTTCGGCCTATTGTATGTAGAGAGACACAAAAAGAATTTGTAAATGAAATCCAAACACCTCAGTTTGACTCAGAAGAGACTATGGTCTCGTTTGTTGTGACATCGATTTTACGTCGAGGTCCCTATGACAGAGGCGGTGGAGGCTGGTAAGAGAGAAAGCCTACAGAAAGCGCACACTAGGGATGAGAAACGAACTAACAGTGACCACATCTCGTGAATTACTTGAAATGTGTTTACACCATCGTATTTCCATTTAGAGAAACCTTCTTTTGACAGATTCTTGGGCTGTGCGAGGGGCGCTTGCCCAGTCTCTCTTTAGTGGCAATCTGTATATGGAGAAGAAACTGGAGGAACTAAGCCCTGGGCTCGTACCAAGGGACAGGCAAGCATTGGTTTCGTATGTACGACGATTACAATGGGTTAAGTTAAAGGAACAGGAAGTGGAACAATTCCGCACCACATTAACTCGGTGGACCTTTTATTATTTCACTCGCGGTGGATGCTAAGGAGAGTGAACTCCGCCTTTCTAGATTGTAAGGTCATCATATGCGGAAACGAACAATTAGAGACTAGGTCTTCAGAATGTCCCACTCACATGACCTATAGTACTTGGCTTTGTTTCAAATCATCGATACAACACAAATCGGGTCATTAGAACGCTTTTCACCACCGAGCCAACCAGCCAGTCCCACTAGCTCGCGAGGGAAAGAACAGAGAAGAACCAAACATGTTCAGACCGAGCCAAATTTTCCAAGATGTGGCTACAACCACCAAACGTGGTATCCCCCCCCCCCCCCTTCTACCTAAACAAGCACCCAAAAGGCTCACGCAGCCCCCCTTCCCCCCCCCCCCCCCCCCCCCTCTCCGCCCCCCACCCCCGCCCTACCACCCAGCTACCGCCTCACTACCAGGTCCCACCCCAACACCACCCCGCTTCCCCCTATTCCCCCCCCCCCCCCCCCCCCAAAGACGTAGGAGGAGAGGGGGGTGTTTTCCTTTTTTTAAAAAACCGTATGTGGCGGGAGTTTCAGAGAAACTACAAAAAATCCTTTAGGCAACACAAATCCCTGTGTATTTCAAAACCTCTTCAAACACGTTATGGACAGACAATTAGTGCATCCCAATGACAAACACCAGACACAAACAGAGCAATGTGGTGTATTCAATTAAATGTAGTTAGTGAAGAGGAGTTGGAACTGACACTATATTGGAGAACCAAACAAATCTAACAGATACAACGACTTTACCAACATGTAGAGGAAAAATCTAGTGGGGACACTGTCGGGCTGTTCATCTCCCACTGAAGGCCTCCAATCCACACGGTGGATGACAAAGAGGTTAAATTTCTGGCTCAGGGTGAAGGAATTGCGTTTGAGAGAGGGACTGTGATAGATGCCATTTTTGTGAGGGAAACAAAAACCTTCTATTAACAGAGGAGGAGGGTTAAGATTTGTTTTGCCTCGTCATCTATGGACGTCATCCTAAAAACAACGCCCTAATTGGGACATGGGTCAGTGGACATGCCTAATGAGTTAGGTGAGGGGTTGTAACCTGCACTACATTGAGCATCCCAGCAGATCATTTTAAAAAGGTCTGCTCTTTGACAGACTAAACAGGAGTTATGGGTTCGTCTCGCCTCAGCAGGGTCGTTTGACTTGCTCCCTTCTTCATCAAGCCGAGACTGAGATTGTTTACGAGTTAGTTTCTGGATTGGGTGTGGCTCTACCACACCCATAGGTTATAAATCTCCATACGCGCCGGTCCGAGAATCTCAATTCCTGAAGAAAGTCCCAGGTTGAGGACGAATCGTCGGGGGAAATCTTCTTAAGTAGTACAGGATGATGGGTGAGAACCTTCCTTTGCCTTCAAAATGTTAATACATGAATAATACAAACAACAACAAAAATATATATATATTACCATAATTCCTTTTATTCCTAATTACTTCTTCCATTTCCCTCTTAAACTATTGAACATCCCTCTTTCAACAAAACTCGCCATTTGATAATGAACCAAAGCTGCTGTAAAGTTAGCTTGTTTGCTATTTCAATAGTTGTTCTGTATCTGATTTCCGTTGGTGATTAATCAATTACTGTATTATTCCATTAAAAAAACCTAGTTCAACCAATAATAATGTTTATCTTCTTGTGAAAAGTAATCCACGAGCTCCTGTTTTGAATAGTCACGCCTAATTTTGACAAGCCTTACGCCGCACAGTGTTCAGGCATCGCGCTGTAGATGACCGGTCCAACCATGGCACAGGCGTATTTCTCGTGCCGAGCAACCAATGCGGCGTCTATTCTATATTTGTCTGTGAGGCTAGCTAAAGTTAGGCTGCAACTTCAAATTAGATTCTCTGGATACTGCAGAAAAATCTGAACAAAGAATTTCTGAACATCAGCCGGTTGAGTGACCCATACATAAAACCTAACTAAATCCATTAATTCGATCCTCTGCAATTGAGACGAATTATGTGCTTGGTATCTACTGTCCGGGGTTTTTTCGGGGATCGACTATTTCTCGCATCTACATCAGTGTTTTTGTCATGAATACGTAAACGTATAATTTTTTCTGAAACTTCACGGTGCACTTCGTATTAAGGACTGGATATGTATAATTCACTCTCCGATTACATTTTCATTGCGTTTTGATTGATTGGCATTTGCGTTTCTTGAGCGATCCTGAACTACTTCCGGGTTTTTCACGATCGCTTTTTGACGCAGAGGAGATATAGGATTTTTGTCATGGAGACAAGACCAGGAAAATTCTGGAAAAATTTCCGTGCACGTCCGTGTGAAGAAGAATGTTATGTATATAAGTATTCTCGATTAACATTAAGTGGGTTATTGAGTTTGGCTAGCTCCGGTGTTCGGCCGGACTACTTGCGGTGTTATCCACGCATTTGAAATACTAAAGCAGAGAGGCGTTTGCGATGGGCAGCGGTCATTAGGTTTTGAGAGGTCCGTTATAGAAAATATTGAACGGTTTTAGTACGTTTTGAAATTACATTAAAATCATGGGAGCGTTCTACTGATGCTCTGAGGAGCCGTATAATAAAAAACGTGTATTGATCCCCGTAGGAGAAAGAAAGTTCAAATCCTGTTTCACTGCAAACGAGTGTGACGATCTGTACTTTAATCTTATATACTGTGATTTTTTTAGGGTTTTCAGTGTTTCTTTTATTTTGTTCAGCAATTTGAGGTTGTGTGTACGTGTTCATTGGTGAGTGTAGTATGCTGTTCATCCTTATGAACTTACATTCGAATAAACATATACAAAACAGGCCCTGAATTTGGGTATAAAATAAAACGTTTTATAGTTTTTCACCACCAACCAGTAGTGTCTCTCCGCTCCGGCCATCTGCCAATCAGCGGCGTCCTCTGGAATAAGTACCTCCCCGCCAAGCCAGCTCGGGACGGCTCAGTATTTGAATTGTGTACGGCTTATGCTAACTAGATCTGCCCACTAGTTTCGCACATTTCTCGTCCCTTTTCTTGGTGTAGAATGTCGTATCTGCTGGACATCCGCGCTCGTGAGTAATCTCTTTGGATCCAGTCTTTGAATTTGCACAGTTTATCTGCTGCCGAGATTATGTTACGATTAGTTAGCGATTTTGGCCTACGTGCAGCACTCGACAAGGACCCTGATTATTTTGACTATGATTTGCGCTGTATCTGTGATGACTTTTGACACGTATGTCTTTCGAGTGTTTGTGAGTAACAATGACATAACATCTCAATGTCTTGACTTTTGTCTGTCTGAATCAACACCATTTTGTGAATAACACAAACAAGCTGGATGCACAAGATCCCTTGCTATGTCTGAGTCTGATTTCTATCAATCAGCGCGCTGCTGCTAGCGTCAGCTCATGATAACACGATCACCTATCATGTATTTCTACCTTTAGCTATTCATACGTGTTCAGGGTGCAGGATTGTGTTTAGTAATTGAGCAGGAGTACTAGAAGAAAGAGAAACGCGAAGGAAAGTGTGGTGAAGAATATAATAATACAAAGACTCATTATTTTTGTCTGAAGTGATTTCTAGTGGTCAACATAATTATGCAATTTTCACCATTTTGGACACCTGTTTGTCATTGGGGGAGTTGTTTAGATTGAAGATTTTGGCTCACAACTTAGACTATATTGAATCTGACTTTGGACAATTGCCAAGTTGCTGTCACAGCTGCTACCACCATGATTTTCAACGTCAATTTATTTTGTTTAGCCCTAAATCATCTGAGGAGCTTAACAAAACTGAAAATCGCCAACACAGGTCAGAGAATCAAATGTTAACAAATATGTATATAGAACACATTAGTATTGGTCATAGGGGGAGTTTAAACAATGTCCGATGAATGTCTGTTAATTGTTTAGAAGTGTCCTGCGTATTCTACACCGTCCGTTCTTGTTGGACCACTAACAGTCTGATCCTTGCATCTGCAAGGAAAAAATTAGTGGGGGGGAAAGTGAGTAACCTCATTTTTCATTGACCACATAACAGAAGTCTCTGACTTGGAATTGCTTTGGCTCAGTGCAACGTCTGAAAGAGGGGCAGAAGAGGAAGGCATAGCCTAAAAAAAAAATAGGCAACTCTTCTAAGGTAATAACATTTTAAAATGGAATTATTACAATATACAAGTGCAAACAACAAAGGGATGACAGCAGTAAAGTGAGAACCACATTCTGAAACTAAGGCTACCCATATTGTTGTGATTGTATAGGACACAGCCTTTAGACCAGGGGTCTATAACATAGCTCGGGAGCCCTTTCGGGTAGACTCCCCACAGGTTTTAGAATTGTATATCTTGGGCCTGAAATGCAAACAACTCAAATGTCATTCAATCTATTTATATAAGTAAAAAATTGTTATTAATGTATAGCAACATTTACATGTGTTTCTCCACTGTGTGTTTTCTTCTTACATTATTGCAAAGCATTTTTATTACGACTACCAAAAAAGGAGAGTAGCTCCCTCCCTCTTCTGTGTATAAAGTAGCGCTCGATTGAATGATTGGAGGAATTCCTGCTTGTTTTTTCTAGACTGTATACTCATGGGGCGGTCTTGCTGTTTGTAGCCTGAGCACACAGAACCAGAGCCGGTTCGGGGAAAGACGGGACTGTGGGGTAAGGAGAGTAGCTCTGGGGGAACTCACTAACTTCAACCCTGCAGCTGTCCAATACAAAGGTATCAATTTTGTCACAGTTGGACTCTTTGCTCCATAAGGGACCATTCTCAGTTTTCCACAGAGGGGAGCCTCCCAAGGACACAAGCCTGTCTGCTAGATTTAGGCTACCAGAGAGAAGCAAGAGAGGTCCTGGTCCATGTCCCTTGGGGTCCAGCCCCATGAGTGCCTCTTGCCAGCAGGATGTCTCTATGCAGGAGGACGGACTGAACTGTGCAGGCTTCTCTGAGCCCTGCTTTCACAGTGTGAGGATGTGGGATGAGGAAGACTGTGATCTTCCATCAGCCTTCTGTCACACTACGTAAACAAGAAATCTACAGATATCTGCTCGAGCTGGGAGCGGGCAGCAGCCTGTGCGGGCAGCACTTCTTGCTAGGCTATGAGATCCAAAGGCCGCCATGAGGGCTGCTGTGGGAATGGCTCGGTCCAGGTGCCACTCCACGGTTCCCGCTGCTGCAGGAGACTCTGTATCTGGAAGTGGCTGTGCTGGGCTCGCATCCTGCATGAGTGTGCCACTCAGTCTTTCCCCAGATGTTGTCCATACCCCCCCCCCCCCTCGCCTCTCCTCTTCCAACAGCCAGCATTTTCTTCTTTTCACCCATTTACATATTTATCCACACTATAACATCTCAAAACATAAAAATACCCAAAACCTATCACACTTTATCTCTCCCATCCTTATTCACATTTATAAATATTTTTTCATTTTTTTCAAATTACTTTCAATTTATTATTCTATAACCACCACACACCCCAACACAATAACAACCACACTTACTTTATAAAAAAAAAAAAAATCCCAAATCTTACAAACCATATAAAACCATAAAAAAAAAAAAAAAACCTATCCCCATCCCCCCCTAAAACACAATCACACCCCCTCTAACCCCCACAACACCAACACCCCTTCTAATCCATTCCCCCCCCCTCTTCCCCAAAAACCCTACCTCACTCACCATACACCAAACCTAATTTCTCATATTATTCATCATTCATCTACCTCCCACAATCAACCACACACACAAACCACCACCACCTAATAATAATAATCTCTCTCATCATCCCCTCTATCAACCACCTCCCCCCCCACTCCCCCCCCATCCTTTCCCTCATCCCTCCCCCCCTTCAAGACTTTTGTCCCCCCCCCCCCCCCCCTCCCCCCCCCCCCCCCCCCCCCCATGTAAACCCCCACCCCCCCCACCCCCCCCCCCCCCCCCCCCCCCCCCCCCCCCCCCCCCCCCCCCCCCCCCCCCCCCCCCCCCCCCCCCCACAACCAAAATACTCAAAACACCACCTTAAATAGAAATTATAATCCCTTCCTCTACACTATATCATCATCCCCTCCCCCCCCCCCATTTCAAAAAATTATACACCCCCCCACCCCCCCCGTCCTCCCCCCCCCCCCAGATTCACACACCACTCCCAACCTTTTCTAGAGAGAATAATTTACTAACCCACAGTGTACCTCCCACCTCCCTCCCCACCCCCCCCCCCCCCAAACAACAAACCACACTCTCTTATGTGTGTGTGTGTGTGTCACAACCGCAAATTACCCACCCCCCCCATCCCCACCCCCCCCGTTCCCAACAAAAAAAAAAAACCCGCCCCACCGTGTGTTGATATCCCCCCCCCTCCCCTCACATTCTCTCGCTTTATTATATTACCCCCCTCCTATTTTTTTCTACGAATATACCCATATATGTTATATTACATTTACCCAACTATATATTTCAAGCACTCTGCTCGCACTCCGCTCACCTACCTATATTAATATAGCCACCCCCCCCCCTTCTCTCTCATCTCCCCATATAGAATTCTAAAAACTAAAGCGATGATCAAGTTTGCCACCACTTTCCCTGTTGTGCAAAGACAGATAAAGGCTGGATGTGGGAGAGGCCGAGGCGAGGGGGGGGGGGGTCTGGACCCCCACTTTGGGAACGACTGAGTTGGCAACTACCCTGCAGAAGGCGATCCAGCACAGCCACAAGTCTGATTCAGAGTCTCCTGCAGCTAGCTGGAACCTGGAGTGAACCTGGACTAGCCAGTCCACCAGCAGCGCCCTATGCGGCCTGTGAAATATTCATAGCCCTGCATGTAGTGCGGTCCAGCACAGGCTGCTGCCGCTCCAGCTCTGCAGATATATGTAGATGTCTTTTAAGTATGTGTGAGCAGAGCTGAGGAAGATAACTGTCTTCTTCATCAAATCCTCACTGTGAGCAGGGCCTCAGTGTAGGCTGGCCAAGTGCAGTCTCATCCGCTTAGAGTCTTACCTGCTGCAAGTGGCACCAGGGCTGGGACCCCAAGGACCAATAGGGACCAGGACCTCTGCTTTGCTTCTCTGGGGAGCCTAATCTTGAGGACAGGCTTGTGTCTTGAGGGCTCACCTCTGTGGAAAATATTGAGATGGTCCTTTATGGAGCAAAGTCCAACTGTGACATAATATTGTTTACCTTTTGTATTGACAGCTGAAGGGTCTGATGTTAGTGAGTTCCACCGAGCAGCTCTCCTTGACCCCACAGTCGCTTTCCCCATCAGGCTCTGGTTCTGTGTGGCGTCCAGGCTACAAACAGCAAGACCCATGAGTATACAGTCTAAAAAAAAAAGCAGGAGTCTCCAATCATTTCAAACGGAGAGCTACTTGTATACAACACGATGAGGGAGGGAGCTACTCCTTTTTTTGTAGTCGTAATCAAAATCTGTGCATAATTAATGATGACCACACCTGGTGAAACCACATGTAAAATGTGCTATACATCTTTATACATTTTTTACTTTTATAGATTGATAACCTTTGGAGTGTTGCATTTCAGGACATGGTTTCAATTCTAATCCTGTGGGGAGTCTACCCGAAAGGGGCGCACAGGGTGCTATAGGTTAGAGACCACTGGTCTTAAAGGATGCTGTCCGTATTGACATCACAAAAATATGGGTAGCCTTTAGTTTCAGAATTGTGGTTCTCATTTACTGCTGTCACTTTGTTGTGTGCACTTGTATATTGTAATCCATTCCATTTTTAAACACTGTTATACCACCCCCTAGAACCGCCTTTGCCCCCCCCCCCCCCCCCCCCCCCCACCCCCCCTATTTTTTTTTAGGCTATGCATTCTCTTCTCCCTCTTTCTGACTGTTGCACTGAGCCAAAGCAATTCCAGTCTGAGACTTCCTGTTATGTGGCAATGAAAATTGAGGTTTTTCACTTTCCCCACACTAAGTTTTTCCTTGCAGATGCAAGGTCAGACGATGTTAGTGGTCCAACAAGGTCGGACGGTGGTGATGATCAGGACACATTCTACATTTATCAATACATCGCATGGACATTGTTTAATCTCCCCCTATGGACCAATACTATAGGTGTTACTATATATTATGTGTTTTATAAAAGTTTGATTCTCTGACTGTGTTGGCGATTTCTGTTTTGTTAAGTCCTCAGATGATTTAGGGCTATACTATGAATAAATTGAATTGGAAATCTGGTGGTGCTGCTGTGACAGACACTTTGGCTATTTGTCAAAGTCTGATTTATATAGTCTAAGTTTGGAGCCAAAAAAATCTTCACAATTCCTAGAAACAATCCACATGAAAATCTGGTGTCCAGAATTGGGGAAAATTGCATTTTAAAATTATGTTGACACTAGAAATAACTTCAAGACCCAAAATAAATGTTCTTTGTATTTGATTTTCGTTCACACAAACTTTCTCGAGTTTCTTCGTTCTAGTCTCCTGCATCACTTACTTAACCAAAATTCTGCACCATGAACAAGTATGACTACGCTAAAGGTAGAATACATGAGTAGGTTTCAGTTTATCATGAGTGACGCTAGCAGCAGCGCTGAGTGTTAGGAATCAGACTCATACCATACGGGATCTTGTGAATCAGCTTCGGTTGTTTTTTTCTCAAAAATGGTGGTTGATTCTGGACAGAGCAATGTCAAGATCATTTTGGGGGTTTTTAGAGTTGAGGTCGCTCGGGCACCTGTTCCGGATGCCTCCTGGACGCCTCCCTGGGGAGGTGCTCCGGGCACATCCCACCGGGAGGAGGCCCCGGGGAAGACCTAGGACACGCTGGAGGGACTATGTCTCTCAGCTGGCCTGGGAACGCCTTGGGGTCCCCCCGGACGAGCTGGAGGAAGTGTGTGTGGATAGGGAAGTCTGGGCGTCTCTGCTTAGACTGCTGCCCCCGCGACCCGGCAACAGATAAAGCGGAAGAAAATGGATGGATGGGTGGATGGGAAAGAGTAAAGGCATACCGGTCACAGCAGATGAGGCAGCATGCCCCGGCGCGACACACACACTCAAGCCATGCAAACAAGCGGTGTGGGGCTGCAGTCATATAGCAGCGCTAAAAGGACATAATATTGTAAGAAATGGGGACGTTTATGCACTTTGGAGCCACGCATTTGGGACTTTACCTGGGACTGGAGAGAGGAGCACTCGCAGGGCCCAGCGGAGAGTGCGGGCAAACAGGGAGTGACATGGGATGGGAGCGCTTAAATAGCCCACCAGCTCAGCACCACGAGGCGGCGAGTAACAATACCCTCGGCATAGACCACCAGACCTGGTCTTGCCACACAAGTCAGAACACAGAAGCTCTCCTCAGCGTCGCCATGGAGACAGTAGAGAAGTCTGCTCCCACCTTTAGACCAAAACATCCAGTGGAAAATCCCCGACTTCTACAGACTGTTGTAAGGAGAGCTCAGTCTGAGCACGACACTAAAGTCTGATCAAAGATCCACAGGTGAATAAAAGAGGTTGTCTGTTCTTCATCTGTGTCTCTGCTGAGTCTCTTTACAGCTGCACTCTCTCAGGGGGCGGGGCCACACACTTTTCTATAGCACATGTCACACTTTTTTAAATCATACACTCTCAGGAAGCCAGGGAAAGCTTGGGCTCCAACACTGAGGAAACACAAATGTGTAACTGATGCTTTCAGATGTTCATCAGGACCATAACAGGACAGGACTCAGGAGTGATGTCTCTGTGTTGTTGAACGAGGCCTTCTCTAAATACATTCAATGGACAATTTCAGCCAAAGACACTCACTTTCAAATGTGCCTCTCAGTGACTGTAATACTGCAGCAGAGCAGCAGGGGGCGCCATACTCCTTCATAAATGTGGAGCTGAGGGATTAGAATCCTGTGTGTGATGATTCCAACATGTTCATATATCAGCCTTAAAACCAGCCGCACTAGAACCACCCTTTAATGTTGCTCAAACTGTGTGTGTGCTTTTCTACAACAAACATCACAATATATGAATGATGTCACACAACAGCGGCTACACAACTGTACACACGTTTATTCACAAACAAATCAAACCACGTCATTTACATCATGAAGCAAGAATAAGACTGATAAACACCAATGATTGACAGGTCTGAATGAAACACACAACACTGAAGCCACATTACGCTCTACAAATATATATGTTGACATTGATGTGTGAGAAAGGACTAAGACACACACACACACTTTATACTAGTACTTCATGACAGTAGAATGTATAATAACACTCACACGTACACACGGATCACACACAGAAACTCAGAGCATGTGACTGATGACCTTAAAGACACATGGATCACACACAATAATAAAACATGGGACTTGTATAGAGCTTTGTGGACACTCAGACGCCGCACAAAAGTGTGAAACTATATTTTCAGCTGCTTTTACAACAATAGTTTCTATCTACAGTCAAGTTTCAAGCCGTTTCATTTGCCAGAACAATTCATTTAAATTTACAGCCAAACAAGATGTAATGATAATAAACACAGAGCCATTGGTCCATAAGGGGCAGATGACCAATGTCTACAAATGTCAAAAGAGGGCCATAAAATATTATTGAGAATTAAAGTTAAAACGTCCCAACTCTGTCTTGATGCAGCTTTAAAGGAACCATAAGATTTTCCTTTCAGACAAAAACATGATGTATCCGAGTCTCCAGACACAAAGTAAAGATGTTCAAATCCACAATAAGTGTTTGGTCTGTAAAGCTCAGCAGCTGCAGCACAGGGTTAAGACTGAAGTGTGATCCTGTAGAGTCTGACTCTGGGTTCACATGATGCAGCCTCAGCTCTGTCTCCTTCACTTTGTTCCAGATGCTGCGTCTTCACACCTGCTTCTCACAGGTTTTAATGTGATTATGAAGATTTGACCTTTTTGTAAAAGACTTTCCACACTTTTCACAGACAAATGGTTTCTCTCCAGTGTGGATCCTCTGGTGATCTTTAAGAGTATTACTGTGAGAAAAACCCTGACCACAGAAGTCACAGCTGAAGGGCTTTTCTCCAGTGTGGATTCTGCTGTGGGCTTTGAGACTTCCTCTTCTGGAAAAACATGTTCCACACAGGTGACACTTGTATGGCTTCTCTCCAGTGTGGCTCCGATGGTGATCAGTGAGATGTGCTGCAGTTCGATAAGTTTTACTGCAGAGGTCACATGCATATGGTTTTTCTCCAGTGTGACTTCTCTCATGACTTTTGTAGTTTGAAAACTGAGCAAACGTCTTCCCACAGTCTCCACAGACGAACGGTTTTTCCCCAGTGTGGATTCTGTAGTGCACATTGAGGTGAGATAATTGTGTAAAAGTCTTTCCACACTGGTCACATTGGTGAGGTCCCTCTCCTGTGTGGACATGCTGATGTGCTAAGAGGTTCTCTTTTCTCTTAAATGTTTTTCCACACTCGTCACACTCAAATGGTTTCTCTCCTGTGTGGATCCTCTGATGATTTTTGAGAGTATTACGTTCTCTAAAACTCTGATCACAAACGTCACAGCTGAAGGGTTTTTCTCCAGTGTGGATTCTGCTGTGGACCACGAGTTTTTCTTTCGTAGTAAAACCTGTTCCACACAGATCACACTTGTATGGTTTTTCTCCAGTGTGAGTTCTGTAGTGGGTCTTTAGATCAGAAGCAAAGCGGCAGGTCTTTCCACACTGATCACAGGTGAACCCCATTCTGCAGATGGACTTTGTAGATCTGCCATAAACACAGAAAAGTAGACGTCAGATACCACTCATCTTTCACACATTCTATCACCAAATGAACATGAGGCCAACATCAGGATGTGTCTCTTTGAAAATGTTCAGTTTGACACAAACTGCTTCTATTGTGACCAATGTTGGGTAAGTTACTTTGAAAAAGTAATTAGTTATAGTTACTAGTTACTTCTCCCAAAAAGTATGCAAGGCATACAGGTAATAATAAGACAGGCCAAGGTGCCATTTAAATTACACTTTTTTTTAAATCCATTGATCAAACAAAACATATTACAAAACTTGCAATTAGTTCCCACAGACACACACGAGCAGCCCTCGCGTCTGACAGACAAGAACCGGGGAAAATACAGTGCTTGCACTCCACAACAAAGTTTTTATCTTTTTGACTGATATAGTGAAAATAGTGTGCATATCTCCACCGGTAAAACGAATTCCTCTCCTTTGGCTCTGCCATGTTGCTTTACAAAAAAACTCGCTCACGTGCTCAACATGACGTAAGCACGCACGCATACAGTGGTAGTGCAGCTTTCCGCTACTTTCCCAAGACCGATGTTGCCGGTAACAAAGTGTTTAGGTAGTAACTGCAATATAATTAAACGTATTTTCATAATAACGCGTTACACTACATTGCTTAAATTGTAATTTTGTTACATGCAACACCGACTGTGACTGCAGTGTGACTGTGTGTTGTGTGTGTTTACTCTGTTCTTAAAAGTCAGCTACAGAAGAACACCAGTTTTAGTATAACAGCTCAGCCCACTTCTGTTTTATTTTTCCCCAACGCAGGACGTCAGAGGACGCACATGTTTGGAGTGATTGAAAACGCACATGTACGGTTAGGTGTGGATCAGGGTTTTCTTTTTTTCCCGAAAACGGACGGGGGGAAATATTCGGTTATAAAAATACCCGGCTTCATGTGGGTATTTTTACCCACTTGGGAATAGATTTCCCTCAGGGCTCACATGAAGGGAAATCTATTCCCAAGTAGGCAGTAAAATCCTAGCATGAAAACTTAAAAATAAAGAAAACTTCTGATTATTTTCTTTGTTAGTTTTATGAACTTTAGTGCAGTATTAATTTCGATGAAAAAATATTACCGTCATACTTTTTGTCAAATATATTTGATATTTTTGGGAACAAAACAAAAACTAAAATAAGACAAAAATAGACCATGACAAAATCCAATCAGATGGAGGGATAGATTAGGCAAGAAAAAAAAAAGAACATCAACCTGCCGGAGTATATGTGAGGAAGACCAATGAGGGCTATTGCTAACGCTAAACACACCACACTTATTAACCCATTAAGGCCTGGCACAGCTGGCAGACCAGTAAAACCTACAGCCGACTATACAACCACCCTCTAAAACCTTACGTTTTCATGAAATTCAACGTCTAAGATAACAACCAAAAATAATTTGAGACTAACAATAATTTAAACACAATAAGTTAACAACAATTTGGCAATAAAGTGGTGAAGAAGATGACAGTCTGGGATCGCGTCTTTAATTCAGACAGAAGACATGTTTTATTGTCGATGGTAGAGACAGCACGAACACAGAATGCAAGTGTATTATACAGAGCGGAGGCATGGAGACCTCCAATCAGCAGCTTCCACAGTGCCAGCAGAGATAGTCAAAACATGAAGTGGAAAAGTACAGGCTTCTGCACATTGATAGAATGATGAGTTTAACTTTAACAAAAGTTGCTTAAAAGTGTTATGAAATCTCACAGTGGCACTAACTATGTGGAAATATTTTAAAAATCCACTCTCAGCCCAAAAAGTCAAATGACTCGCAGGGCTCTTTATGTAAGCAAAAATAAAAACATAACTTTGTTTGATTTGTTCACGAAAGTTTACTTCTGTGCACAAATAACATGCATTATCAATGCAAGCGAAAATGTAGGTACCCAAGCTTGAATTCAGAGATTTTTGGCTGCGCTTCGGGATGAGACACGGGGAAGACAGGCAAAACCTGCATGTGCAGCAAGCTGGGGATGGTTCTGATTGTGCATTTATGGTTCTGTCCACCCATACGCCACTATACCCAGTAAAGCAATATGAAGCCCCGTGAAGCAATACGAAGCCTTGTGAAGCGATATAAAGCCCTGTGAAGCAATATGAAGGCCCGTGAAGCAATGAGGCAAAGCAGACAGCATGGTTTGAAGCTTCGAGGTGATTTATTTGCTCAACTGCCATCATGTGGACAAAAACATGTATAACACTCGAAGCGCCTACAGAATACCCACTTCGACAAAAGGTACATTTTGTGACCTAGACTATTTAGTTTTATTGTGCCAAATCAAAGTCAAGTAATGAAGCTACTCGTGTCACATTTGTCATCGTATGCTACAAGGAGGAGAATACAAGAGGATCCAGCACAAGCTCCAGTGGAGGATCAGGAGGGCCAAGAAGGACTCTGGGGAAAAAGCTGGAGCAGAAGCTGGCCCAGGGAAACGCCCGCGATGAGTGGAGAGGACTAAAGAACATCACCGGATTTGGACAGAGTGCCAGAGACAGTGGATGAAGACTAGCACCGGGCGGATGATTTCAACCGGTTTGATTCTCCCCCCCTTCACTGCCCCCGCAGTGTTCTGGTTTCTTAAATGCATTTTGCTTCTTCAGGACTGAAACTATATGTATTTTCTGTACCTCTAAAATAAAAGGTAAAACATCACAGACTGTTTTAACATAAAAAGGTTGAGGCTTAGAGACGTCAGAGCATGTTTGTCCCGCGGGTCAGGAGATAATCATGTGGTACTTTTATGAACATTTGTGGACAGTGGTCTCTGCTCCCTATGGACCAACTGCTCCTATGAGTTTGTTATTATTGTATTTCATGTGTTCGAACAGTTTGATTCACTGATCTGTTGTTGGCAAATCCCCAACTTTGTAAAGTCCTCAGAGACTGCTGCAGTGATTTGGGGCGATTGAACCGAGTTGTTCCCAGTCGGAGGCTAGTGTATGTGTATCCTAAGTCGGACACTTCAGGCTGAAAAAAAAGCACCGGTTACCCACTTCAACGGGCTATAATAACATAAAACTTAACTATTTTGCAAACGTTACTAGCATAAAACGGAAGTCTTAGCTTTCGAACCATATATATGAAGAATACCTTATTTAACTGTGGTTTTCTAAATGCTGTTTGAGGGTGCTTTCACACCTGTTGGTCTACTAAAGTGGTTCGATTGTGCCCTAAAGTTGTTACAATGTTGCAGTTCTCAACTAGTTCGGTTCTCATTCACACCAGTGTTTTTGCAATTGAACAAACCAGTGTGGATGTTTGTGAACAGCGCCAGCCATGTGGTGACGCTGTTCAGAAAATACTGTGTATTGATGACGTAGGTGAAAGCTGATTGGCGCAGAATGTGAAGAGGGAATCAAAAGCGATCAAATCCTCAACTATGAACCGTGCTACTCTGCTCGCGTTTGTGACTGGTTTTTTTAATCATCGTTTCATGGTCCAGCAAGCCCAAATACTGCAGTTGTTCCAACATGTAACGAGGATTCAGCGCGAGAACACTTTGCGGCTGTTTTTGGAGCGGAGAAGACGTGTTGCAAAACACTATCTCCGAAAAAGAGCCAAACTGCAAAACTTGAACCAACTTCTTTTTCGAAAGTATTTTCGGAAATCTCTCCGGTAAGATTATGTTCCTCATCATGTAGGATTAAGGGAACTGTTGGTCTATTTACGCAAAACGAGGGCGAAGGGAAATTGACGGGGGATAAACGGAGAATCATCAGTTATTCACTATTGATTATTGTTGCAATACCGAATATTGACAAAGAGGGGTTAATGGCATTTTATTCCCGGACTGGACGGAAACATTTGAAGGTGTAGATGTGCCTCTGGTTCTGCTGGGGGACTCCACATATCCTCTCCTCCCATGGCTCATGAAACCGTATCCAGAGGGAGCAGGGGTTACAGCTGACCAGATCAACTTAAACTTCAAACTGAGTCAGTGTTGCATGACAGTTGAGCGTGCTAAGCGCCTTAAAGGACAATGGCGTTGCCTGATGAAGACATGTGATGCCCATATTACATTTGTGGGCCGAATTGATTCGGCACATTGTGTTTTGCACAACTTTGTGGAAATGCATAATGAGAATTATTTGTATGGAGACACTGAAGCTGATGACGATGTTGAAGCTGTTCCAGAGGGGAGAGGTGGTGATTATCAACAGAGATCCGCAATGCCCTGTGTAGATATTTTTCAACTTTGTAAATATGTGTTTGTTAGTATGTCTATTAGCATGAATGTTCTCATGTTAACCTTAAAAAGACCGTTTTGCAGAGTCAGTTACATTTTTGTTGCAGATGATTCAAAATTATTACGTTGACTTTTGTGAATGTTTGGTCAATGACCTGTGTGCATGTTCGGAATTACAGCACATATAAATGTTTAAAGCAGGGGTTAAAGCAAAAAAAAAAATGTGACTGAAAATGTTTGCATGGAAATTTATCACATGTAAATCACAGTAATATGCAAGACCAAGTTATATTTTTAATTACAATATATTATTGTATAATAGATTGTATATTGCAGCCATTCCCAAACTCAGTAACACCGAGGCCCCCTTAAAAATCTGACACAAACAGCTGCCTTGTGCGCAGTTTTGAGCTGGTGGCGAATCAAAACTTTTTTTTCTCATTACTCCCATACATGCAATTTTTTATGGCAAAGTACGCACAAGCACCGGCCACTTTCATCTTTTCGCACCATGACTCGTTGATTGGCTCTTTTACATCACGCTGAGTTTTGCAAGAAGATCGCAAACAATTTGCGGAGCGCTCATGATGCCACGGCACGTTCAAGGCCCACTCGTGATTATATTACTTATTATTTCTATATACATATAAATACAATTATATTCAAATTATTATTATACATCGAGATATATATATATATATAAAACAGATTCACACGTATATGTATTACTATATATTATTTTTATAATCAATCATTTCATTGTGTGTATTATTATCATTATATATATATATTTTTTTTTCCAGACCAATTTCATTTGACGGAAATCCGTCACCTAGACGGAACTCTTTAATCACTGGTTTAAAGACAATATTTTTTGTAAGTTTTATTTACTTGTCAACAAATCAAACAAATGTGCATTAACACACAATAAAGTGCTGCATTGAAAAAAAAAAAAAAGTTCATAAAATGTCATTACATTACATCTTGAACTTAACACAAAGTATGTTTGAAAAGTTTGCTTTTAGATGTAACTAACATAAAACACAGGTAAACATCCTGATAAGAAAACAAACATTAAAACCTTGAGTTATGCATGTTACAACACACAGATATAACCTTGTATATCTTACAATTTGTTGCTATAATAGTCTGGACTGGTGTTGTGGTGGAGCCCCAGAGGGTGGCAGCTGATGGGAGCTGTGTGGAACATGATAAGGGGGGCTCTGATGAGACGGACCACCAGACCAGGATGATGAAGAAGGAACCTGTGTGGTCACCATATTCATGAGTTGCGAAAAACAATTTGCCATCAGCTGATTTGAGGCTTGCAGCTGGGTCATCAAGGCACTAAATCTCCTTTCATCTGCTTCCTGTTGCGCTTTGAGCATCTTCTGTAGAGCCTGATCCTGTTCTAACTGCCTGGTCTCTGCCTCCCTCTTTTCCTCCAAAACCTTGTTGCTTTCTGCCATATATTTGGCGAAGTCGTCATCCCGTCCCTTGCTTTTCTTTTTCTTGATTTGGCCCCAGGTATGTCAAGCCTCCCGCTGGCTCGAGTGGGTTCACTCTCCTGAGCAGATGAGACGTCACTGTCCAGGCTAGTATCTGCCTCCGCGTCTGTAATGCAGCAGCACAATAACTATTGTTAATCTTTTAACATTGTAACTGTGTTCATAGAGAAGGTTTCTTACCATGTTGTGACGCAGATAGCCCAGGGACATCTGCTTCGGTCTCGGTGTCATCTGTCGAGTCGAATGAGGAGATGGAGTCCCACTCCATATTGTTTCAGAGCATCCCGTATTTTTATGAATTACTGTCTTATCGTGCATTCAGACCGCAAACGCTCAAACGCTGAAGCCCCGCTCACCAGACGTGCATTCTCTAGTTTTCAGACGCAGAGGACTTCACACCAGAACGTCCTGACGCGAGCAGGACGTAGGCGGCCGGTTCCAGAGTTTGTACGGGTTCCATCGCTCTCTCACGGCTCCGCGGCGCTGGCGCATATGGTCCGAAATGACCATAAAAGTAAACTAGCAAACTTTAAAAAACGTAGCAATCACTGTAACAAACAATTATGGTAATTTTACAAAAATAGCTTTACCTTACACATAATACCAAAGACAAAAGCAGTAATTGGACCATTTTAGTTTTATTAGACATAAGTTGACAAGATTTACATGTCAACATTATTTGTTATAAATCATCTTTTATTAAACACATGAAGTCCTAAGGATGTGGCACAGAATTGTATACATGTTGATATAAAAATGAACAGACATAAAGCCTTGTTTGAAACCCCTGCAGTGTCTCGGTGTCTCACATTGATCTCAGAGACTGACCCAGCTCTGCTCCAGTTTGTCATGATGTGAACCGTTTATATCTGTAAGTTTAATGCTCTGAATGTTATTATTGTTATGTTAATGTCACATGTGTTTGCATGTGTGCAAAGCTTACAAACATCCCTAACCATGCCTTTGTTTTAACAATAGATAAAGTGGATGCACAATGAAGGAAGAGCTGTCTCTGACAAGAACTCAATCTTCACACCCAAAATACTCCAAATATCCAAGTTCAAAATTCAATGAGATGCTTAAGGGATGCAGGCAGGAGATGAGAAGAAGTGCTTCAGGTTTTGAGGATGAGAAGGGTTATACTGTAAAACAAGAACATGAGAACATTAGAGAACAATAAACCATGAAAAGTGAGAACCCTCTTGCTTTAGACAGTGTGAAGTGAACAGGTATTCAAAAGTTCAAAGGTTGTGATGTTAGGAGTGAGGTGGTATGTATCCCTCTGTGCTCTGTACTCTGTACTGCACTGAAGAAATTTACCCTCAAACCTCCACTATAAGCCCTGGTCCCTGTGACCCACAGAGAGCCCTGGTCCCAATGTTTCATCTTGTAGATAATGACTTGTATCCTAAAGCATCAGCTGATTGCACTAATGTAGCTGGTGAGATTGTAAACTTAGTCATTCAGCCAACTTCACTTCTCGGTGGAGACCAGGGAAGACCCAGGACATGTTGGAGGGGACTGTGTCTCTCAGCTGGCCTGGCAACGCCTCAGGATTCCTCCTGATGAGCTGGAGGAAGTGTGTGGAGTGGGACGTCCGGACATCTGCTCAGACTGCTGACACCAAAATTTCCCCACTATGGGACAAATAAAGGATCTCTCTCTAATGGAAAAAAATTGAAGAAAAATATATACATTTTTGCATGGTTCTAATTTACCACTGTGTATGTGTGGGACAGTGAACTTTAACAAGGACTTTTAACTGCTTTTATTTTTGTGGTGTGTTTATGTTTTTATTTGCATTTTAATCACAGTTCCTAGGACACTTCCCCTAATCACCCACACCTGTTTTTAATCAACAAGACCTGAAATTGCGGGCGGGCACTGCAGGAGAAAGAGACAGACAGCGCGGAGACGAGAGGAGACGAGAGGAGGAGGACACGGGACCGTGCCAAGGACGAGCACTGCCAGCCAGAGACCACGGGGGACTGAGGCCAGTGGGGGGAGCGGCACCGGTGAGGGGGCGCGCATTGACAGTGGAAAAGGCGCGTGCTCGCCCGGGCTAGGCCCACTCACGACTGGGATGTGCCGGCTCTCCCCCGCGGGTGCCCGGTGACGACCCGTGGTCGGCGAGTGGCTGGAATGGACGAGCGACTCTGGGCTTTATCATCTTTTTTAAATGGACATTTTGTAAATAATTTATTAAATTTGTATCCCCTTTTTATCCTCTTGCCTTTTTATTGACCCCCTCAACAGACACTTTTAAACCTATGACATATGCAGTGAAAGAATAATGACATGTGAAGCTTCGAGTGTTCAAAACACACTATATAAAACCGATGCATGATTAATAATAAGGCTAAAACATATGTATTGTGTTAATACTAGTTTTCTAGTATTTAGAATTAGTATTTAGTCTTGTGACAGCACAAGTCTAAATGATTGATTACTTAAATAGTTGATTATTGAAATTGGTCGATCATTTTTTAAATAGTTGTTATAAGCATCCATCTTCTTCCCCGAAGTCCGTTTCTGTCAGAGCTGCACCCAGTCCTGGCAGTCCACAGAGCCCCTCCCTGGTCCTCCTGCAGGTGGGGAGTCCACAGGAGGTGACGACACAGCCTTGATTTTTGTAATAAACAACTGATCAATAAATGGATTTGTTGAATCTTCCATAGTCTTTGTGAGGAGAGGCTTAGTCTCAGCTAACTCCATATTGACTGCAGAACGAAATGACAGTGTGTCTACAATCCAAGCAGGACTCATCACTGTTTGGGTCAAATGGAGAATGGATTGAACTATTTTTTTATTACAGTCTTAATTTCTATTACCAGTTTTGTTTAAACAAAATGTAAAAATCTTTCTGGCTCGAAGAGACATGGACAGGACATGGAGGTCTGAGGGACATGGACACAGCAGGTCTTTGCTCTCCAGCTGAAACATCTATAAACTGTAGTTTGTGTCTGGATTAGGGTTGCCAACCGTCCCTTGAAATACGGAATTGTCCCTTATTATAGAAAAACTATGTGCGTCCCGTATTGAACTGATACGGGACGGCTTTTGTCCCGTATTTTCAGAGCCACCTCAAACGCATCACTCACTCACTGCATGTCACACACACACAGTAATGATCACAGTTGAAGCATCTAAGAAGGTCAGAAATTTGGGGGTAATACTGGACTCAGACCTAAATTTCAATAGCCACATAAAATCAATAACATCAACAGCTTTTTACCATCTGAAGAACATTGCCAAAGTTAGAAATATAGTGTCCAGGGCAGACTTGGAGATTCTTGTCCATGCATTTGTCTCCAGCAGGCTAGACTACTGCAATGGCCTGCTTACAGGTCTGTCCAAACAGACCTGTAAGCAGCTGCAGTACATCCAAAATGCAGCAGCTAGAGTCCTGACAGGAACCAGGAAGTATGACCATATTAGTCCGGTCCTCAGGTCTCTGCACTGGCTTCCTGTGGCTCAAAGAATAGATTTTAAAACGGCTCTGCTTGTGTACAAGTCTCTCCATGGCCTTGCACCAGAATACATTAGTGACATGTTGGTGTCATATGAACCGGCCCGGACTCTGAGGAGCACAGGGACTGGCCTCCTGCTGGTGCCCAGAGTGAGAACCAAACATGGGGAGGCTGCGTTTCAGATCCATGCAGCTAAGATCTGGAACAATCTCCCTGAAAATGTGAGGGAGGCGTCTACTCTGTCAATGTTCAAATCCAGGTTAAAGACTGTTCTGTTTGCCTGTGCATACAACTGAAGGATTTTATCTCCATTTTTAATGCACTGCTGTCATTTATTTATTTTTTTAAATTTCTTGTGTAATTTTGAAAGTTTTAATGGTTTTATTCTTTTGTGTGATTTTAATGTTTTAATTGTGTTTTAATCTTTTGTGTGATTTTAATGTTTTAATTGTGATTCTGGTGTTTGTTTTATGTGATGATTTGTGATGTGGACTGTGAAGCGCTTTGTGTTGCCATGTGTATGAAAGGCGCTCTACAAATAAACTTTGATTGATTGATTGATCTACCTTTCGGCCAATCAGTGTCAAAGGGGCGTAGGCTTGATCTCAGACGTTGGTTTAATGTTGACAATCGCCAGCGTGGGCCGTGCCCGCAGCACCATCACGTCAGAAGTTTGGTAAAGTAGCGTCATTTTCCCAAATTCGGACTTCCGCGGTCAATAGCTCACGAAAGCTACTTTGTTAAACAAAAGTAATTGTGCTAAAATGATCATCTCTATGTTTTACAAATTCAATGCGCTGTTTAAATGCAGAGAAATCCTCTGAATCCAATGCACTGCAAGCGCCGAGAAAAGCACTTAGGGACCGTCAACAAATGTCCAGACCAGCTTTGTAAACGAACAATAGCTTTTACTGAAGCCACAAACCTGCACAAAACTCAGACAATATAAATAATGATGACTACTACATGAACTAGTAGATGAACTACTACAGACTGATTTGTGAGTTTTTAATGAATACATATGTTTTTCTTTTTTTTATCTGCTTTTACAGAAATTGGTCTTTACTGTAACATTCATAAATAATGTATGTTACAGTATTTGTCTTTTTTATATTTTTTATTTTTTTTATATTACTAATAAGAATGCATTAAGTCCTTAACCAGCCAGAGTTCCACCTATTTATTCAATTTCATTTTTGACTAAGGATTTTTTTTTTTATATGTAGTCAATAAATTACAATCTAAAAACTGTGATTGTGAAATTCCATGATTACTGTGTAGACTGAAATTAGGACTAAAAAGTGCTCAACCCGATCCACCCAAATGGTGTCCCTTATTTTTTTGTTCTCAAGTTGGCAACCCTAGTCTGGATGCACTTAGAATTTTGCTCACCTGCTGCAGCTGTGATGATCAGGGTTCTTCAGGAACATGCTCATCTGTCATGTCAAAGACTTGGCTCCTGTCCTCACAGAGGACACGTCAGAGGCTCCTGTCCTCACAGAGGACACGTCAGAGGCTCCCGTCCTCACAGAGGACACGTCAGAGGCTCCCGTCCTCACAGAGGACACGTCAGAGGCTCCCGTCCTCACAGAGGACACGTCAGAGGCTCCCGTCCTCACAGAGGACACGTCAGAGGCTCCCGTCCTCACAGAGGACACGTCAGAGGTTCCCGTCCTCACAGAGGACACCTTAGAGACTCCTGTCCTGAAAGAGGAGATGGAGAAGTTAGCGCTTTATTGATCACACAGTGGCAGAATTTCACCTGACAGCTGTTGGTAATGCTGTTTTTATATTGTAGCATTTTCATTAAAAAACAAGAAGGGAGCCTGCATGCTGTCTGTCTTGAATGGTTTTACACATGTAAATACATTTGACCATGCAAGTAAGGCAGTGGAGGATCTTTTTAATGCACTGAACACCATCCAGAGGTTCATACACTTTTGAATGAACTTAAAAAGCAGAGCATTTATTTAAAGAATGTCTTTAGTCAATTACATCACATGTGCAGTTGTACGTCTATAATCAAACATACCTTTCCTGTAGTCTGTAGTTTTCCCATGGTCTGTTTCTTGCATGTGCTCTGTATATCTAAGTATTTACCCTTTTCTCCAACAATATTTGTGATGCATGTCCGCCTCGTTTCTTTGTTCCTTTTAAATAACAAAACAGACAGGTACATATCCTCTACTTTAACAGGAGATTAAAGTATTATACTAGCAGAGTTCAAGAATTGTTTTAATCTATATAACAAATACAAAATCGGATTTTTGCTTCACTTAACCTTGCACTCAAAGTCAAACAGGGTACATGTTTTTATGTTATGTTTTTAAATCTCAATCCCGAGCAGGAGTCTGTGTGCTTCCAACCTTTCTGTCCATGTCGTGCTGAATAATAATTGTTACATAGATTGAGGCAACGCATTTTCGCTCATAAAAGTGCAATCATTTGGTAGAAATATAACTTATATTACTTTTGCTAATGTTTAATTTAGTCTCATAATTTCACATCAGGTTTAACTTTACCTCTAGAAAGCCTCAGACAGTATTTTACATCTGAATGACAGATGTAGATGAACATGACGTGATGCAGACTGAGGCTGTTCTGAAGTTGGTCCAGAACTATTTTCACTTCCAAAACTAACAACAGACCGTCGCAGTAGAGTCAGAACTGCTTTCAAACGCGGATTACTCTATCAAAATCTTAATATAAACAGACAAAACTTACCACAGATGAACGGTGTCCGACTCAGCATAATAGGCACCAGAAAGTGTCCGACTCATGGTGCACTCCCGTTAAATACAGACGTTCTTGTCCAGGAGAGACACTTTGTCTTGGACTCAGTGCTACACAGTAGTTTATACAATAAAGGACAAACATTGAAGAATAAAAGACAACGATAGATACAGGAGGTGAACGTGCTCCAAGAACTCTGTTAATATTACGGTTAAAGTAAACAGACGAATGGATGTCCACTGAACAGACAGTAAAAGATGCTAGCGGCCTGTGGCTAATGCTAACGCTAACAGCACTAGCATAACACACACTCACCGATCGCACGGAGCAGGAGCAGCTGCGGTGGTAGAAGGAGCTCTACACGGGGATCATGCAGATGTTCCCTCTGCTCCAATCAGCTGCTGACTTTATGAAGCACAAAGATCGTTGTTAAGGACAGATGCTAGTGGAGAATAAACGATGCTCTCACGTTGGTATCTTTAGCCTCTTGTCTGGGAATATCTATTGTTGAACAACTTGGCAGCACAGTATGGCCCAGTCCCAATACTCGCACCCCTCATTTGCGCGTTCCCGATGATGGGTGCGAGTGCGTAGGGCGTCCCAATCATAGCCATATATAGAATAGACGCCGCATCTACCGCTACTGTCCATTGGCGCCGACGAGCCGTAGCGCCGCCATCTTGGACCGGTCGCCCGCTCCTCTCAGAGTAATCTGTTCAGCAGGCGCAGTGACGAGTCAGCGCATTTAATCAATCATAACTCGCTGAATACTTCACTGATTTTCACACTTTTTTTTTTACTGTAAACCACACACATGTAGCTATGACACAGGACACATGGTTTGGCGTATGTTAATATTCATAGTGGGTTTAACAGTAATAGAATATTTTGATTTTATGATAATATGTGATGGTATGACAGGAATTTTGCATAATACACAATGTTGTATCTATACACTACTCACAAAATGTTAGGGACATTTATTCAACAAGTGAAATACTGAAACATACACACACATGTATATATATATATATATATATATATATATATATATATATATAATATATATATATATATATATACATATGTATATATATATAAATATATATATATATATACATATGTATATATATATATATATATATATATATATATATATATATATATATATATATATATGTATATATATATGTATGTATGTATGTATATATGTATATATATGTATGTATGTATATATATATATGTATGTATGTATGTATGTATGTATGTATATATATATATATATATATATATATATATATATATATATAGTGACAGTGAAGTTGAGTCTGTTGAGCTCTGAGTGGGGAACTGGGGGTGGGATTAAATAAGTTTTCTTCTTCCCACTCCCTTTCAGGTGGAAGTGGATTGTTTTTTTGTTTTGTTTTGTTTTCTGCTGTATATTCTATGTTGCCCTCTGCCTGAAATAAATAAATAAATGAAAAATGAAATGAATGAACATCACAGGACAGCTTGCGCAGAATCTACAGAATCTACTGCCGGACTACAAATCCTGCTATGTAGACCAGAGAATTTTCCACCAGACCTCCAAACCGAGTGGGAAGATAGCTATGGTCACACACAACAGCTGAAATGTTGGCAAATGGAGATGGGTGCTCTTCAGCAGTTTCAGCAGACGACATCTCTAATGCAGACAAGGACACAGTGTCATCTTGGGCTGCCACATTGCCTGTCTCACTAGGAGAGACACCACACCGGACCATCAGATGGCGGAAGATGGCCTGGAACTGGCGTGCAGACGGATTGTTATTCCAGCCACCTTGTATGTAAAACAGGCACAAAATACACACAAGATATAACACACAAAGATATTCTTCAAGTAATTTTTCCGAATTATTGTAATTATAAGAACATCAACCCTACCTGACGCTCTAATTGAATTAAAAAGGAGCTCCAAGTGATCCTGGCTGAACCTGTAGGTGAGGACATACCGCTGAATTTGGAGCAGTTCAGGAATCATCACCATCAACGTGTCAATGTTAATGACAAAGCCAATGACAGACAAATATCTGCAAAAGAAAAAAAAATGATTCTGCTGATCATGGCAAAACATTCATGTTCATTCAAAGCAGTAAAGTGATTTTTCCATCATATCCATCAGTAATGTGTAATAACCAATTCTTGAACTGGGAAAACTTGTGAACAAGAACACATGCAATACATACCATTTTGACACCTACATGCATTTTGTGTAATACATACCATTTAGAAACATCTATACCTGAGACACACTGAATATAGGATAATTAAAATAGAAACAAAACTGCAGATTGAAAGACATTGAAGCAAGAGAACATAATAATAACGTACATACCATCCTTCTGACACCTGCAAAAACTTGATGTGGTGTAATACATACCATTTAGAAGCATGTGGGACCTGAAACACACTGAATACAAGACAATTCCAACAAAAAACAGTTGCAACTGAACATTGAAAAAAAATGTAATAAATGAGCATCATGTTTGCATACTTACTGGTATGACACTTGTGTGGGACTGAATACAAAACAATTTGAAGAGACAAAAGCCTTATGGTGATAAACCTACTCTTTGGAGATGAACCGGGAAGCTGAAGATGGATGGAACAACACCATCTCTGAGTCGGATAATCTGACCTGTCCTGTCCAAATCTTCCTGCTTAAAATGCTCACTGCAAAGCACGGATGAATCACTTGCAGTGAATCCTTCCCTCCTCATAGCCACTTCCCACTTCTTCCTACCATTTCTGTCTCTGGGAAACCTTCAAAATGCAAATACATGAATAAAACAAAAAAAAAATATATATATATATAACCATAATTCCTATTATTCCTAATTCCTTCTTCCCATTTTCCTCCTTCAAATATAGAACATCTCTTCAACAAAACTCGCATTTTGATAATGAACCAAAGCTGCTGTAAGTTAGCTTGTTTGCTATTCAATAGATATTCTGTATCTGATTTCGTTGGTGACATAAATACAATTCAGTAATATTCCATTAACAAACTAGTACAACCAATAATAATGTTAAATCTTACTTGTGAAAAGTAATCCCACGAGCCCTGTTTTGAATAGTCCGCCTATTTTGACAGCCATACGCCGCACAGTGTTCAGGCATCGCGCTGTATGATGACCGGTCCAAGATGGCGGCCGTATTTCTCGTGCCCGAGCAACCAATGCGGCGTCTATTATATATATGTCTATGCTTCTCTCCTCCTCCCTCCCTCAAAGAGCGCGAATTTTGACAAACGCCGTTCGAACTGACCGCAACTGATCTCTGCTCTGATTCTGCTTCTCGAGTTCTGACAGACACTGACCAGACCGGTAGTTTCTTGTACAGCTGCACTAACTGACTTTGGGGTTTTGAAGCCGCGGACTCGCTGGCCTCTCTCTTTCTGCTCCCCTCCCCGCACCCACGAAGCAATCGCCCCCCACACACACCCACTGTTGGGACGAAGCTAGGGTCTCCCAATATGGATAATACATGAATATGGATTTACACGTCACACAATCCGCGACCCGAAACACATTCTCTTCCTTGTTTCATCAAAACTCGATCTAAAATATAATGTCACTCCAGCACAAATCTGCGCTACTTTTTCTTCAAAAGGACGTGTATTCCACTACATGGACATGGATAGCACTTTCGTAATGAATACGAAAATAAAGTCAGTTAATGCAGCTGGAGACGCTTATTGATAAATGTTTTTTGATAAGATTGATACTGTTTGACTGTATTTCTGTGAATTACACATTTTTTTTTTTGCTTTGTTTTTGTCACATTATGTCATATTCTTTTTTATTTTTTATGGGGGGAGGGTTCTTTTTGGGCAATTTATTTTATTATTGTTTTTTATAAGGCCAATAAAGTAATACATTGTTGTTGCCACACAAATGTATTACGTTATTGGCTTTAATTGGCTGTTATTATGTTTTTGGTTTCGGCACACGTTATTACACTAATTTTACATCTATTCTTCTTTTAAGAGACTGTCAGAAATAACCCTCTGTCAAGCCGGGCAACCAACCAGGAGGTGGAAATGCTAATAAAGAGATGGTTGCACCTTGCTCCTGACCGGGATGGGGGAAGGAGAGAGAGAGAAGGCCGGAAGCGGCGTGAGCCGAGTGTTGAGGCGTCTCACGCAAGGCAATTCCAGGACTGAGGCCTGTCAAGATCAAGCTGATCAAGTTCGCGGACGACACCACCCTCATTGGACTCATCTCCAACAACGATGAGTCCGCCTACAGGAGGGAGGTGGACCGGCTGGTGTCCTGGTGCAGTGGTAACAACCTGGAGCTGAACGCCCAGAAGACAGTGGAGATGATTGTGGACTTCAGGAAGAGCACTGTCCCCCCGCCCCCACCCTCCGTGATGGACTCCCCCATCACTTCTGTGGAGTCCTTCCGTTTCCTGGGCACCACCATCACCCAGGACCTCAAGTGGGAGCCGACCATCAGCTCCCTCATCAAGAAGGCCCAGCAGAGGATGTACTTCCTACGGCAGCTCAGGAAAGCCAAGCTGCCTGCACAGATGTTGGTGCAGTTCTACACGGCCATCATCGAGTCCATCCTCACCTCCTCCATCACCGTGTGGTTCGCTGGAGCCACAGTCAGGGACAAACAGAGACTACAGCGCATTGTGCGCTCTGCAGAGGAAGTGATCGGCCGCAGCCTTCCATCGCTGCAGGACCTGTACGTCGCCCGAGCTCGAGGCCGGGCTGGTCGTATCACAGCCGACCCCTCTCACCCTGCACATGGACTATTCCAACCACTCCCCTCAGGCAGGAGGCTGCGGTCCATCAGGACTAGAACCTCCCGCCACAAGAACAGTTTCTTCCCCTCTGCTGTTGGACTCTTGAACACTTCTTAACCTGTACCCCGCCCTTTATAAAGTCACTTTACTGCCCATCATACGTCACTTTACTTCACTGTACTGCTGTCACCTTACATTGTGTGCACCATGTGCACTTGTATATTGTAAATAGTAACTGTAACTCTATTTTAAATTTAAATTTATTCTTTAGAAGTGTTTTTTATTCTTATTTTTATTATCTCTTTTTGACTGTTGCACTGAGCCAAAGCAATTTCCAAGTCTGTGACCTCCTGTTACTTACGTGGCAATAAAAATTATTCTGATTCTGATTCTGTTGTAAAATTGTGTTCATGTTGAAATTTCCTGATTTGCCTTTTTGTTTTTGTTAGTTTGTCCCAATTGTTCATTTAATATTTTATTAAGATAATTTGTTTCACATTTTTCAACTTTTGTTAATAAATAATTTCAAATGTATTTATTATTTGATTTATTAATGCATTTATCATGTGGTATTGAGTGTGGGTCACATTTTTGCTCAGGCCACTAATTGTGTTTGATGTGGTAAATATCTGACAAACATTTGGCCCTAATAAAGTTCAGATGTGGGCCAAATCTGGGAGTGGAACTGGGCCGGATGTGGGCCAGAGATGCCCCGTCTCTGGCCCGTGCTCGGGCCACTTGTGTTTGATGTGGTAAAGATCTGGTAAATATATGGCCCTAATGAGGTTCAGATGTGGGCCACATCTGGCATACGAGTTAGAATCATGCTATCGCCGGACATCCACGCGGTATGTGGGCCACATCAACACCTGTGTTGTGGGCCACATCTGGGCCACAACAATTTGGGAAATGAGCTGGCAGACAAATTTGCTAAAAAGCCTTGTGGCAAAGTCAATCATAGTAAAGCATGTCAAAGGATTGTGGCAAGAGAAATGGGAGAGAGAAGACAGAGGTAGGGGTCTTTATAAGATAACTCCTGAGGTTGGTCAGGGCCGTCGGGTCATGAGATGTAGAAGGGAAGAGACAATTTTAACAAGAATGAGAATAGGGCCCTCTGGCCCTAATAATACATTGCATTTAATGGGTAAACATCAGTCAGGAAACTGTGATGGTTGTAATGTGCCAGAGACAGTGGAGCATATTGTAATCAGCTGCAGAAAGTTAAAGAGAGAAAGGATTTTACTTATAAGGTAGGGTGACCAGATTTTCAAAATGAAAAACTGGGACATTTTGACATAACTAAAAATCATATTTGTGACAAAACTAAGCAAAAATGCATTGCAGTCAAAAGGTGCTACAGCTTATAAACATTTACTCCTGAAGAAACGTGTTGGCAATTAAATTTTAAATAAACAGTGGCTGCCAAAAAACAAAACAAAGTAAAACATATTACCTGTTTAGGACCTATTTTGCGAAATGTTCCTATCATGCCGGAGCGATGCTGTGCAGTTGGATGCGACCAGATACGTGATCAGACAAAAGGATTATCTTTATACCGGATGCACAGAGGTTTTCAGAATTATTTGTTCATGTTTTCATGACAAAAATACAAGTACAATGAGCTTTCAGTGCCTGTCACTACTGTGCAGAGAAGCTAGTCGAGCTAGCCACTCTCAAACAAATACATATCAATCAATCAACACCATTAAATGATAATTAGAGAATACAGTATATATGTGGCATGACGAGAGTTTAAAGTACAGGTTAAAATGTAGCTATTGTCAACAACGCCACCTAGGGTAAGTAAGTAAGTAGGTAGTAAGTAAGCTTTATTTATATACCGCCTTTCACAGACCAGAGTCACAAAGCGGTTTACAATTGTTATTTTTGGGCACTTGTCCTCTCACTCCACACAGAGATGGGAGCGGGGTCGCCGAACAGGAGGCGCATGCCAGACCTATTGTACATGTTTTTAGTGGTAGGGGAAACCGAAGTACCCGGAGGAAACCTACGCAGACACAGGGAGAACATGCAAACTCCACTCAGAAAGGCCCTGGTCCGGCCAGGATTCGAACCCAGGACCTTCTTGCTGAGAGGCGAGAGTGCTATCCACTCAGCCACCGTGCCGCCCTAGGACCCTGCACAAGGCAGACACAGGTTCGTTTCCCTCTTTGAAAATGACGGGGCAGAGACAAAACCAAACCTTATTATAAAAGTACAAAATTTATTTTGTTAAAAACATTTTTAAGTTAGAAACATTTGGAAAATCATCACAATTGGCAAAAGCAAAAGGAAAAACACATGCACACGCACACACACACACACACACACACACACACGCAACTAACAAACCAAAAAAAACTAAGCAATCCCAAATTCAATATTTACAGTTAAATATTTACAACATTTACAGTTGTCCAGGCGCTCTTTAGCCTAGAGTTGGTTACCAGTGTCCACAGCTGGAGCGACTCTGGCCTGTGGGGTCAATCCAGAGCAGCAGGGGCAGGAGGAGTTGCGCCGGTGGAAACAGCGCTCAGAATTTGTATACTCGTGATGATTGGCAGTCTCCATACTGCCGCGGGAGGTGCAGCTCGGTCCCGCTGAAGTGCGGGGAAGCATGGGTTAGAACACTAAAAATTAGAATTTGGGCAGACATCAGGACATCAGGTAATAATGGCAACTCACCAATCAGAAAAAGCACCGGTTCCGGCCCGAACAGAGGCGCGCGCTCGACCTCCGCTGTGCGTAATTGCGCACCAACTAAAGGACAAGGAGACAGTCAGGGTGACTGCAGGGGACAGCCAAATGGATCAAAGGGAAGATGGGCACCATGCTTACCCACAAATAACGGCTGAGAAGCACAACTGGCTCACGCAGCCCTTCACTAAAGATTGCCACACTGGAGCAGCAGAAAAGCGCGTGAGTGCCAAATGTGCAGCAAGTGGAGGTGTGAGAGATACAATGATGCGCACTCACCACAAAGAACAGAAGGCCTTTCGCTCACACCGCACAAGCCCACATGCGTGCCAACAGGGCACCAAACCGATGCGTGAGGCTTCCCACGAGCACAATTCCCACGGACCCAAAGGAGCTGTGACTTCCCGCAGGAGAGGCAGAAGAGTGAACGCCGTCAAACGCGGACGGATTCCGTCAAAATGGCTGACAAGCAGCTATGGGTCATGTGACTGGGAGATCCCTATACGCACTCAAAATAGGTCCTAACCATGGATCTATTATAATAACTGGATAGGGTATTACAGCTTGTAGCTGAATAACCCGTGTGCTCAGGGGATTCTCGCGGTACTGCAGACTGAACCAGACTAAATTCACGTGGGCTACCCAGAAATTTTCCCCATAGAACTCAATGCATATTAAAACAGCTCGACCTCAGCTGACAGAGAACCTACAGCTTTCATAAAGGTCGGATTTTGTGGGGATTTTAGTGTCCCTTGTCATCCTGAACTTTTTTTCTTCTCAAATCCTTCGGTTTTGTTTAAATCCACACTTTAGTGCCACAAACTCTGCTCGTCTGGCTCTCGCTCTAACTCTCGCTCTGATGAACTGCTCTGATTGGTCAGAGCGCGGCCGAGCCCCTCTGTGCACGTGCGTGAGACCCGGTGTGAGACCCACACACGCGTGTTTGACGCAACGCATTATGGGAGATCATCCACTGCGCAGAACCGGGAGGACCAGACGATGCCCAAATACAGGCGAGTTTCCCATAGATCTTTGCGAGTTTCAGGCGACTTCCGCTAATCTTTCAGCCCCCATGCCGTCACAAAGCGCCACTGAGCACAACCATTCATTTGAATAGGGCGCCATCTTGGATCGCCGGGGCTTGGTCCTAACCAGGTAATAACTACAGGGCATAACCAAAACAAAACATCAATATAAACTCCTTACACTAGTATTTCAAGATGCAACGGTTTTCACTGATCCTCTCATAGAACTCAGAGCAACTATACTTAAAGTTTACCCGAGTAATGAGCAGTGCTTTCAAAGTGTTTTGCTAGTTTTACCCAGAGACTGTAAAAAATAATGGCCGTAGTCACGCCTATCTCCGCCGTTCGAACAAATGGGCCAAAAAATGTGCTCTACTGGAGCTATCCAAAATGGCTGCGATTGGTCCCGCCCACAAGAAAATTGTGAAAAAACGGCCGGCGAGAGCTCCATTCATTTGAATGAGAGACTTCAAAAGTTCACAGCAAGTAAACTAGAGTGAACCAAAAAAAATCACTCCCCTCAGCATTGATACACATGTAGAACGGAGCTTTGGGCCAAGAGCCAACTTTTGGACCATCCTGTAAAGACGTTTTTGAGAGGTCTGCCATTGTTATATGTTAGCATGGGCTAATTCTTCTTCTGGGTCCACCCCCATCGGCCCGGGTTGGTATTGCAAGTGTGGCAAGCTGGACTTGGCTACCATATTTGTGTCCACCAGAGGGCGCATAAACATATAAATAGCCTAGAGTTGCGTCTTTTGTTTACCGTGTGGTCGCGCCAGCCCTTCTCCTGCTCCAGGTATTAGAGTTCTAGTGTTCCTTTTCATAGTTGTAAGTTGCAGCCACTAACATTAATGTTGCTTCAGTGCCGCGGTGAGGCCCTGTTGCCCCGCGAGTCCTATGTGGCCATGCTGTCGTGTTGCTCTGGCGTCTGGCCGCCCTTGTTGCTGGGGTCCGACCGAACGTGTCGTAGCCGGCTGTGGGTTCGGGTCAGCTCGCCATCCGTCAAGGGTGCTCGCTCAGCATGTGCCATGACAGTTAGTTTTATCTGCAAGTGTCTGAAAGCAGCATTGTGTTGTGTCGTGTAGTAACTCTACTTTAACCCGTAGGCTGGGGACTGGCCTACGGGTTAGTAGAGAGAAACAGCCCACCGCTGTTTCTCCCGCTGTCCCTCGTTTCTCTCCCTGTTCTGTGTTTCTCCTGTGCTCCTGAGTCCATCGTGACAGGAAGATGGGCTTTGGTGAACGTAAATGTGAATTATACAACCCTATAGTGAATGAAGAGAAATGAATTATACATAACATAGAATAATAAATCAAAGTAAACAGAATGTCTGCCTATGCCTCTTAATGATTTAACGAACTTGTGCGCCTTAGTGCGCTTTTTATTTTATTTTGGACACTCTGCCCTGGCGTTGCTGATACTTTTTTATTTTTTATTTTTTTGTAATATTATTTTATGAGCGTGTAGCACCCTCCACCTTGCCACACAAGCATGTCAGCGCACGTCATTTTGGCCACTTTTGAGCCGGGACCCGCCCCCACTGGTTTTACCGAAGCTCTGCACGTCCGCTTTTCTGCCATGAGCAACGGAAAAATCGAACTTACAAAGTGTAAAAAAAGGCAGCTTTTATGGAAGATTTTTTGTGTCATCCGATTTAGATTTTTTTTTAGCTTGAATTTTTCCATTTGAAATTTTTTACCCTGAAAAAGCACGTTTGAATATTTATATCTTTACATTTCAGTCACTAAAAATTCAGTTTACGAATTTCAATGTGTTTTAAAATGACATATTCACCTTCAAAATATATATATTTTTTTTCAATGAAAAAAAAAAACTGATTATTTGTTCCATCAGAAATGTAATTTTAAATTGACCTGAATTCATCTATTTGAATGTTTTTAACATCTTGAATATTTTTGTCTGTGAATTTCAGTCACTAACTAGAAACTTGCAATGGCTGAAGCCATTGCGATTGACTGCGGAACAGATCTAATGTGGAAATCTGCTAAAAAAAATCCTTGAAATCCTTTAAAAAGCCTTGAAACTGTTAAAATACTTGATAGATATTTGAAACTCCTGAAGTCCTTGAAATTGTTGAAACCTTTAAACTCCTGAAATCCTTGAAACTGTTGAAACATTGAAACTCCTGAAATCCTTGAAACTTTTTTAAACCTGGAAACTGTTGAAAGTGTGGAAACTCCTGAAATCCTTGAACCTCCTGATATCCTTGAAACTGGTTAAATTCTTAAACAGCTGAAATCCTTGAAACTACTGAATGTATTGAAAGTGTCCTTGAAACTGAAAAATCCCCTCACCGCTGAAACAATTTGGTTCCTGTAACTAAGGAAACCTGGTCTGTGGTCATTATCTGGTGGTGGTCTGAGTCTTCGTTTGGGTCTTGGTCTGGTGGTATAATGCAACCTATTAGGTTGCATTATACATGAAAAAACCCTATTAAGTTGCATTATACTGGTTTACATGAAAAAAACCCTATTAAGTTGCATTATACTGGTTTACATGGAAAAATCCCTATTAAGTTGCATTATACTGGTTTACATGGAAAAATCCCTATTAAGTTGCATTATACTGGTTTACATGGAAAAATCCCTATTAGGTTGCATTATACTGGTTTACATGTACAAATCCCTATTAAGTTGCTTTATACTGGTTTACATGTAAAAAAACCCCTATTAGGTTACATTATAGTGGTTTACCATGTAAAAATCCTTATTAAGTTGCATTATACTGGTTTACATGTAAAAACCCCTATTAAGTTCCATTATACTGGTTTACATGTAAAAACCCCTATTAAGTTCCATTATACTGGTTTACATGTAAAAACCCTATTAAGTTGCATTATACTGGTTTACATGAAAAAAACCCTATTAAGTTGCATTATACTGGTTTACATGGAAAAATCCCTATTAAGTTGCATAATACTGGTTTACATGGAAAAATCCCCATTAAGTTGCATTATACTGGTTTACATGGAAAAATCCCTATTAAGTTGCATTATACTGGTTTACATGGAAAAATCCCTATTAAGTTGCATAATACTGGTTTACATGGAAAAATCCCCATTAAGTTGCATTATACTGGTTTACATGGAAAAATCCCCATTAAGTTGCATTATACTGGTTTACATGGAAAAATCCCTATTAAGTTGCATTGTACTGGTTTACATGGAAAAAACCCTATTAAGTTGCATTATACTGGTTTACATGGAAAAAAACCCTATTAAGTTGCATTATACTGGTTTACATGTAAAAACCCCTATTAAGTTGCATTATACTGGTTTACATGGAAAAATCCCCATTAAGTTGCATTATACTGGTTTACATGAAAAAAAACCCTATTAAGTTGCATTATACTGGTTTACATGAAAAAACCCTATTAAGTTGCATTATACTGGTTTACATGGAAAAATCCCTATTAAGTTGCATTATACTGGTTTACATGGAAAAAAATCCCTATTAGGTTGCATGATTACACTGAAGTCCTTGAAACTGCTGAAGTCCTTGAAACTGCTGAAGTCCTTGAAACTGCTGAAGTCCTTGAAACTGTTGAAGTCCTTGAAACTCTTGAAATCTTGAAACTGCTGAAATCCTTGAAACTGTTGAATCCTTGAAACTGTTGAATCATTGAAACTGTAGAAATGTCTGAAAGAGCTGAAGTCCTATTAAAATGCATGGGCCTATTAAAATGCATTGCAGAATTCTCAATGCAGATTTTTGTCCGATTGCGGAAAAACCGGAAATCGCTGAAGTCCCAAAAGTAATAGCAATAATCTCCCAAACATGTGGAACGTTTTGATGTATAACTTGTGGAAATTGTTGAAAATGTGAAAGCTGTGAAACGTGTCAAAAAAAATGACGGAATAAAGAAATACAAAACCAATGGTTGACTGCGGAAGGTTCCGCAGTCAATCAATAATCTTTATTTGTATAGCACTTTTAAAAACAATGTTTACAAAGCGCTGCACAGTCAGCATGATAAACAATAAAAACAGTCATAATGCAAGGTCAGAATAATTAGATACAGAAAGACAAAGCAAACAGAGCAAAACACAAAAGAGACACAACAAAGACAAAGCAAACAGAGCAAAACACAAAAGAGACACAACAAAGACAAAGCAGACATTAAAATACAGCATGTGAAGTTTAAAACTAACAGTTAAAAGCTGTTCGATAAAAGTGGGTTTTAAGAAGTGTTTTAAAAGAGGATACTGATGCTGCTAGCCTTATCTCCTCGGCTCATTAGCGCCCCCCTACAGACTATGTCAAAGTTTTACATGGGCTTGATCCTATCTAGTTTTTTCAAAATGTTTGAAATTTTGCACATAATTTTGTTTTGTCATCTGGATTCAAAAAGTCAATGACAACATAATTATTTTGTACCCTGTTGCCGTGGCGACAACAAAAATTCTCTATTCTGTGTCTATGAGAAATTGTTAAATCTCTGAAAAGTACACCTCGCTCAAACATCAAACCAGCCGCGGCCGTTTCACTAATTTGGTTAAAAATTGCTCCACATCGTCTCAACACATGGACCATCAATAGTTGAATATAGAATTTGAATTTGTCAAACGGTCTGCGCGTGACAAACTCCCAAAATTTGGTTATTTTCATAGAGAGGTGTGAAGTTCCCATGTTATCCAATGGAGACTCTATGGACACACTCACAGATTGTATGTGCAAACAGGAGCACATTTACAAACTCTGATTTGCAGTAAACTTGACTCGGTTGTTCAACTCCTGGACCTAGGTCACATGACAGTGTGAACAATGACATTGGCCCATTAGCGCCCCCTACAGGCTAAATAAAGCTTTTACATGGGGATACAGGTATTTAGGTGTTCTGTTGTTTGTTCTCATATTTGACCCACTGAAGACACATGAAAACTCACAAAATGTTCCTACGTTTTTTTTATCGCAAAACATGTATTATTTTGGTGTTCTTTGGTATAAGACAAAAAAATGATTTTGTAGGGGGCGCAATTGTGCGAAGTAAAGGCCTTCCGTTTGCACATACAAAGTCCGATTTGCACAAAATTCTAATTGATTATTCAACTCTTGGGTTTGAGTAAACTGAAAGTGTGAATCATGAAATTGCAGCATTTGCGCCCCCTACAGACTGATACAAGTGTTACATGGGGAGAATGATGTTTACCATTTCAATAGACACACACAATCACTGCTCACAGGAAATCAAAATGCACAGTGTTGCTCCCGTCAGGGCTGTAGGAAAATGGCGCGTCAGCGCCACCTCCTCTGCGCTGTGCGGAGAGGGCCGTTCAATGCCGCTGGCGGCTTTAATTATATGACTGTTTTTAATTTATGCCAAAATCGATCTCCGACTTGGTTTTCCTAATCATGTTTTTAGCTTTCTGATCTTTAACGAAGTTGTGAATCTCTTCTTGACTGTTGTGAGGAGTTGTGTTTTCGTCATTTGCTGTTTTTACTTCCTCTGGCTCTTCGAACTTGTCTGGATAATAGAATTCACTGGAGAATGTTCCCAGTCGTCGCTCATTATTTATTTATTTTTTACAGAGGAAAGATATCAAATGTGATACACCCTGCGAACCAATTGTCATAGTAACGGTCCAAGTCATATAATAAAACATGTTACATTTGAATTACTCTGTTATGGCACACACTAATTTTAGTCACTATGTTGTAAAAGATAAACAAATGTTACTTTGGCACCAATTAAACACACAACACTCATTCATTAGGTGAAAATCAAGACTGTATTTGTTCTTTCAACATTCAATGAATTGAATTTGTTTTACGTAACTTTTCCTCTTCTCCTCTTTCTCTTTATAAGTTACTGAACATTTTATATGTATTAGACAATGACAGTATTATTCTATCAAATCAGAGTATAAATATCCACGCACAACCACCAAGCATTTTTAATGCGAGGAGAAAATTAGGTGCCCGAGCTTTAATTTTGTAAGTTTTGGTTGCGTATAGGAGACACAGGGAAGACCTGGACTTGCAACAAGCTGGGGATTGTCCTGTTCTGTCAACGATTCCAGAATAAATGTGAAAGTCTTTGTCTGTATCTCCATCGTTTCCTCATTTTGTCTGCGTCCATTCGAGGGACAAGAGTCAGAGTTCCAGCTGCGGGAAGAGTGGTAAGTCGCTGGCCAACCAGAAAGTGCGAGGGCGTGAGGGGGCTCGGTTCTTCACTGCCAGTGTGAGTAAAGGTAAGAGGTCGGGAATTAATAACAGCCTCTACTTCCGCGAGAAGCGTCTCGATCTCCTCATATTTCAAAGAGGCTCTCCCAACAACTTTACACAGGCAAGTTTTAACTGAACGCACAAGCCTCTCCCACATTCCACCCCACCAGGCGGCCTTCTCCGCGATAAACTTCCACGTTACCCTCCGTTCTGCAAGGAAATCTTGGACTGTCTTTGAATTAAGAGAGTCCCATAATACAGACAGATCTTTGTTTGCTCTTTTAAAAGATTTTGCATTGTCAGAATAAATAGTTTTACATAATCCTCGTCTTGATACAAAACGTCTAAAAGTCATTAAAAACTTTTCAGTGGTCAAATCGAAAACAAGTTCTAAGTGAATAGCACGAGTGACAGCACATGTAAATACTTTTTCTTGAGATTTTGTGTAAAGTGGACCAGCGAAATCGAGGCCTGTAATTTCAAAGGGAGGGGCTTCGTTGATGCGCTGTCCAGGCAGAGGTGCTGAAACCTGTTGACCAGGTTTGGCTTTGAATTTGCGACAAATTAGACATGCATGTATAAGTTTCTTTGTTAGCTGTCTTCCCTTTATTATCCAAAATCGTTCTCTTGTTTGATTTAAAATGTCTTGCAGTCCTGAGTGCATGACTTGTGATTACACTTACTCACAAGAAGCTTGGAGAGATCGCAATCAGAGGGCAGAATGATTGGATGTTTTTGAGTTCATGTCTGACATTTGCAATCTACCTCCGAGTCTCACTAAATTGTCTTGGTCCAGGAACGGGCGAAATGCAACAAGTTTTGACTGTGAACTTAATTCTTGGCCATTTTGTAAAGAAAACATTTCGTTTTTGAAGTATTTTGTTTGAGTTTTGCGAATCCAGAAATTTTCAGCTTGGGATAATTCACTTGCCGTGAGAGGGCCACTTGTTTTTTCACTCTTTGCATTTTGGCAGAAGCGTTTTATCCATGCTGTTACGCGCAGCACACGACTGAGGGCACTGTAGTTTTTTAGTTGCAATAACTCACTTTCCTCTTCAGCACTAGTCAAACACATCAGTTTCATTCATTTCGGAGTTGATATCAGTTTCATTTATTAACGTTGCACCATTGTCTTTGTTGTTTTCAAATTGTTCCTTTAGCCAATGGGGGCCGGTCCACCAGAAATCGCTTTGAAGTAATTTGCTCACAGAAATTCCTCTTGTCGCGACATCTGCGGGATTTTCAGTGCCTTTGCAAAAATTCCAAAGAGAAGGTTCCGTTAAACTTTGAATTTCACGCACTCTATTTTGAACAAATGGTTTCCATTGTTTTGCAGAACTTTTGATCCAGTGCAACGTTTTCTTCGAGTCAGTCCACATTCTATGCCACGTTCCCACATTTGTTGGAATAAACATTTTACTCTGATCACGAAAGGTTACAAAAATCCAATGGGATCAAAGATTTGTGTTTGGTGAAATCCTGGTTTAGTCCTGGTTTATCTCCTGTTTTGTGTCCCCATGGCGGCTCTGTGCGCCGCTCTCTGATAGCCGCACGGAGGAAAAAGTTCATCACTTGCTTTCGCTGCATGCACCAGGTCTCTGTGTCCACTGCCTCTCCCGCCGCACATGCTGAGCCTCGCACGGACGTGCATAACCATTGACATGCCACTGAAAAACAATCTTAAGATCCATGTACGCTACTCATTGTGTGGTTGTTGTTTATACATTTCCCAGAAAGTTTTGCGGTTGACGCTTGGCTGTGATAGGTCGAGAAGCCTATGCCTACATCCCCCAGAATGCCGCGCGCCTCTGACTAGGCTTTACTTCCTGTGTTTTCGTCCTGTTTTTTCTAACGGAGTGACGTTAAACTAACATTCTATCGACCCGGTTTTCTATTGATATCGAACACGTGTCTATTGCAATATATCTCGTTGTCGTTTTATCGCCCAGCCCTAGTTTTACATTGTATTTAGTTTACGGCAGCCGTAAAGCGTGAGCGTGCTGAAAAGTGACGTAAATCGGCTTCGTATTTACCAAATCCGATATTATCCGATCCTTACAAAATACCCATATCGGCCCCCCGATACCGATTCTGAATATCGGATTGGTACATCCCTAGACGTAACGTATGATGATCATGGGAGACAGCAAGTGACAACTTTAACAACCGAATGGGTTATTGCAGATAAGAAGAGCCTTGTAACTGCACAAGTGAGAGCGATGACAAAAAATGATTAAAAAAAAGAGTCCGCACTCCGGGGCCCTTCCAGCTGAGGGGCCCTACGCATACTGCGTAGTCTGCGTATAGGAAGCACCGGCTCTGTCCATCGACTCCCATTGATGTCTCCTGTCGTTGTGTCCTTGGGCAAGATACTTAAACCCACTTTGCCTGAAGCCCCTGCTGATAGACCACAGGCGGCTGCTCTGACTCACCACCTGCAGGAGGATCAGTGAGGATCTGTCACCCCCCCGCCTTAGAAAATGGATGTATAGTTATACTTTGCTTTGATGTTGACTAGATACATCTTTAGTTTACTAAGTTTAGTTAGTATGCCATTTTGCATGAAGCACATAGTATATATTAGAGCGCTACTAATCTGTTTGTTTTCTTATAAACAGAAATAACTCTTTTTGCCTTATTTGTTTAATTATCTTTTCACGTAAGCCCCCGCTGAAAGATCAAGGCTGTGTTTTCACCGACAGAGAAGCCTCCTGTGGACCACTGGTCCACCTGCAGGAGGACCAGTGAGGACCAGTGAAGACTAGTGTACACTCGCAGCCACAATTGCTGGTCCAATCGCGCGTTCCCCTTTCTGAGTTTTGAGGAGAATGTTGTAATCCCACACCCAACCACGTGATGGCGATCTCACAGGAGTTGCCTGGGAAACCAAAGCGGTCCCATTTACGCTGCTACTTTCTCCTCTTCAGAACAAAAACATACCAAACTGTTTAAGCTCTGTTGTGGAAATTCTGTACATAACGAGAGTAAAAAAATGTAAACAACTCAGAGCTGTAATTACAAACAAAGTGTGAGTTTATTCATTAGTAAATGTGCACAATTACAATGAATAACAGAACCGATACCAATACCACCTGGCAGCCGTCTGAAACCAACTGCCACGATTGAGGAAATGACTGTACATTAAATAGACCAGAGTAAACAAACACATATCTATTACATTACATACGGGCGGCACGGTGGCTGAGTGGATAGCACGCTCGCCTCTCAGCAAGAAGGTCCTGGGTTCGAATCCCGGTTGGACCAGGGCCTTTCTGAGTGGACTTTGCATGTTCTCCCCATGTCTGCGTAGGTTTCCCCTACCACTAAAAATATGTACAATAGGTCTGGCATGTGCCTCCTGTACTGGCACCCCCACTCACAAAAATAACAATTGTAAACCGCTTTGAGACTCCGGTGTGCAGTGAAAAGGCGGTATGTAAATAAAGATTACTTACTACTACATAAATGGAGTCAACATTGATATGTGTTGCTCAAGGCTTCTCTTTACGCGTCCTAACGCTGATACAACTCTGATATATGTAACAATCTGCTTTTGAACTGAACATATTGTTCTATGGCCCAGATGAGGTCAAAGACATGATGCAGCACGTCTCCATCTATCACTGACCTGCTGCCAACAGAGCATTATGGCCTGTATTTGAATCCAGAGTTGACTATTGGTTATCAACTTACACTCACAACTATTTGGTGTTAATTCAGATTGCTTTACTAAAATATTTCTATAACAGCTCATTACATGTGTATCTAGTGTAGGTTTATGTGATATTTCTGTGGACTTATTATTTCATAAGTATTTTCAACTGTGATGTTGTGAATAAAGACACAGTTCTTGTTGGAAACAGTTATTAATAAATAGTATTCAGCACAAACAGCAAAACAGTAACTGATACATATCCGAGACCAAACATGAACGATTTAAGTGCAGGAGGAATGCAACAGAGGCGCTAAGCTACGAGTGCAGATTCAAACAACGACAATAGTAACAACTGTACAGAGTAAAGAACTGAACAGTCCACAATCTCCGCGTATATCAGGCTCTGAGCCAAAACTGCTTTTCCCTTCGGTTCCTTCGAAGCACGAAGTAATTTGCTCCGAACTACCTCGTCCATGCTCCTGCAGCCGCTCCATGCTTCCGTCCAAAACACACGGAACAATCAGTTTCTCTGCATAGTTAGACATTTTTGAGGGTGCGCGGCGGGCTACATAGGGGTCTTGCGGTGATCCTTGCGTTGCGCTAGTGCCGTCACGTCACCACCGTCAGCTCCGCGCTGCGCGACTATACACTAGGCTTGAGGCGCCTAGGAGGAGCAGGGGGATCAGGGATAGAGTTGCCACCTATGTCTGATTAAAATCCTGGACATTTCAGCCTGATCGACCCATTTGCTCATAAGCAAACCTTGGCTTTCACACATTTAACCTGACTGATAAAGCTCTATCACAAGGTTTTCTCAATAGTAATGTATTTTAACACTATTCCTTTGCTAGTTATTTGCTTAGTTGCTTCACATTTATTTACATGTCTAGTAGGGCTGCAACGTGTGACGTTGTTGACAAAAATCGATAATAGAAATTGTCGACAATGAATTCCATTGTCGACTATTGTCGCCAGAAGTGTTTTTCCAACAGAGTGAGGCATCCCCCGTCTCACAATCTCTGCCGAGAGCGTCTATCGAGCGGAAACGTAAACAGTAATGGCGGCGCCCGTCAGCTCTGTGTAGAAAAACTTCAAAATTTTGGGAGCATTGTAGTCTGGATACGGCAAATAAAAAAATTTACTTGCAAGGTTTGCAAAGCAGACATTGCGTATCACGACAGCACATCGGTGATGCATGAACATTTGAAGAGAAAGCATGAGAGAGAGCAAGATCCCAGAGCGTGGCCGCTTTGTAGTGAATGACAGTGGTTCTGTGAAGCTGCTGTGATAACAGCGGCGCAGCCAAAGCAAAGCCATAATGTGACCAGCGCGGACCTTTGCACAACCTGTGGATGCAATAAATCCACCGCTGTGAGAAATACAGCTGAACTATGTGAGCCTCTGGAAGTGTCCCCCGTGTCTCCTCCTGTAGCCCAGAAACTAAAACTCACTAAATTAAAGCTGCGGTACTTAAATTTCCCTTGCATTCATAATGCATCTTGGTAGTGCCCAAACGTAAAATAAATAATTATTACAAAAAAAAACCTCAATAGAAGTCTTGTTTTTTTTATGTTGTTTTTTGCATAATTAAGAGAGAACCATGATCAATATTTTACTTTACGCGTAATGTTTTCCTGTACCTAAGGGGGGCCTGGCAAACAATCAAACTATACTGACCAAGCACTGTGCCAAATTGGTCATTTTTATTTCCTTTTGTATGAACCAGCAGCAAAGTAGAATAAAATATGCATTTTTCATTGAAGTACCCATCTTTATTGTGTTTATCATTTGCCACATAGTAACTTCAGGCTAATATAAGCAAAAAAAAAATGTGTTTCAATAGTCGGTGACTAGTCGACAATTAAAATAGTTAGTTGCAGCCCTAATGTGTAGTCTTTATTGTTATTTTTTTGGCTTATTTTCAACCGTTTTTGGTTGTAGACACCTGGGGGCAGTAGTGGGCTGTGGATATAAAAAATCTTTTTGGATGTCAAAAACATCAGAGAGCCGAAAAAACAAATTTGCTGCGATCCGAGGGCCGGACTGTTGTAATGTTTAATTAAAACATACTAAAATGATTGCACATGACCTATTGAACCAAGACCTAAAACAGTGTACCGTATATTATTTAATGATTGAATGAATAATCCAATATTTCTTTATGGTTCCGTCAGTAATATTAAGTGATTCACAGACAAAAACAATCTTCCTTCAAAGTAAAATCACATGTCCTGTACAATAAATGAATAAAGCCATATTTCATCAGTAAAAATAATTTTGTTTCTTGCTTGTTTTGTTCCCCTGTAATGCCCAATCGAGTAGAGGGAAGTTTTACTGAAATCACCAGTCTCTGACAAAAAACTGAGAAAAAGAAGTGCATCCTGTTTTTAAAACATCCAGAGGCAGCGCTGGCTCGATAAAATATGCTCTAAAGCTAATCCCCATACATATTAGATATAATACTACTACTAGGTTTAAGCCTGATTTGGATTTAATTTAGTTCATCAAGACGGTGATTGATAACCCTCATCTACATAGTACTCTTCCATTTATACAGTACGTATTTGGTGGTTTTCTTTGCTGCAGCTGTCATCAGTCCTTGCTGCTCTTCAATGAATGTCTTGAACTTTTTTTTGACTGGCCTCTCACTGTCAGCTCCTGCAGCATCTCCGTCCTCCGTCTCTGCACCCATTTTTCACGCTTTTTCTCATTCACTACGAAGGCGCTCTGCTATCTGTCCTGCTTCGTCTTCGTCCGAAATACTGTCTGGGAGATATTTTTATAGATCCATGTAGGGGTGGGCAATTTGCCTTAAAATTCATTCACTCAGTATTGAATACATTTTATCATATAATATTATTCCATATTAAAGAGACACCGTGCTTTTGAAATGCAGATTGAACTGAAGACCCTGTGGTTAGTGGTTTGCCAACTTGAGAACAGAAAAATAAGGGACACCGTTTGGGTGGATCAGGTTGAGCACTTTTTAGTCCTAATTTCAGTCTACACAGGAATCATGGAATTTCATAAACAGTTTTTAGAACTTCACTACATACACTTCACTACTAACTAAAAAAAACCTTAGTCGAAAATATAATTAAATAAACAGGTGGAACTCTTTGGCTGGTTAAGAACTTAAAGCTGCACTAACTGATTTTATTTTTGTATTCATTACGAAAATGCTATCCATGTCCATGTAGTGTATTGGGATATACATCATTTTGAAGAAAAAGTAGCGCAGGTTTGTGCTGGCGTGACATTATATTTTAGATCGAGTTTTGATGAAACAAGGAAGAGAATGTGTTTCGGGTCGCGGATTGTGACCAATCACAACGGACCACTAGCCCCCACTTTCGTAAGAAATCTACAGGTCCGTTAGCATAGGCAGCTGAGTTAGCACAACAAGCCGAGGAGCTAACCTGAAGCTTCATGTCTTCGTCACCGGTTACTGCTTACACAGCGAGACAGCCATCCAAAAGAAAGCCCCGTTCCTCCGCTCTTCCCGGTTCTATCGTTCTATGGTCACGCCATCCACGTACAAATCCATATTCGTGTATTATCCATATTGGGAGACGCTAACTCCATCCCAACAGTGGGTGTGTGTGGGGGGCGATAGCTTCGTGGGTGCGGGGAGGGGAGCAGAAAGAGAGAGGCCAGCGAGTCCACGGCTTCAAAATCCCAAAGTCAGTTAGTGCAGCTTTAATGCATGCTCATTAGTCATAAAAAATATGAAAACAGATACTTCAGTAAAAGCTATTGTTTGTTTACAAAGCTGGTCTTGACATTTGTTGACGCTCCATAAGCGTTTTTCTCGGCGCTTGCATGAAAACAATGCATTGGATTTGAAAAATTGATGTAAATGTGATCATTTTGGCACTAATACTTTTGTTTAACAAAGTAGTTTTTGTGAGCTATTGACCGCGGAAGTCCGAATCTGACGCTAACTTTACCAAATTTCTGCTGTCATGATGCCCCTGTCCCGCCACACAATGTCAGACGTGCCTCGGCCAATGAGTCTGCGGCGTGCTACGTCATTTATATGTAGACTGCGCAAGGGGTTTTTACTTCTCATAGAAAAACCAGGACAATCAGTGTCCTGGGAGTGTCCCCCCCCCCTCTGGTTTTAATAACAAGGAGTCTGGGTCACTGTGGGCAGAGCCTATATCACCTCAGGAAGCACAGGGTCTGACTGTGGGAAGACTGCGGCAAAGAGGAGACATTGAGACATGTATGAAGAACTGGTGACTCTAAAAACATCCTATACATTTATATCAGTGGCTCTGGATGGTCGTAAATTTATTTATTTGACTGGAACAATGCAGTCAGACATAGTTACAAAGTAAAGCTCGACTTTTAACTGGAACTCTTATATGGGAGCATGTGACACCGGTTTTAAAATCTCTGCACTGGCTTCCAGTTGGTTTTAGAATTGATTTTAAAATTATTTGATTTACTTTTAAATGTTTAAATGGACTGCCCCCCTCCTACCTCTGTGATCTTATTCTGCCCTATGTTCCCTCTCGTGCCCTGAGGTCGGCAGATCAGCTGATGCTGGTGGTCCCTAAGACACAGCGTAAGCTTTGTGGTGACCGAGCTTTTTCTGTCGCAGGTCCACGTCTTTGGAATCAGCTACCCAGTGAGATAAGACAGGCTCAGTCTCTGCCTGTTTTTAAGTTACTTCTTAAAACTCATCTTTTTTCATGTGCTTTTGATAATGTTTGATTTTAGGTAATATTGTTTTATATATGTATTTTTTAGTCTTTGTGTTTGTGTACAGCACTTTGGCTGAACTGTAACGTTTTTAAAGTGCTTTATAAATAAAGCTGGTATGGTATGGTTAAGCTGCAGCTGATGCAGACAGAGGTTATAGCAGGTACTCATTTACAACGTTATCATACTGTGGCTGAACGGGAGCCGCCTGGTTTGGAATAATGCAGAGTTAGCCTGAAGACATTTAGGTTTAGTTTTGGACAGAGATGCACTGATCCAGCTGTTCCAGTCTGTTACTGATCCTCTGCTGGAAAAGCATTAAAGGTATTTAGGGAGATTTCATATGAAGTCTCAACTCTCGTTTTTCACCGGGCCACTCTAATTGTCTTTTCTCCTTATCGGTTAGGGTCACCACATAAATAGTACTGACTTGACAGTAAAATAATCAGTTTGAAAAATAGTGCAAAAAACATTCCATAAAGGTCAACATTCCAGAAATAACAGCGAGTTTCTCAACTTCCATCTTCACTGAGAGTGTTTGAAACAAACTGAATCTGAGGAGTTTACCAAAAACACAAACTGTACTTCGAGATTCTCAGGGAATGAATCTTCCAGAGATTTTTGACTGAGAGTGTGTCAGGAGGTTGTATAGAACATCAGGTGACATTCTTTGAAACCACATGGCTTGTAAAACGCATTGTTTAATGAGAACATTATAACTTCTAAAACCAACAATGTCAAAATGTGTTATAATTTTTTGACGTGTCTTTGTTGTATTTGTGGCAGATCTACAAAGTCCATCTACAGAATGGGGTTCACCTGTGATCAGTGTGGAAAGACCTGCAGCTCTGCTTCTGCACTAAAGACCCACTACAGAACTCACACTGGAGAAAAACCATACGTGTGTGATCTGTGTGGAACAGGTTTTAATAGAAAAGGAGATCTTGAGCGCCACAGCAGAATCCACACTGGAGAAAAGCCCTTCAGCTGTGACTTCTGTGGTCAGAGTTTTAGAGAAGACGGTAATCTCAAAGATCATCAGAGGATCCACACAGGAGAGAAACCATTTGAGTGTGACGAGTGTGGAAAAACATTTAGGATCAAACAGCAGCTCTCACGACATCAGCATGTCCACACAGGAGAGAGACCTCACCAATGTGACCAGTGTGAAAAGACTTTTACACAAATATCTGACCTCACTCAGCACTACAGAATCCATGCTGGAGATAAACCATTCGTCTGTGGAGACTGTGGGATGACGTTCAGTCGGTTTTCAAACTACAAAAGACATGAAAGAATTCACACTGGAGAAAAACCATTTGCATGTGACTTCTGCAGTAAAACTTTTAGAACTGCAACACATCGCACACTTCACCATCGGAGCCACACTGGAGAGAAGCCGTACAAGTGTGATCTGTGTGGACACAGGTTTTCCCAGAGAGGAGATCTTAAGCTACACAGCAGAATCCACACTGGAGAAAAGCCCTTCAGCTGTGACTTCTGTGGTCAGAGCTTTACTCACAGTAATTCTCTTAAAGACCATCAGAGGATCCACACTGGAGAGAAACCATTTGTCTGTGAAAAGTGTGGGAAGTCTTTTACACAAAGCTCATCTCTTCATAGACACAATAAAACCTGTAAGAAGCAGGTGTGAAGATGCAGCATCTGGAACAAAGTGAAGGAGACAGAGCTGAGGCTGCATCATGTGAACCCAGAGTCAGACTCTACAGGATCACACTTCAGTCTTAACCCTGTGCTGCAGCTGCTGAGCTTTACAGACCAAACACTTATTGTGGATTTGAACATCTTTACTTTGTGTCTGGAGACTCGGATACATCATGTTTTTGTCTAAAATTATTTTTAACTAAAATCCAGATAAAAAATATTGAAAATATTTGAAAAAATAGTTACTCCAAAATTATGCTTCTGTTTTCTACCAGCGCAACTCAACACTTGTTACACATGTTGGCTTAAATATATGAGTTAAGGGCCGGGAAATGTCACTGATGACTTCTTTGGCCGTGCAGACGTCAAACTCATCGTCTCGATCTTGTGACCTTTTTGTTTTCATGCTTTGAACAATGTCTAGGACTTCTTTTTCAGTGTTAGACTCAGAACCTGTGAGAGTTGTTGTTTTGAATGGTTGATGCAGCTCTGGCCCCACATGGATAAAGCAGTAGTTTAGTTCTTTCATGTGTGTTATTTCTGCTCCATGACTTCCACAGTATTGAGGCAGAGTCTGTCTTCTGATGCTTTATTGAGGACAGTGTTCACTTCCTTCCACAGGCCTTTCCTCTACTTCCTTGTTTCCTCCAAGAGCCAACAGTCATGTTGTTTATGACACGTCCCAATCATGTTGTTCATGTATGTTTATATTTGTGTTTGCTGTTTCAGATTCCTCTCCTTCTTTTCTTTTTGAATGCTGGATAAAGTGTGTTTTCTTCTTGCAGCTTGTCTTAGTCCTTTTGTCGTCTGTGGCTGGATTTTCCTTCTGTGTTTGTGATAAAACACGTTCAGGGAAGAAGGGCGGCGAGGGTGAGCATGAAGCCGATCCCCAAATCTTCTCCAGCAGAGAATCCACTGAAGCAGAGGAAGCAGCCTGATAAGTGCAGTAGAATCATTGTTTTCTGGATCTAAACATTCAACAACATCAGATATTGGTCGATGAGCAGAATGGATTTAGGAAGAACAGAGCATTGAGCACATCTATGTTCTGTCCTCTGTGGTGCGAGCCAGACTGCAGCAAAACTAAACTACTTTGTTTTGATGATTGAAGCCTTTGATTGGATAAACAGTTTCTGGATAGAAGTGAATTAAATGTAGCATTACTGGATATTTGTATAAATGTATAAAATCCCTTCACAAGGCTCTGTTCGCCTGTGAGCAGTGAATGATCTGAGGCTGTTTGTCTTCTCTCCAACTTTATCTGCAATTTATGTGAATGATTTAGCTCCAGAAATGAAGAATGCAAACCTGCGTTTAACTATTGATGGTTTTAATCTCAGTATTTTATTGTTCGCTGCAGATATTATGTTAATTTCAGGTTAATTACTGTAAAATGATGTCTATCATGTCACATGTATGTTGCTATGGATACACATGTGTCACCAGTTACATTACTATGTGTAAGCCCAAGTACCAGAAAAGGAAGAGTCCAGACTGAAACTGTGAGGATGTGTGAGTGACAATAAACAGTGAAAGCTCACAGCAGGAGAGCTCACACTGAAACAGTCACATGGCGCCATCTGTCGGCTGTTTCCAGAACTGCACCATTAAATACATCTGCACAACTGAAGCTTCGTTTGTGGCGGTGACGTGACCCGCAGCTTTGGAAACACTTTGATCTTTGTGCTTCATAAAGTCAGCAGCTGATTGGAGCAGAGGGAACATCTGCATGATCCCCGTGTAGAGCTCCTTCTACCACCGCAGCTGCTCCTGCTCCGTGCGATCGGTGAGTGTGTGTTATGCTAGTGCTGTTAGCGTTAGCATTAGCCACAGGCCGCTAGCATCTTTTACTGTCTGTTTAATGGACATTCATTCATCTGTTTACTTTAACAGTAATATTAACAGAGTTCTTGGAGTACGTTGACCTCGTGTTTGTATTGTTTTCTTATATTCAATGTTTCTTTTTATTGTATAAACAACTGTGTCTTGGGCTCAGTGCTACACAGTGTCTCTCGAGGACCATAACATATATCATATGTATTTCTTTTCACAATAAAACTATCGGATAGAAATAGTGTGACTGAGAGGTTTTAACAAATGATCTTCAGGGAAACGAGCAGAATAAGAAACTGGATGAGAGCAGAGCTAACCACTAGCATTAGCATTAGCCTCCGACTGTGAACCACACAGTCCAATTCTATGGGTATCGCCCTAAATCACAGCAGCAGTCGTCTCGGAGGACTTTACACAGTTGTCTCTTTACCAACAACAGATCAGAGAATCAAACTGTTTAAACACATTAAATGCAATAATAACAAACTCATATGGAGCAGAGACCACTGTCCAGAAATGTTTATAAAAGTACCACATGATTATCTCCTGACCCGCGGGACAAACATGCTCTGAAGTCTCTAAGCCTCAAGCTTTTTATGTTAAAACAGTCTGTGATGTTTTACTTTTAGTTTAGTGGTGCAGAAAATACATTTAGTTTGAGTCCTGTAGAAGCAAAATGCGATGAAACAAACCACAACATTCGATTTTATTATGACTTAAGTATAAATCAGAGTTTAAAAAAATAAAAAAAATATCACAGTTTTAATATATTGTCAGCTTCTAATAAACACACAACATATTTTGAAAATGTTTTTTTTTAAACAAAACATTGGTATAGGAAGTGCTTAACTTCTTTGATGGAACAAAACAAACACACAATGTCTTTTTTAAGACAAACCTACAAAGTTAAACTCCAATACACTGTTTGGTAATACCAATCTGTAGAAAACGACTGATAGAACCTCAGCAAAATGTTCATAAATGTAATACATTTAAAAAACATGTTATGCAATGTGAATAATGTGCAACTCCTTAAAAACAATATTGTCTGTCTTCAGGATTTTTCTTTTTTTTATCCCAGAGTTTAGACCTTTATAGAAAAAGGCATTAGTTTAGCAGCTTATTTGAAGTACCAATGTTCGTACTGTCATCAACAATATTTGTAGGACTGCTTTTTCTAGGCACACGGATGCTTTGCCCATAAGTGTGGGTTCTGTTGCTTTTTTCATTGCCAGCTAAGATTGTTGCATTAGCCACAGGAAACTGAAGAACAGATCCAGTATTTAGTCTCCTCTAGTGGGACAGGAGACGTACTGTGTGAACAGTGGCAGTGTAGAAGGATGCACAATGCGGGAGTCCCTGAAGTTAGTATTAGCGCCACCAGCTGGACCGAGCATTGTACTACAACAGTTACTTTTGTAAATGACTTTCTCTGTTATAACATTATTTTGTATTTTGAGTAATCCGTTTTAAAAATGTGATATTTCATGTAACTAATGCATGTGTTTAATACGATTGGTATATTTGCTATGGCCCTCGTTTGTGCATTTTAAGTTATTTTGAAGGTGCATTGTGTCACTAAGTGAAGTTAGTAGAAAACTGTTAAGCTACATTTTCACTGTTTACAATGGGATTAGATGTATCATGGAGTGATCTGAGAAGCCAAGGGCAGCTCGGGAACAGCGCAAAAAGCTCCGCGCACGGTGGTGTAACAGTGATCCAGAGTGTTCTCCTCTCTGGTCGGGCATTTGATAAACTGTCTGTATTTGGGTAATTCCTGGCTCAAGTTTCCCTTATTAAAATCCCCCAGGATAATAATCAGAGTCCGGGTATAAACGTTCCATACACAGTACTTACTCTGCGAGTGCACGCTGAGCCTCGTGCGCGTCCGCGCATGGCGGTATGTAAACAGAGGCAAGAATGAATGAAACAATGAAAAATGGATATCCTGGAAATAACTGGTTAGATACGTATCCCGTTGGCCCTAAGTTCTCACTGAAATTTATTTACTTGTGTAAATGTTTGATGGTCTGTTGTACACGGTGAGTTAGCTACATTTAGCTTCATTTAGCTATTGATAGTAATCTGAGCTAACGTCCTTCCTGTGCTACTGTGCTTTATCTCGTATTATTATGACTTGGACTGTACGTGCTCTCTGATTGGTTGATTTGCGGTCTGATATTTTCCCATCTCGGACCGTTACCATGACAAATGGTCCGAACAGCGCGTATCACATTTGATATCTTTCCACGGACCGGCCCCATGACAATCTGTCCATGGCCCGTATCACACACAACCAAGTCGGACATGAACATACTTCACAAATATCTCAAAAGCATTGGTAAAGACACAGACGAGAGTCATATAATAAAACATTTATTAACCTCGCTTGCTCGGTCTGTACAGAGAAATATCAGACCTTGGCCTTTTTGCACAGACCTCGCCACGGCTCAGTCTGTACGTTAAGGCCGCGGTCTGATATTTCTCCATACAGACCGAGCAAGCAAGGTTAATAAGCCGTTATTATCTGCAGTATTCACGCGTTGTCATTCTGTTTTGTGCTTGTATTTAAGTTGTCGTGTGTATATTTGTATGAGAATCCCTTTCCATAAGTTTGGAGATTACCAACGAGCAATGAGTGACCGGAGTATTCTCATCTGGACCTGGTCTCAGACATACGTAATTTGGACTTTGTAAACTGTTGGTTTTGCACTTTACTTTTGCTTTTAATAAATCTGTGATTGTATCAAGACTTTGTTTAATTCATTTGTAAAGGATTGTGGCAAGTCTAAATCCGTATCTGGTGAGGGTGTGTTGACTGCTATCCCTCTGCTCTGTTGTATTTGGATGAACCTTTGATAAATCCACGTATTAGCCTACAACAAGCTAACTGTGTAAGCACTCTGAATCGGCTGTATTGTAGCTGAGGTTAGGTTATCGGTTGTTTGGCCTGTCTCGGAGTCTGCTGTACGCGTACGGGACCAGGTCCAGCCTAGCCTAGCCTAGCCGCTAACTCGCTATCCCTATGGCTGCTTCTGTCTCTCCCTCAGTCCTGTACTGCTCGAGTCTAAACCCTGAATTCTTCTCCGAGGGTAGTGATAGATGCGTTAATTGTAGTATCGTTGTAGCATTGGAATCCAGAGTTAGTGAGTTAGAGCAGTCTAGTCTCAAGCTAGCGCTAGCATTAGCTATAGCCAGGCCGCATCCTCACTGACAAGTTATGATTTCCTACCATATACTTATTTACTTTTACTTCATACATTATATTTGTCAGTAAATCCGTATAACCTTGGTAAATTTATGAACAAGGGTGGAGAGATTTTTTAAATACAAAGGTTTTATTTTAAGATAAGATAAGATATGCTTCATTTATCTCAGAGGAGAAATTTACATGTCACATTTGGTATGGATAGAAACACTCAAGATTCAGATTCAGACTAATTTATTTGCCATTTGCAGTAAAACCACATTGGAAAAACTGTAAGACTACCCCAGTGTGCACCAGCGACACATACCAGAGCTCATGCAAGATTGTGCAAAGAAAGAAATGTGCAAACATGTTAAACGCAGAATATATTATGTACATTAAAAAAGTGTCAATAGTAGTGCAGGATTTTTTCAGTCTTAATACAGTGACTTAAAGTGACTTGTTGTACAGTCTGACAGTGGCGGGGATAAAGGCCCTGTGGTAGCGCTCCTTCCTACACTGAGGGTGCCTCAGTCTTCCACTGAAGGAGCTCCTCAGCTCCTCTACAGTCCTGTGCAGTGGGAGGTGTTGTCCATGATGGAGGTGACTTTGGCTAGCACCCTCCTGTCCCTCACCTCCTCCACAGAGTCCAGGGGGCAGCCCAGAGTGGAGCTGGCCCTCCTGACCAACTTGTTCAGTCTGCTTCTGTCCCGCTCTGTGCTGCCCGGGGCCCAGCACAGTAAGGCAAGGCAAGTTTATTTGTATAGCACAATGCATACACAAGGCAACTCAAAGTTGCCTTGTGCCTTGCCTAGTATATTGCAGAGGCTACCACAGAGTCATAAAAGTCCTGAGCAGAGGCCTGCTCACTCCAAAGGACCTCAGCCTCCTCTGAAGGAAGAGGCGACTTTGGCCCTTCTTGTGCAGGGCGTTTGTATTATGGGACCAGTCCAGTTTATTGTTAATGTGAACACTAGGGCTGGGACAACGCGTCGACGTAATCTGTGACGTCGACGCAAAAAATACACCGACGTATAATATGCGCGTCGGTGCGTCACACACAAAACAAAGATGGCGGCGAGCGGTAGCAATGCGAGTGCCGTGTTAGAGAAGTGCAAGCAGGTGTAACGCTGAGATACACTGCCTTGAAGAGATGCACAGCCTCAGCTGTTTATCATGTAATGCAAACCTGTGCATGCGCGTCTCACGGCAGCCGAAGCAAACCAAGATGGCGGACCGTGAATTTCTTTAAAAGTTAAAATACGAACGAATTCAGACACGAATGTCACTTTTAATGCAATTTGAGGCGAGATGTTGATGGTCCCGTTTTGTCACATGTGGGTTTTAAGAGTCAAAGTTTTGTGCAAAGTTTAGTTTAAGCAGTCAACTGCGCCTGTGAAACCACAAAGCTAATGTTTTCATAGCAGTCCGCGGCTGCTGACGTAGGCTGATGACTCGTCCTGTGGCAACTCTACAGCTTACAACTAGTCTGTCTTTCTTTGTATCAAACGGAATATTGGCGCCCGTAATAGCCCCTACATCATAGGTGTCAAAGTCAAGGCCCGGGGGCCAGATCCGGCCCGCGAGACCATTTCCAGTGGCCCTTGGTATGATTTTAAATTATTATATTAAATAGCAGCATAAATGATAATAGGCGACAATGGCATTTTATCCATTACGAAGAAAACAACCATAACATTTAATTCCATAAGAAATAAAGGATTTCCCAATTTTCTTAGGAAAGAACCACTTCCACTTTTTGAACAAAACTGTCAGGACATTTTTGACGTGCACAAATCATCAGAATGATTGACAATTGAGAGGAGCAATAGTCTTGATGATCCACCCAAAAGTAGAAAATCTTCCTGTATACCTTCAATATTTGGCCCAGTTTTGGTCCAGTTTTGGTTCAGTCCACAGCAACTGAACTAATTCTAATCAGAAAAGAATATCCAACTAATGTGAAACAAGTCATTTATTTACCTTCATATTCCCAATTTTTTTTATAAATAAAACCCACTTATTTTTTCGGCCCCTGACCAGCACTTCTTTTTTTATTCGGCCCTCAACCAAAATAAGTTTGACACCCCTGCCCTACAGTAGGTCCCATTCCGTTTTGTCGTCTTCATTCACGCTTCTCGGGAATCACGCAGCTGCGTGAAAAATAGTACATCTTATCGCCACAAGGTGGCAGGCTAAGTCCGCTTTAGCTCTGCCAGCGACTTAAGCCTGGTTCACACGGCAGGATATTTAGGCCGATTTAGACCCGATTTACCCCTTACGACAATCTTAAGAAACGCTCCGATTTCCGTAACAAAATCTTACAGATTATCCTGCCGTGTGTGGTGTGTTAAGACTGCACTCGTCGCTCGGAAGGACATTGGGACTGCTCCCGATCTCAAATCGGGGATATCCAACATGTTGGATTGTTTTGGCCCGATTTCTTGTCGTGTGTGGTGTCCTCCGAGGACAGGCGAGCGCGTTGCCATGACTACGGCGTGTAGCCAATCAGAAGACGAGGTGACAAGCCGGTGAGGAAACACCGGAAAAAAACCAAAACACAGCAGCATGGCTTTGACCATTGCCTTTTCTTTGGATTACGTCTCTTCTCTGTTAACAACAAACTGCACACTATCGCCACTGCATCCTCTTCGTCCGCCATGACTGTTTACTCTGAAGTCACGCTTGATCTCGAGAGATTTTGTGAGATATCCGTCTGACCTGGGAATGCTCGGGGGGGGGGGGGGGGGGGGGGGGGCGTGTCGGTTCGTGTGTGATGTTTGTGGCTTGCGTGATCTTGCCGTGTGGCTACGCACCACACACTGCACGACCAAAGTGGTTAGACGCAGGATTTTTAATCTCCCCGTGTGGGGTCTAACACGGAGAAAAATCGGCCGACAATTTTAAAATCGTCTCGTGTGAACCAGGCTTTAGACGCTCAGGTATAAGACTGCGTGCAAACCTGTCTAGCCCAGAGGTGCTATGTTGGCCAAATGGATAACATTAGAGACTGGGACCTGGAGAACCCAGGTTCGATTCTTGTCTGAGGCACATCTTTTGGTTGCTTGTGGCAAAATTGTTTTTTCATTAAACAATTATTATATAACATCTTGTCTTTAATGTCTGAAAAAATCGAGGTGAAAGGTTGAGGTTTCTATCGAGGTTTCTATTGAATGCTATTTCTTTCTTTATAATCTTTATCTTTATAATACGAATTGCATTAACGTATATATTTAAAATAATTATGTATTGTCTATAGAATTCTATGCGAATTCGAAAATAAAGACATTCTGAAAGCGATCTGCCTCTCGTGATTTTTTAGTGAGGTCTTCTTCTGGTATTTACTGTTTGGCTGAGCAAAGTTTTAATAGTATTGGTTGAAATAAATGCCATTTTCAAACACGGCGTGATGTAAATAAGAGAGAGAGCGAGAGAGAGACGCTGACGCATTTTGGCTCAGTGCGCTGGTGTGCAATCAATGGAATACATCACAATACTCATCAAACAAGATCCATTCAGTTTTATCATTGGAGGAAATGTTTATTAAATTAGCAATTGGCACCTTGACAAAACACTGGATATAGAAATCCTAACAATAGTAGGCTATCTTGGCCCCACGGGCCAAGACATCCCTTGGCCCGTGGGGATATCACATGCCAGTTGCCTCTCCCTTCAAGGCTATGACCTGGCCGAGATATTTGATTATATTTGATATTATTGGTAAAATAACATGTGGCGCAGAACTAAAAAAAAGGTCTTGTTATGACTCTCAAATCATTAATGACAAAACAAAGACTAAAACGAGGATTTATATAGGGATGGCTTTGAACAATTGAGTCAGTGTCTCTGATCGTGTGAACCCCTGGTCTAGTGGTCTAAACTGTGCGCTTACGACGCAGGAACCTGGGTTCGATCCCGCGCTATGTATTTTTGTATTTATTGCATGTTATCACATTCTATGACAGATTGCTCTAAAAACGGTAAAAGATGAAGGTCAAGACGTTTTTTTTGCAGATTATAGCTTAAATGTAAAAATAATCATTTAAGACCACATGTACCCCAATTAAAATAATGTTAGTCTCTTTTTGATGTGGAACTTTTACATGTTTGTCTAAAAAATAGGGAATAAATAAAATTGAAAGGTGATATCCTCTTGAGCAAACCCTGATGTTGATACGCTGAAGAAATACGTTCCAACATCCATTCTTCCCACTCCTATTTTGGACATCAATTGCTTATTTATTTTGCATAAACTATGTATAATTACATTGCTTTTATTTTGTTTTTGTTTTTTATCTCAAATGTCCAAATAATAATAATAAAAAAACATTAATCAAAACATTCATTCAGCATTAGCACGGCTGTCATGGCAATGTGAATGGAGACGGACAAACAACTGATAAAATAATTCCCTGTGTTTGCTGCTGGATTTGGTGTGAATCTGGCAACCAGTCAGGGAGAGTGGGAGAGGACTACAAAATATTGACTATGACTGCAGTACCACTTTTGGCCAGATTTTTACATATTGTTCCTTTAAGTCATCTTTTTTTTGAGAAAAGTGAAAAGTGTGATTTTTGTCTCTTTTCGGCCCTGTATATTACTGTGAAACTTCTGGGATTCGGCTGTTGACGGTAGTTTGTTGTCCCCTCCTCCCTCCTCCACAGGAGGCTTTAACATGTAAATGACAATGCTGTGAGCTATACAAATGCTAATCAACAAGTTCTAGTGTTAAGATGTGCGAGGCGAGCCTGGCCTGACTGCGCTCTCCTCCTCCTAAAAAAAGATTAGAACGCAACAGTTTAGTTAATAATGTGTGTATAAAAATAAAAAATATTGAAATTATGACTTTAAACAAAAAGTAGTCTTCTGTTCTCTAGATGTTACAGACAAGGCCCGCATCCTCCACCACCTGAAGAAGATGACAAAGTCTGGGATCGTGTCTTAAATTCAGACAGAAGACATGTTTTATTGTCGATGGTAGAGACAGCACGAACAACAAAATGCAAGTGTATTATACAGAGCGGAGGCATGGAGACCTCCAATCAGCAGCTTCCACGGTGCCATGTAGCTTGGCCTTCAGATAGACAAAACAAGGGAAAAGTACAGGCTTCTGCACATTGATAGAATGATGAGTTTAACTTTAACAAAAGTTGTTTAAAAGTGTTATGAAATCTCACATTCCCCCCTCTGGTCACACATTCACCTGTGACCATCAGGATCGATAAACAGCAACATAACATCATAACTCAATACTTTAAAAACTCAAACTCGGTACTTCACTCGGTACTTCAAAAAACTCAGAACTCGGAATACTTCAAAAACTCAGAAAACTCATAAAACATGTTCAGATCTTTCATAAAACTTGTCAACAATCTTCAGTAAAATACCAAACTTCATCAGTCGATGTGGTTCCAGATATTGCTTTGAAAACAGTCTCTCCCACTTCTCCGTGTTGATTCTTCAGGCTGCATTTGTGTCGAGCCATGAATTCTTCTGTGACGTGTCTTTCAATCACACGTTTCAGCTTCAGTGTCCAGATTCAGCAATTCAATTCAGTCCAAATTATGTCCAAATTGTGTAATCCAATTGTTCCAAATGATGTCCATGCAAAAGAGGACGATGGTGTTGTCCATGTCTCAGCAGCTCACAGCCGGAGTGGAATCAGGGGCTGTGCAGATTGTCCAAGTGTGCTGGTCCAGACGCATGGTTTCTCTTGAGGTTTCTCAGTTTTGGCTTTAAAAAAAAAACACATTTTTGTGTAAAAAAAAAGTAGTCTTCTGTTCTCTAGATGTTACAGACAATGCCCGCATTCTCCACCACCTGAAGAAGATGACAAAGTCTGGGATCGCGTCTTAAATTCAGACAGAAGACATGTTTTATTGTCGATGGTAGAGACAGCACGAACAACAGATACAACAGAATACAAGTGTATTATACAGAGCGGAGGCATGGAGACCTCCAATCAGCAGCTTCCACAGTGCCATGTAGCTTGGCCTTCAGATAGACAAAACAAGGGAAAAGTACTGGCTTCTGCACATTGATAGAATGATGAGTTTAACTTTAACAAAAGTTGCTTAATACCATAGATGATACACACTATGCTAGGTTGGCTGCTAACATTTGCATGTATTGATTTGCAAATTTAGGTAATGACTTATAACAGCAGGGGGCTGGGGTGGGCTTTGTTTATTCGTGCGGGGGAGGGAGAGCTCCAAGAGAGTACTACAGTAGTCCACAGATACACATGTGGACAATGCAGAAGAGATGCCATGGCAGTGTGTCCCCTGAGAATGCACAGTATATATTTTGTAATCAGTTTGTGCATTTCTCAGAACAATTAGTGCAATCGGCAAAACCTCATGGATAACTTGCTAAAAAGTCACTTCCTCAAAATGAACTTAATTCCTCAAAAGAAAGTCTTCATGTCAATGAAACGGTCTGTGTCTGTGTCCTGACACCAGTGTTTATGAACAACAGTCAAATGATTTAGTCATGTTTTCATTGTGACTGTATTTAGTGAGATATATATGTATGTACTGTATGTCTTTCACATATTTACTGCATATGCTCTTTGCAATTCTACAGCATTGTGCAACAAAAATAGCACACATACAGTATTTACGTAGAACAAACATACATAACTCAATACTTAAACTCGGTACTTCACTCGGTACTTCAAAAAACTCAGAAAACTCATAAAACATTTTCAGATCTTTCATAAAACTTGTCAACAATCTTCAGTAAAATACCAAACTTCATCAGTCAATGGTTCTCAGATATTGCTTTGAAAACAGTCTCTCCCACTTCTCCGTGTTGATTTCTTCAGGCTGCATTTGTGTCAAGCCATGAATTCTTCTGTGACGTGTCTTTCAATCGCACGTTTCAGCTTTAGTGTCCAGATTCAGTAATTCAATTCAGTCCAAATTATGTCCAAATTCAGAAATCCAGATTGTTCCAAATGATGTCCAAAAGAAATCCAGATTGTTCCAAATGTGTCCAATTTTGTAATCCAATTGTTCCAAGCTGTTTGAGTCAAATAACGTTCAGCGTTATATTACCAATAGTTTCTCTTTCCATAACGATATTCTCTCTTTTTGGAAAGATCACCAACGTGATGCAAAAGTTTACGTTATACACTGAAAAAAATCGTGATTAACATTTACTTAAAAAAATCCTCGTAAGTATTTGCACGAAGATATAATTAAAGATTACTACTATAAATCAAGTAAAACTTTTTATTTCATCAAGTATAATCTGAATGTTATTTGTAAGTAAACCTTACTTAACAAATGTGATTTTTTTAGGTTTATTTATGTGTGAAATAGATATACTGAGTAACCATTATGTGTACAGATCATTTACAATAATGGATAACTTGAATAAATGTTATTTATATTTTATCAGTATATTTCATATCATTGCAATAATACTTATTAAGTACTATATGTGTGTAACAATTACATTATTATTGAATTAATAAGAAAAAACAATATGCAAATATCAACATTTAACAACCTGTTTTATTGACAAACTTTTAAGTTCACACATCAACAATGAAAACTAAAAGATGAACTAAAGCTGACCTTAAAAGCAGAACACATGACAACAGAAAACTTAATTATCACAAAAAGGATGCAATGGGAATGGTATAGAGATAGGCCATTGATTTTCTATAATTAAATGTCATTAGCTTAGATGAGATGATGCACCTGCCTGGTCTTTGAGCCTCTGTTCAGCTAAAGACCAGGATGTTGTAGCATTAGCCTCTCGCAGTAAATCTCAATGGCTCCAGACCGAGGTAATTTTAGAAGTGGCCGAGCTCTTTCACATTTTCCCTAATTAAAACACTGTTACATGAGGAGTTACTAGATTCAAGAATAGTCAATTAATTTAACATGTCCATGTTTTAATGACTAATTTTCATATTCTAGTCTAAGCTAGAGTCTAAGCTAAAGTAACAACATCAAATTATATAAAATCTGTGGCCTTTTCTCTTATGCTGAACAAAATTGCTTCTCTTATGTTTTGGACAGTAGCTTGACTTTCAGTGTTTGTATTTTCAGGGATGGCTTAAATGCATCTAAATGTAAGAAAATCTTCTGAAATACTTCGAAGGTGTATCGTAGTGTTGTAGGATAAGCAAGATTGAGGGAATATATTAGACCCATTAGCAGTGCACATGCCTTTGCAGTATTTCCACATCCAGTCACAATCTCCTTGCTGTCGAGAACAATAGAGACATCCACAGGTTCTTCATCAGAGGAAGAACAAACGACCAGGATCTTCATTTTGTGCCGGTGTTCTGCCGAGTTGTGCCGCTCTGCCAAAAAGTGACGCTTATGTAATGCTCAGCTGTTAATGATGTAATGCAAACCTGCGCGCATGCGCGTCTCACGGCAACCAAAGCATACCAAGATGGCGGACAGAAAGTCCGTGAATTCCTTTAAAAGTTATAATACGAACGAAATAAGACACAAATGTCACTTTTAATGCAATTTGAGGCGAGATGTTGATGGTTCCGTGTTGGCACATGTGGGTTTTAAGAGTCAAACTTTCGGGTAAAGTTTAGTTTAAGCAGTCAACTGCACCTATGAAACCACTATGCTTATGTTATGATAGCAGTCCTGGCAGCTGACGTAGGCTGATGAAGCGTCCTGTGGCAACTCTACAGCTTACAACTGGATGAATGTTGATAATGGAAATAATAAATTTAATTTAATGCAGCGATCACCTGCAGCAGCACAGCTTGTGGACTGCACACTTTTCTGTCAGTTCAGTTAATAATTTTCATGGGATGAATTCGAAGTTGCAAAAAAAAAAATATGGCCATTTGGATATATAGTGCAACTTTTACTGTCAAGACTCTGCTGCAGCTGATCCATGACAACAACCACAGGATTATTATCACCAGTAACCACAGAGATTACATGCCATGGCCATGTTGTCCTTTGAAATGTAATTCATTCGTGGATTGATGAATTTTGACTAGTTTCCCAGATGAAAGATCGGGTGCATCCTTTCTATTAAAGAAATGAACAACACTGGTGAGTAACATTTAAATTGGAACCAATCAAAGGTTTTTTCATGGGTTTTATGTTAGGTTGTGCATAAAAAATGGGCTGTGGTATTGAATTGAATTTGTGTAGATTTTCCTGCTGAAGGATGTAAAGTTCCCGCATTGATGTCAAGCTTTAAATACAAGAGAAAACACGTTTGTAGTTTTTTTGTGTGGATCAATCAAGTCTGTAGGCTGTAAACTAAGTGTATTTTTAGAAATGTAGGAATTGTATTGACTTTGATTGGTTAGGCCCAACCAGGGACAGGAGTTGTGAATTGGCATCTGCTATAAACTACATTCATCACATCAGCTGCAAGCTTTGTTTATGACTGTGTCTGCATTGTCCCTGTCAAATAAATATATTGATAATGTTGAAAGAGCGTGGAGACTTCATTTTCAGAAATCAATTCATTTAACAAATATCAGGCACATCCAAAGCACACAATACATTGTATATCTTTCAAAACACAAATCTGAGAGGAACACTTAAACACATGAAATGCAAAACAACACAGAACCATTGATCCATAAGGAGAAAAAAATGTCCATAAATGTTGTAGAATGTTAAAGTGTCCTGGATCATCACCAGTCCTTTTGTTAGACACTTAACTGTCTAACAGACCCTCCTACATCGGCAAGGAAAAACTCTAAAACCCAGTGGGAAAAAAGTGAGAAACCTTGAGGGAGACCACATTGAGAAAGGGATCCGCTCCTCACGGACGGACAGGCTATAGATCCAGAACCTAAGCTACAGAACATGGACCAGGGCGCAGGGCGGGACTGGGGCAGCAGAACGAGGACTGAGGCAGCTCCCAGGCAGGGGTGCAGCCCACGAGTCGGGCTGAAGGAGGACAGTCAGCAGGTGCAAATGGTCTCGTCGTCACACCATGAAACAGACAAAGGGACAAAACATTTCAGTACATTACAGTACACTACGCAAACAGCAAATTACAATAATTAACATACGTGTCCAACTCCACAGGAGTCTCAGATTTGTGGAGTTGGTTAGCTGGTGCTCGGGACGACTGGGAACCAGGTCATTCCTGCATGTGATGTGCTCAGGATACGCGAAGAGGTCACAGATCCTGAAGGCCAGTGCGTTGGCTTTCTGTCCTGGTCAGCCTCTGTAATAATATATTATTAAGTTATTGTACTGTAATGTTTGTACAGTATTATTTCTTTACCAAGTGTTGGCTTTGGTGAACTGTTTGCTTTCCTTTGTTGTACTTTGGGTTGGAACTTTGAATAAAGACTGCCCTTTGAAGAATCTTGCCCACGTTTGACATTTTCATTTAAGTGCATTCCTGCCCAAAAAAGGGTCAATGTTAACAGGATTTGTATTCTTAATTATTACAAAGAATAACGCTTCTTGAAAGTTATCTTCTTCTGTTTTAGCATTTTAGCTAAAAACCCTACTTTCTGCCTGTCGAGTGCGTCGCTCTATCTGCTGCCGATTCAGGGAAACGGCCCCCTCCTATTAACTGCTCAGGCTCTGAAACAGAGCAACTGCTTTTAGGATTGTGGCTTTCAATTGTAGTTATTCCGTTAAATTTGCGAATTGCAATTGACCCCTTGTGTTATTACACAGTTAAACATTTTTTTAAACACCATTAGTGAATAGAAGTTTTGAATTAGTATGTTTTAGAAACCCAAATGGATTAGTACAAGAAAAAGCGTAGCTTTTTCTTTTTAAATCTGCTGCTTATTTCATAACTTTTTGTGAAGTTGATTGTTTTATTGTTATGGAGCTTTTCGCGAAAATTCACTGTGGTAGACCCGGCCGCTGCTGCCAGATCTACAAGCCTGCTCATCCTCTACACCAGGGGTCCCCAAACTTTTTCTCCTGGGAGCCACATTATCGACCTGACTGTGTTAAGTGGCCGGGATCATCATATGGGCAGTATACCTCGGCCACGCCCAGTTATAGCCAAAATTCAAGCACAAAATATTCATCATTACAAGTGATTTACAAAAGAAGTGAGTTTTCTTCACGTTTTTTCCAATTTGAAATACCACAGGTATTCCTTTTATATTTCTAATAACAACCATGTAAACATGCAGTGAAAGGTTAGAAAAAAATGGGTGATTGGAGTTTATGATTGATACAAGAACAGGGAAGGCCAGTTTTAACTTCCAGTGAATGAGAAACAATCAAGACAAGAAACTTCTGGTTCATTCACACTAGTTAGGAAAAATTAACAAACGTAGGAATGCCTAATTGATGAGTTATAATTAAGTGGCACCAGACAGGTCAATAAACTGAATGCATTAAAAACATTTAAATTACAGAAAGAGCAACAACAAACAGAACTTCATATGCCTTAATAGCTCACATGTAGATCATGAAATCAAAATTGACCAATAATAATATTATAAAACAAAGTTTGCCCATGACCATTATATCAACAAACCTAAAAGTGATTAAAACCCATTGAAATAGATATGAGATGAGGGGCAGTGGCAGAGAGAGAGAGAGAGAGAAGAGACGAGTGAGAGAGAGAGAGAGATCTCAAAGAGAGAGAGAGATGCTGAGAGAGATGCTGAGAGAGAGAGAGAGAGAGAGACGAGAGAGAGATGAGAAGGAGAGAGAAGAGATGCTGAGATTGAGAGGAATGCGAGACAGTAGCAATTTGCAACTCGGAAGATAGTAACAAATAACAGAGTAACGTGGAGGCGGGGGGGGGTGGGGGGGGCGGGGGGGGGGGGGGGGGGGGGAGGGGGCGGGGGAGTGGGGGGGGGGGGGGGGGGGGGAGGGGGGGTGGGGGGGGGGGGGGGGGTGGGGGGGGGGGGGGGGGGGGGGGGGGTGGGGGCGGAGGGGGGGGGGGGGTGGGGGGGGGGGGGGGGGTGGGGATTGGGGTTAGGGGTGTGAGGTGGTTGGAGGGGGGGGGGTGGGGGGGGGGGGGGGGGGGGGGGGGGGGGGGGGGGGGATGGGGAAATAGGTGGGATGCAGGGTTGGGATGGGCAGTAAGTGATGGGCAGTGTATCTTTGATGTCAGCAGTTGCAGTCCCCTCAGCCTGCTGCCTGGAACCCTGGCATAAAAGGGATAGAGATTGACAAATTCAGTTGAATCATAATTACATAGATATGCTGGGTCCAGTTGGGTTTCCATAGATGTGATTATACAAAATAGGCCACAGGTGTAGCATTATCAATTAACATGGAATGAAAACACTCTCATATCAAGAACAAAAAGGCAGTAGTCCTTGTTTATATAATCATGATTTACAGTCCACAATCAAATATGTAATAGATAAAAATCTGTATATTTACCTCACCGTGTGACTGTGTGCCCATGCTTCTGGCGAAGCGAGATCCGATTGTCAGGGTAAGCCTATGGTATTCCAGTCACAAATTTTGAGTGCAAATGGTTCAACTGAGAGTCTGTTCCTTGTTGTATTTTTTATTAGCTTCATGCGGGAAACGTCTGCTCACACTGAGGTTCTGCCAAATACTGTGCACATCCTCAAGCAAGTTTTTTTAGTTTGGGTCGTGAACTCAGGTAGAGCAGCATAGAACTCCAAGTAGGCTGTCAGGGCTTGAAATGACGTCTTTAAGGACTCACCAATCCTGAGCTCGGCTAGTTCAAACGGAAGAAGGGACCGTGCTTCGTCTATGTCAGCAGCAAACGGGATACTTGGAACCGACAATGTTCTTTAGTTGAGTTGACATGAAGCTCGTCGGACGCTTGCACACTGCAACTCATCGCTGCAGCATCTCCAGGGCATCCTTGCACTTCGCGACAGGGAAAGGGGCAGCTGGTTTCCTCGGCGCAGTACATTTGGGAGGCATGGACTGAATGTGTGAATCCAGCTTTTGGACCTGACCGCAGAAGGAGCTGCAGTTTGACCCGAATGGGCCTATTATGGTGGGAATCCATGTCACTGGTGGAGCTATCCCTTTGGCCTGGGAGCTGTAGTGTTGAGGTGGTTCAACACTTCAGTCCACATCATTTAAAAACCGGCGAGGGTCCCATTTCCACCCCGTGTCCGTCAGCTTCCCCTGAACGTTTCAAACATTTAGACTGGAGGAAGGGTATTCAAATTCGGGCAAGCATGGGTCGTAGAAACGGCGCAATACTTTTGCCTCGAGACTTAGGCCATTCGACTCTCAGTGTGTAGTACAGCCCAACCTGGTAGGCATACCCCAATTCGGAGAGAAAGGCCTGGAACTGCCTGTGTTTCAGCCCATTTAATCCGGAATGTAGTTGACCCACGTGCACGACCACCATCATCACAGACGCGCCGGGACTTAAACACTTTGCAGCACAGCGCTTGCTGGTGGATCAAACAGTGAACTTGGAATCGTTGGACGCGGACGTCGCTGCCACGATACTCGCCTATCAAGCTCCCTACTAGCACCCCCTTGTCGATCCCCCATTGCAAGGCGCTACCACTGTTTGATAACACTGGCAAACTTCGTCCATTCAGACAAGCTCGTCCAGGTTGTATTTGCAAACATTCGGCGAATATATGTTTTCACCCTTGTTTGTCCCTGTTTTAAACATTCAGAGATGCTAGCTCCTCTGATACCCTCAAACGAGCGATCCCACCACGGAATCACAATCAAGTAGCTGTGCCGTGTCATCTTCACTTCATTACTCCTCATCCATGCAAGCAAAAAAAACAAAATCTTTTTCGCTTTCACTCTGAGTTGGACAAGGACGTTTTCCCCCCCCACTCCTCGAATTCTGCCTAGTGCATCTTTGTGCCGAGAGACTCACCCCTCTGAAGGTATCCGTCTCTCGGGGCACACATCCTCAGACACAGCCCAGCATCATAGCCTTCCGAAATCACCGTCCGGTGAACGGCATGCCGGGAATAGCCCAGTTTAGGTTAGCTGCTTGTGTAGCCTTGCTCGGGAGCAGCCCCAGGTTAGGCCCAGATTTGACGGAGCAGGGCATCCTTCTGAGCTGCCCCCCTATCCCACCTTTCAATCTGCCGAACCTTTGTCATCTTCTCGCTGCCCCTTTCCAGCTTGCATACTCCTTGTGACGGGTTTCGTGATGCGGGCGAAAGGTATTTTAATTCTTTGGGCACGTTACTTCGAAAAAGTAATTAGTTATAGGTACTAGTTACTTCTCCCAAAAAGTAACTGAGTTCATCTAACGGAGTTACTACTTCCACTAAAAAAGTAACTAGTTACCAGTAAAAGTAAAAGTACTATTGCGTTACTTTTTCGTTTTGTTCTGGAACATAATGTGCACCCGACGTGCGCATTTTTACCTTTACCCAGAGAGTCCTGAAAGAGATGGACCAATATGACCATCTATAAAAGGCTGCAATTGGCTGCCTGAAGTCCTGTTCACGTCTTCATCTCCCTCTGTGCTGTAAGCACTAACACAAAAACACCGTCCACTGTGAACTGTGGAACCACCGGTTGGTACGCACTGACTTCATCCCAATCCGCAGAACATAGTTTATCATATCAATCTAAGGTGGACCATTTGTTTGGCTACAGTCAAAATATGTTTCAAGGCCGCATTGTTATGTTCCGATACAAAATCGCAAACCTATGATATATGGTCTACCATATAAAATGCCCTGCACAGACAACTTCAGTATGGCTCAGACCAGTACTGCGAGTTTAATCCCCTGAGCACGTGAGTTATTCAGCTACAAGCTAGTAATACCCTATCCAGTTAATATAATACATCCATGGTGTGTCCTCCGTAAACTACTCTGTTTTGCTGCAGCCGGCTGCATCCAATTTCTAAAATCAACCGTCTTACACTTCACCTCTCTTTCTTATCATTCCTATAGTAATTGAAAAATTACCGTAAGTGCATTTTAAATTATCTTAAAATGTGTTATATGTATGTTAGCCAAACTTGTTGCAGCCCTTAGCAGATAAACCAGGAAGAGAAAGGAGCTTTCTGATGGAATTGTATGCAGCCGACTTCTGCGCTCACATGCGCTCCTCTGAGCCCTCACGGTGATACAAGCCGTGGTTGAGCGCGATTAAGACCCATATTTGTTTCAAAAACACAATTTATGAGCCATCCTCTCAACCGTAGACATGTGGATTGTAAAGGAAATATGTTTTACATCAGCCAATAATTGCTGAGAGGTTTTCTCATCCTCCCTTCTCTCATGACAACACGCGCACGAGTCCTATCACGAAGTAAAAAGAGAAGTTCATTGTGCGTCTTTAGTAACGCGCAGTAACGGGATGTCGGAAATGATAACGGCGTTATAGTTACAGTCAAAGTAATTAGTTAGATTACTCGTTACTGAAAAAAGTAACGGCGTTAGTAACGCCGTTACTAGTAACGCCGTTATTCCCATCACTGGCTATGGTCAACCATGGTCAGCCTGGTCAACATGGTCAACATGGTCAGTATGATCAACCATGGTCAACATGGTCAGTATGGTCAGCATGGGTGTGGCATGGTCAGTCAGTCAATGATTATTATGGTTATGTATAATTGGGCACAATAATCATTAATGTATAGTCATTGTTGTCATCAGTGGCATAACCAGAAACTTTTTTTTTTTTTTATGCCAAATCAAGCAAAGGTAAATATTTTTTAATTTTGTTTTTGGATTTCTCACAAGGCACGATGTTGGATGGAAATATGGTAGCTTGGTCTTCCAGGTGTTAGCACAGGTACCATCTCCTTGGTCTTACTGGTGTTAGCAGAGGTACCATCTCCTTGGTCTTACTGGTGTTCAAGCACAGGTACCATCTCCTTGGTCTTACTGGTGTTCAAGCACAAGTGGTTGCGCTCACACCAGTCGACATGATAACCGACTGATATTCCAGTTTCATCTCCTCAGACACATGAATGAACTGGAGTAGCAGTAGCAGCAGTTCTACCAACAACTGCAGAGGAATGTGATAAGATTTTAAATCCCGGTAGGATGATCAAGCAGCAGTTTATGAACATATTTGAACATTAAGAAATATAAATATTGATAGAGAAATGCTATAGACGTGGGTGTAAATAGGTTCCAGTGTACTGGACACCCCATCGCCATGGGGAAGCTAGAAAAATACTTTGTCTGTGCAAAGGAAGGTTTCTCACCCATCATCTGTACTTCTTAGCAAGTTTTCCCGACGTTTCGTCCTCAAACTAGCGGACTTCTTCAGGGAATGAATTCTCGGACCGCGCGTTGGAGATTTTTAACCTATGGGTGTGGTTAGCCACACCCTAATCCTGATACTAACTCATAAACAATCTACGGTCTGTTTGATGTAGAAGGGAGCAGGTCTAACGACCCTGCTGAGGCTAACGACCCTAACTCCTTAGCATGTCACAGACCTATTGTCTGCTGGGATGCTCAAGTGGAGTGCAGGTCTCACCCCTCCTAACTCATTAGCATGTCACTGACCTTGTCCCAAATTAGGGCTTTGTTTTTAGGATGTCGTCATAGATGCGAGGCAAAACAAATCTTAACCCTCCTCCTCTGTTAAGAGAAGGTTTTTGTTTCCTCACAAAAATGGCTTCTTTCACTCCTCTCTCAAACCAATTCTTCTCCCGAGCCAGAATTTTAACCTCTGTGTCATCCACCGTGTGGTTGGAGGCCTTGAGGTGGAGATGAACAGCCGACTGTGGCCCACTAGAGTTTTCTCTACGATGTTGGTAAAGTTGTTTCTGTAGAGTTTGTTTAGTTTCTCCAATATAGTGGTCAGTGCACTCCTCTTCACTACATTTAATTGAATACACCACATTGCTCTGTTTGTGTCTGGGTGTTTTGTCTTTGGGATGCACTAATTTCTGTCTTAACGTGTTGAAAGGTTTGAAATACACAGGGATTTTGTGTTGCCTAAAGATTCTTTGTAGTTTCTCTGAAACTCCCGCCACATACGGTAAGGACACCCATCTCCTCCTACTTTCTTCTGTCTGTTGGACTGTGTCTCTGGCCTTTCTCGTCCTTTGGGCTTTAGTAAAAGACCACTTGGGGTAGCCACATCGGGAAAGTGCTCTCTGAACATGTTTGTTCAGAGAGCACTTTCCCGATGTGGCTACCCCAAGTGGTCTTTTGCACTGACCATATATTGGAGAAACCAAACAAACTCTACAGAAACGACTTTACCAACATCGTAGAGAAAACTCTAGTGGGCCACAGTCGGCTGTTCATCTCCACCTCAAGGCCTCCAACCACACGGTGGATGACACAGAGGTTAAAATTCTGGCTCGGGAGAAGAATTGGTTTGAGAGAGGAGTGAAAGAAGCCATTTTTGTGAGGAAACAAAAACCTTCTCTTAACAGAGGAGGAGGGTTAAGATTTGTTTTGCCTCGCATCTATGACGACATCCTAAAAACATCGCCCTAACTTGGGACAGGGTCAGTGACATGCTAATGAGTTAGGAGGGGTGAAACCTGCACTCCACTTGAGCATCCCAGCAGACAATAGGTCTGTGACATGCTAATGAGTTAGGGTCGTTAGCCTCAGCAGGGTCGTTAGACCTGCTCCCTTCTACATCAAGCAGACCTTAGATTGTTTATGAGTTTGTATCAGGATTAGGGTGTGGCTAACCACACCCATAGGTTATAAATCTCCAACGCGCGGTCCGAGAATTCATTCCCTGAAGAAGTCTGCTAGTTTGAGGACGAAACGTCGGGAAAACTTGCTAAGAAGTACAGATGATGGGTGAGAAACCTTCCTTTGCTTTGACTAATCCCTGTACGACTGAGAGCTTACACATACTTTGTCTGTGGTGTAGCCTAGCTACCATATTTCAATCCAACATTGTGCCTTGGGCCCACCTCGGGAGAAATCCAAAAACAAAATAAATATTTGTCAATCTATGTACCTTTGCTTGATTTTCTGGTTATGCCACTGAAGACAACAATGACTACACATTAATGATTATTGTGCCCAATTATATATTACCATAATAATCATTGACTGACTGACGCTGCTGACCATGCCATGCCCATGCTGGCCATGCCCATGCTGAGCATGCTGAACATGCCACGGCCATCCTGACCATGCTGAACATGATCTTTGAGGTATTTGAAGGAAAGTCAAAAATCATTAGACATAAAGTCAGTTTATCGTAGTTTTTCCAGTTTAGTGCCCATATTTGAATGTTACCGTTTTTCATAATAATTTTGGACCTAAGCTTCCGGTAAGGACCTGACGCGATGTAATGAGCGCGTAGAAAACCCAAGGTGGAATACCTCTGAACTATAAGTTACTGCTGTATACTACTCTACGAATCAATGCCTAAAACTCACCCCCATAACCTAAGAAAGTAATGAGCAAGAAGAACACAATTTCGGGCGCTACCAAGACGAGAGCGGCAACGGCAGCCGCGACAGCTACCACCATGGCTAGTCAAGCATTAGCTGCCAGTGGAGAGGAAGCTAATGATAGCCGTGCTACACAAAACAGCGGTGAAGATGCCTTCTCCATGTCACTTCTCATGGCTGAACTGGCTAAACACCAAGCCAACATGCACGCCTTGATCCAGGAATCGATTAAACCGCTTCAAGCCTCGGTGGACTCTCTGAACAAGAATGTTAAGGCTTTTCACACGCGCCTCGCATCAACTGAGGTACGTGTGGGAGAAAACTTTGAAAAACTAATTGAAGTGGACAACCAAATCCACTCTTTGGAGAAATATAACAGCGCCCTTCTGAACAAGGTTGAAGACCTGGAAAACCGGTCGCGAAGAGCAAATCTGCGTGTACTTAACATTCCTGAGAAAAGTGAGGATGGTAAAGGCAACATAGTTTTTCTCTCTGATTTGCAAAAAGACGCCATGGGACCAGACATATTCCCATCACCACCCGAACTAGAGAGGGCACACCGCATAGGACCAATCACCGGAAAATTCACTAGGCCATTCATCACCTGCTTTCATCATTACCGGGACAAGGAAGCGGTGCTGCGATGGAGCAGACAGAATCAGATGAAGTTTGGGGGCAATGTATTACGAGTCTACCCGGACCTGAGTGCTGCTCTAGTGAAAAAACGAGCTGAGTTTAAACCTATCAAAGCACTACTCTATGCAAAGGGGGTGCAGTTCCGTTTGCTATACCCAGCTCAGCTGAAGATTGTGCATAACGGAGAGAGCCGCACGATCAGCTCCAGTGAAGACGCTACTGTTTACTACAAGCAGTTCATAGCCTCTGGCTGAAGACATCTATAGGTATGAAACTTTTCACAAGCAGCACATGGCCTCAAGCCGAAGATAAGGTTTGGTAGGAGACAACTACGTTTGAACAAATATGGACAAATGGGGTGTGGGGAAAGAAAGAGAGTAAATGATAATTATTACTTTTGGTATTGAACAATTTATCTTGCGGGGGTCTGCATATTATTTGCATACATGCCTTTCCTGATTTGTACCCCAAATAATAAGCAGGGTCAATATAATATCTTTCAGTTAACCTAGTTTAGCTTAGTTTAAAGGAGATTTCACTCGGGTTGTGATAATGCTGTTTCAACTACAGTTGAACCTGATGAAATCTCACACAACAAAGAGACAAAGTTAATCTTTTACTTGTTACATTGTACAAGGAGAATGTCTTGACAGAGGCAAGGCACAGACCCCAGCCTCTCTCAGGACAAGTCTGATGATTCACAGATAGGGTTACCAACTTGAGAACAAAAAAAATGAGGGACATCATTTGGGTGGATCGGGTTGAGCACTTTTTAGTCCTAATTTCAGTCTACACAGTAATCATGGAATTTCATAATCACAGTTTTTAGATTGTAATTTATTGAATACATATAAAAAAACAAACAAATCCTTAGTCAAAAATGAAATTGAATAAATAGGTGGAACTCTTTGGCTGGTTAAGGACTTAATGCATCCTTATTAGTAATAAAAAAATATAAAAAAGACAAATACTGTAACATACATTATTTATGAATGTTACAGTAAAGACCAATTTCTGTAGAAGCAAATATAAAAAGAACAACATATGTATTCATTAAACGAACTCACAAATCAAAGTCTGTAGCAGTTCGATATGGTCATCATTATTTATATTGTCTGAGAGTTTTGTGCAGGTACTGCAGGTTTGTGGCTTCAGTAAAAGCTATTGTTCGTTTACAAAGCTGGTCTGGACATTTGTTGACGGTCCCTAAGTGCTTTTCTAGGCGCTTGCAGTGCATTGGATTCAAAGGATTTCTCTGCATTAAAACAGCGCACTGGATTTGTGAAATCAACGTAGAGATGATCATTTTAGTACAATTACTTTTGTTTAACAAAGTATCTTTCGTGAGCTATTGACCGCAGAAGTCCGAATCTGGGAAAATGACGCTACTTTACCAAACTTCTGCCGTGATGATGCTGCGGGCACGGCCCACGCTGACGATTGTCAACATTAAACCAACGTCTGTGATCAAGCCAAGATTTGACCCTGATTGGCCGAAAGGTAGACGCTTAAACTGTGGTCATTACTGTGTGTGTGTGTGTTGCGCCTGTGACATGCAGTGAGTGAGTGATGCATTTAAGGTGGCTCTGAAAATACAGGACAAAAGCCGTCCCATATCAGTTCAATACGGGACGCACATAGTTTTTCTATAATACGGGACAATTCCGTATTTCAAGGGACGGTTGGCAACCCTATTCACAGATGGCAAGCCCCTTTTGGTTGAACAAGACACACCTTCGTATGCAGATGGGAAAGGAAGAACCCACACAACAAAAGACACTCTGTATTAGCGTAAACAAAGAATGCTGTGTTTAACATATGAGCTCCCCAGACCTCGTGGAGTTTTGCTGGAGCTGAAGTGAATTACAGAATAGCGCATTCAGCATATAGCCACATATGATTTACCAAAATGATAACTTAAATTACATTCCAATATCATATTCCCTCCTTTTTATCCTTTTGATAAATCAAACAATCTATGTTTAAACATGGAGAACATGGAGAACTGAAAATGAAAAAACACACATCCAAACTGAAAAAGAAAAAATGTCATAGTATAATTTCACATTGTTGTTCCATAAACTATTCCCCCTGTTGAGACATAACATGGCTCAAAACTGAACAATGTATTAACTCTGAAATGTATTAACTTTAAATGTATTAACTTTGGTTATCAAATTCAACACCACGCACACGCCCAAAAGCCCGAAAACCCAAAGTCCATTTTCACAGTCCATTTGACACGTCCTCTCGACCCCTCCTCATGTTTGGTTATGACCAGAAATGTCCACTCTGTTCCTGTTTCGAAACTCTTCTCTGTCTGCGTTTCCGACGCAAGACTAGCAGCAAGCCGTTCTCCAACAGCGACACAAAGCTGAACTTTCAAGTCGCAAATGTACCAAGATGTCACCTTCAATTCTCACGTCCATTTAACTTGAACAAATGGCCAGCGCCCTCCGTGGGCCTGCGCGCTTTGATCTTTGCAAATCGGCCCGTGATTATTCGTCAGCAGCTTCCGGTGCGGGGGGGGGGGGGGGGGGGGGGGGGGGGTTGTGTGGAGGGTCGTTTCGTAGGTGTCGATGGCTGCATGGAGATGGCGATGGGGGTGGGATTTCTGTCCCACAATGGAAATAGGTGGATTTTGTTGCTTTGAAGCTTTGGCAGGGATGTGGTATTTTTCTCAAAAACAAGAAGCACATTTGTTAAGACATTTCAGAATCAAAACATAAGGTGAAGGGTAATTCTAAACCAAGAAAACTTTGACAAAGGAAAACGAAGAGGACTCACAGAACAAAGAAGGACACAGACAAACAAAGAAACACATGGCCAGAGGACAAAGGACCACATGGCCACCCAAAATGGCCGCCCTACACAATGCTTGCAATTTAACTTTTTTTTTTTTTAGGTGCGTTTACAATGTCCAATTCCAAATTTTGAGTAATTTAAAGGTCTTTAAACATCCATCTTCAATTTAGTTTATTGAGATATCTTTAAATGTCCAATTTCAGTTTAGAAGTGATGTAGAAGTTCAGTCCGAAGTAATTCAATTCTAACACATTCATTATACAGGCGTAACTCTGCGTTCTTTAATTCAAAATGAACCCCGTTCACTTTTAACTGCAGTAAAAAGTAGTCCCCGACTTACTCTTAATAATAACCCCGTTATTATACAGTCTATGATAGTCCCCGACTATTTAAAAATAAACCCCGTTATCCCGGCCTCGACTGTCTGCAATATAGTCCCCGACTATTTAAAAAGGATAATCCCCGTTATCCCAGGCCTTTTTTAATTTGAATCCCCGACTCAAAAAGTAAAATACCCTTTTGAATGAAACCCCGTTCATTCGAGCTCTGTAAAAGTCCTTGACTAAAGGCATAACTCTGCGTTATCCTAAATGAACGTGTTCATGTGAACTTCACACTACTTCCTGGATTACTTTTGGACATAATTTAGTGTTTAGAACTTGCCTTTGTTGCAATTTCATCAGGAAAAAAAACTGTAGTTCTCTCGTCGACTCCAACCCAGGGCTGTCCTGCCTCAAACCTGGAGTTCCAATGCAGTTCCGAATGCAGAAGGCCCTGTAGTTGCTCCTGGAAGTCCATGTTTGAGACAAGCTCAGCTCCTGTAAGAAGTGTTGGGATCCGGATTCGAAGGACCAAGTGATAATGCTGTTTCAACTACAGTTGAACCTGATGAAATCTCACACAACAAAGAGACAAAGTTAATCTTTTACTTGTTACATTGTACAAGGAGAATGTCTTGACAGAGGCAAGGCACAGACCCCAGCCTCTCTCAGGACAAGTCTGATGATTCACAGATGCAAGCCCCTTTTGGTTGAACAAGACACACCTTCGTATGCAGATGGGAAAGGAAGAACCCACACAACAAAAGACACTCTGTATTAGCGTAAACAAAGAATGCTGTGTTTAACATATGAGCTCCCCAGACCTCGTGGAGTTTTGCTGGAGCTGAAGTGAATTACAGAATAGCGCATTCAGCATATAGCCACATATGATTTACCAAAATGATAACTTAAATTACATTCCAATATCAGGTTGTTAAAACATCAAAATAGGAAGAATGAATGTTAAAGGGGGGGAGGTCTTGCCTGGGTGGCAGGACATGGTAGGGAAGGGAGGGGGGGGATAAATGGGGAATTTGGGATATTCGTCTCCAGGTTTGGGTTTCTATAATGTGTTTATTTGTATGGGTTATTATGGCTCCCTGGCCTCTTTTCTACTTTTCTCAAGTAATAAAGAAACCGTACCTGTCTAATCTTACCAACAACAAAATTTAAATATGGGACTGAAGCTGGTTTCCTGGAATATCTCAGGTTGCAACCACCCAATTAAACGTAAGAAAATTCTGAACTATCTCAAACAAAGTAAATGTGATATAGCATTATTACAAGAAACGCATTTGGATAAAAAAGAATCAGAAAAGTTGAAACAAAGCTGGGTCGGTCAGGTATTTTCAAGTGTCTATAATACAAAAAGTAGGGGGGTCGCAATCCTACTGCACAAAAATTCTGAGTTTCAAGTGTTGGGGAGCTATACAGACACAGAGGGTAGATGGGTTGCCATTGACACATTATTAAATAAACAAAAAATAACCATCATGAACATTTATGCCCCTAATGTCTTTTCGCCAAATTTCTTTAATAATATATGTAAAACATTGAAAGACATTGGCAATGAAAAGATTTTACTAGGAGGAGATTTTAACCGGGTCAGAGATCCTACAGTACGCTGGATAAAACCAGTGGCATGAAAAACATATCCTCCTGCAGTGCGATAGATATAATGACAGAAGAACTTAACTTGATTGACATATGGCGCTTACTTAACCCAATAGAAAAAGACTTCACATTTTTCTCTCATCGTCACCAATCATTCTCTAGAATAGACTATATATTGATAACTAAAAACATGGTGAATCAAATCTTGGCTGCTACAATTGGAAACATATCACTATCTGATCACGCACCAGTGGATATATCATTTAAAGTAGATGAGTGTGAAATTAAAAGTTTTTGTGGTGTTTTAATAATTCATTACTGCAGGAGAATACGTCATGCCAGTTCATAAAATCTGCGATGGACGAATACTGGACATATAACGAAGACTACCCTGACCCTCACATCTCCTGGGAGGCCTTTAAAGTGGTTCTAAGAGGTAGAATTATTCAACATTGTTCAATCCTTAAGAAAAAAGAACAGGAGCAATTACTACATTTTGAGAAACAACTGAAAGAATTGACTCTACAATATACAAAACAAGAAGATGCTAATATGTGGAAAAAAATTATCTCACTCAAGTTTAAAATCAATTGCATAATCCAGAAAAAAGTAGAGCTAGACCTTTTCCGGTCAAAGCAAAAAAATTACGAACAAGGGGAGAGAGCGGGCAAACTGCTCGCTAGTAGAGTTAAACAGCAGGCAGCACAGAATACTATTCCATCCATACTTAATACTGAGGACATACCGGTCACTGATAAAAGGGAGATCAACAATGTTTTCTACAGATTTTATAAGTCACTTTATACATCACAAGGAGATGTGGAAAGATGTCAATATGATATATTCTTTGACTCCCTAGATCAGGGGTCGGGAACCCAAAATGTTCAAAGAGCCATAATTGACAAAAAAACTAAAAACAACATCTGTCTGGAGCCGCAAAAAAATAACAGCCTTGTATAAGGCTTTTATGAAGTTAACACAGGCTGCAAGATGTATTAGCTATATTAGCCTAATATCTAAATGACAAAGTAAAGGCTACAAATACATAATAATCATTCATTATTTTCACTGCAGCGTGTCGCACCACGCGTGTCGTTAATGACGCAACACGGGACAACTCTGCTTTAGTTTAACTTCCATTTTTTTGCCTTCATGCAATTGTAGAAATACAGTAAATCAATCTGCTTTGGGCTCAGAGGTCACATACCTGCATCACTGTCTGCTCATATCCATCACAGGCTGAAGTTTGCTGGAGCTGAATTAAAATCCTTAATGGCCTTTTCTTTCACCGTCTTTGAGAAGGTTTTGAAGTCTGAAAATAGGTGCTCTGAATTTTTGATGAATGAATCCTTCACGTAATCACCGTGTACGGTGTTTTGCGCGTCATTGTTCCTCGTGTTGCAACAAAACTTTTCATTACAAACATGAAGCAGTCCTTCCTCATTGACTGAAAGAAAATGTTCATTCTCATTCTTAGTCCAGTCTTGTTATCGACTCTTTCTCGTTTTAGCTTTGGGATCAATGTGCACTTACAGTCTATGATGCTCACACGCCGGTTTGTTTACAACAGCGTCCGCATGGGGCGGGGCCGCGTGACCGCGCGTCATAGGATATGACGCAGTACGTTGACAGAAATGTTGAAATTAGATATTACTTATACATATTTTTACAGCATTTAAAAACGTAAAGATTGTTTTTCCTTCTACAGAAACCACATTCAAACTAGAAATAAAATATAGCCCTCACACTCCATTTTCAGACATTTTTGAAAAGGCTCCAGGAGCCACTCCAGGAGCACTCAAGAGCCGCATGCGGCTCCGGAGCCGCGGGTTGCCGACCCCTGCCCTAGATATACCACAACTCTCTGAAACGCAAAGAAATTTAATGGAAATGGACGTGTTAGTATTAGATAGCAATATGGCCTACGTGCAGGACTGTACAAGGACTCTACAAGGACTCCATGTTATGACTATGATGTGACTGTCTCTTTGTGACACGTATGTCTTTCGATGTGTGACGTGACAATGACTATATAAACTGTGTACTGCCTTTATTCTGTCTGAGAGAAAGAAACAGAGTAAAACAGTGGAACTTGAGAGAAACGTAAATAAACTTCCAGAGTTTGGCACACCACGATCCGTCTCTGTCTGCTTAAATCCTTACAGATTTGGTGGAGAATGCGCGGCTCGGTTTGTGCCATTCTCTGGATTGTTTTGAGGGAGTTTGCTTTGTTTCTTTTTCTCGGCGTGGGAGAGCTGAGAGTGTCTGGGGCCTGGGAGCGGTCCAGCAGGCTGGAGAGGCGACCGGCTCCGGGACTCTTTTTCGCTGTCTCACTATATTTTTTTGTGTCCTGTTTTTTGGACTTAGCGTTTCAAATTGTTTTCCCATGTCCGCATTCCGGGGATTTTTGACGTGCGATTGGTCTCTGCCGATGGAAACTAGTTCCCGGTACTAGTGAGCGCTGGTTCATGATCTGGAGACCTGGTTGGACGTGGAAAAGCTGATATTTGGTGGACTTCTGACGGTGCCTGGCGCCCTGTTCGACAAAAGGTAAGAGCGGACACCTGTTTATTCAAAGTCTGCTAATTGAGTGAACTAAATTATGGTCCTTTTTTGAGGTCCACCAAATGTCTAATATCTATAGATAAGATTAGAGAGAGAAAGGAACCCCTGACGTATCGGGGTCCCTGTCCTTTGAAGTAGTCAGGACAGAGAGAAAAAGGAACCCCTGACGTATCGGGGTCCCTGTCCTTTGAAGTAGTCAGGACAGAGAGAAAGGAACCCCTGACGTATCGGGGTCCCTGCCTTTGGAGTAGCCGGGGCAGAGAATAGAGAATAGAAAATAGTTAGTAAAACCATGGTGTAATAATAAAAGCAATTTTTAAAAAGGGAAACGTGTTAAGGAGGCCTTTGTTACAAAAGCGTTGAAATTGACGAATTTCAGGCTGATAAATGACAAAAGTAAAGAATCAACAATATTTCAGTGATAACGGTTTCATATAAGTGATAAGAGTTCACCGGAGAATGCAGAGTTTTATCTAAAGTTGAGCTATGAGAGCTTTCGTGAGTTATTTACATTTTTTGCCGAGTTTTATCTACAGTTGAGCTATGAGAGGGCTGTATCCAACAGTTGTTTTTGTTTTTTAGAAAGAGATTTTAAGTTTAAACTAGTTTGCTACCTCGATAAAATAGAAGCGTAAACGTTAAAGACAAGAGTGCCTTTTGTTACTAGTGTGGAAAGTGATCACTTCTAGATTTGGATGACAAAAGTATAAAGAACAACATCAGTTATATTCGCTTAACAAAGTAATCTTGAAAGTTATTCTTCTGAATCTTTTTGCCTGTGTGCGTCGCTCTATCTGCTGCCGTTGTCAGGGAAACGGCCCCCTCCTTCGCTGCTCTGGCTGTGAATCTGAAGCAAAGCTACTGCTTTAGGACTTTTGGCTTTTCATAGTTGTTATTCCGTTAAATTTGCTAAATTTGCCATTTGAACATTGTGTTAGACACAGTTAAACGTTTTTAAACACCATTAGTGAAGAAGTTTTGAATTAGTATGTTTTTGAAACCCAAAGATTAGTACAAAAAGCTTTGCTTTTCTTTTTAAATCTGCTGCTTATTTTGTGAGTCCATTATTGCATCTCTGATATATTTCATAGCTGTTTGTGAGAATTTTTTCATGTATTTTTTATTTTAGTTACAAAAGCCGTTTTTCAAACATTTAAATTAGAATCTGTTAAAAGTGATTAATGATTGTAGACTTCGTCTAAAAAAGAAAGAGGGAATTAGGCTGTAAAAGTATTATATTATTAAGTTAAACTACCCAATTCACCCATTGCAAGTGGTGACTTTTGTTTTTGTTTTGACTACACGCCTGACCTTACTGCTGCTGATGCCACAGCAGAGGAGACTGGTCTAAAATGTGCTCCAATTCATACTGACTTCATTTGAAAAATGCTGCAATTATTTTAAATTAGTAAAATATATGCTGAGATAAATGCATAGATAATTAATCACACAGTACAAAAGTATATAATACATGTTTTAAAGTTTAAAAGGTTGTTTGTTTTGAGTATAATTGTTGTTTTGATAACTTCTTTAGTTTCTGGTTTTAAAATGTCATCATTAGTAAGATAATAAGTAATCTTTTATTTACATAGCGCTTGGGAAAGCCAAGAGCGCTTCAAAATTGTTTAGACTTCAGAGAGAAAAACAATCTCATTCACAATCTCTGTTGTTTTTAATTTGACTATAAGGTTGTTTTCCAGAACCAAGAGCACACACTGTACAGGGTCACTGGACTGCTGGACACTGGACAGCGCAAAGCCCACCCAGCCACAGGTCACAGATCAAAGAGCAAAGGAAAATGCCACCTCCTTGCCCCTCCCCACGCCACTGCAGAGCTGAGTGGGTGTGAGAGAGACCGGGGCCACAAAGTGGAGGTTTCTGGAGACGTGATGGGTGGAGCGTCAGGTAGAGACCTAGAGGGAGTTGAAAGTGTGTCTACGTGGTTACATCACCACAGTGTGACCTTTGACACCTACAGGTGGTTCGAGGAGTCTGGAGACACAACCCCAAAATTCATACACTCACACATTCACATTTACATATAGATACATGAAAAAGCAGAACATGAGAAAAAGCATTTTAAAAGTTTACTCCAATGTAAACACATATTTTTAATTGTCTATCACGTGAATCTTTAGTTGAATCAGTATTTTTTGAGACCAGAAATGTTCATTTGAATTCTATATTGTCATGGACATAATTGACCTCTGTCCTGACACTTTTGATTTGTTGATTTTGTACTGTGTGAAGTAATTACATTGATGAGAATTAGATCTGATAAAAACACAAATTAGAGAAGTAAACTGCGCTTGCTTTTTGTCTGAGGGACATTAGCAACAGCATGAATAGAAATTGTGTTAAAGTAGAATCAAAGTGACTTAACCATAGAAAGTAACTATTGCATTACAAGCTGTGTACAGGAACTGAGACACTGCACCATTGACCAGAAGTGCATCGCAAATGACCTGATGTGCTTCAAGTGAAAAGACTGTATCTGGAGATCTGATGTGCATCTGGAGTGACCAGAACCATGGCTTGGACCCTACTGATGTCCAAGATGACCTGACCTGATGACGACTGAGACTCACCCTCAGGGGACCTGAGGACCTGAGGAACTGGGAGAGAAAACTGGGGAGTGATGTTTATATTTTTGAAATCATACATAGATGAGTGCTAAATGAGAGAGATACTCATGATTCTTTCTTTTGTTTTTGTTTGTCCCTAGCTTCTGGACATCTGATGATCTATTGGACACAGCGATTTGCAGAACAAGAACCAGCCAATGAAACGTCTATTGCCGATGCTATTGCTACAACCAGAACCTGTGACCAAATGCAATATAAATGTTAAGTATTCAGACATCTGACAGACAAAAACTTTGAAAATGATAAAGTATAAGTATTGTAGCGTTTTAATAGAAGCAAATATGAGTAAAAAAGTAGAATTTGACTTCCTTTGTTTTTCATAAACACATTTCCACATAAGAGTTAAAATAGTACCCTACAATGTTATCCTTTTGATAGATCAGCTATAATATTAGAATCAGAGTTATGTTACAGCCATTAAAAGTGACAGAAGTCACAAATTAGAAATATGCCTTTGCTCAAGCTGCAGCCGAGCTTTGGAGTTAAAAAATAGAGGAAAAATAGGAATAGATAAATGCATCAACCATAGATGCTTTCAAAATAGAGATTATTTGTAGCCAGTGTTAATATCAAATGGTAAAGGGACCATTTCACAAGCATTTACTTCAAAAGTAGATAAAGTTAATTACAGTTTATGTACAGTTTTATTAGATACTTGCCAAATTCACTTGTTTTCAAACATGAGTGAATGTTGACTATGCAAAAAGTCCATATGAGTGTAGCCGAGATTAATGCCTAGATCAATGAAATAGATTAGAACCAACAGAGATTCAAAAGAATTTAAAAGCATTTTGATGCATTTGTGTATAGCACAAAAACACAATAGTAGATATTTAGATATGGAGAAGTTTCCAGCACAAACACCATTGTAGAATAACTGACCCCAACCCCAAACCTGCTAAAATAGATGATCTCTTGTAAGGATAATACTAATTTGATTAATGATGTACATTCATCCCAAACTGCCTGACAATAATATCTTTAGATAATAAAAATTAATAAATCACTGACCACTATAGAAGTGTAAATGTTGACCATTTGCCTTACTGTGTTCACAGTTTTATTCCTGAGAATGAGAGTAGACATGGAGCAAAATCCCACTGATAATATGCCACTGATAATGAGAGTATAATACCACAGAGAGATTTATTAGATTAAAATGTATGTTTAAGAATATGGCTCAATAGAAGCAAATATGCAAACATATTTGTAAATAGATTAGAATAGTTTTAAACTATAGTGAATAGAGAGTAAAGTACACAGTATAAGATTAAAAAGTGAAAATAATACAGTGAAATAAGTGAAGTGTAGTGTAAACAATTGTCATTAGAATAAAAGTATAGAGTAATAAAAGTGAAATTAGCTTCAAAATTGAGACTCAGCTCGTTTTTGTCTGTGTTTTGACTGAATCTGCTGAGTTCTTGTGTGTCCAATAGTTTTTGTTTGTTTTTATTTTTGTTTGTTTTTGTTTTTGATTTGTTTTTTGTTTGTTTATTTACTTTATTTTTGTTTTTTATTTTTTCCCAGGATAGAGGATAAAATCCACTGATATTGATTTGATGATTATGAGTTTAATGCATACATTTTCTTTGTTTTTAATAATTTTTTGAAGTTTTTTTTGGAATTTTTTTTTTCTTTTTCCATTTTATTGATTGATCGATTTGAGTGATCACATGTGATTATGTGATCAAAGGGGAGGGTGTTAGTATTAGATAGCAATATGGCCTACGTGCAGGACTGTACAAGGACTCTACAAGGACTCCATGTTATGACTATGATGTGACTGTCTCTTTGTGACACGTATGTCTTTCGATGTGTGACGTGACAATGACTATATAAACTGTGTACTGCCTTTATTCTGTCTGAGAGAAAGAAACAGAGTAAAACAGTGAAACTTGAGAGAAACTTAAATAAACTTCCAGAGTTTGGCACACCACGATCCGTCTCTGTCTGCGAAATCCTAACAGACGTAACAAATGAAGAGATTCAGAAAGCAATACGAGGACTGAGGGCAGGCCGCTCACCAGGGGAAGATGGATACACACCAGATTTTTATAAAAAGTTTTGCGACGTCCTCTCTCCAAGATTATTGACTGTATTTCGCAACGCACTCGAGCAGGGCACACTCCCACCTTCAATGAGTAAAAACGTAATTACCCTGATACATAAGAAGGGAAAAGACCCACAGCAATGCGGCAACTATAGACCTATTTCACTCGGCAATGTAGATGGCAAGATACTTAGCAAAATTCTATCCAACAGACTTGAGAGTGGGGTCCTTTGACAAAGTGGGGTTTGTCAAGGGACGATCTTCAGCAGACAACTTGAGAAGGCTCTTGCATGTGGTGCTTAAGTCCAAGGGCAACCATAGCCCTGTCATGGCCTTCTCCCTAGATGCGGAGAAGGCCTTTGATCGGTTTAAATGAGGCTACTTATTTTATACACTAAAAAAATTTGGATTTGGATCGTCATTCCTTGCTTGGATTAAAATACTATACAGAAACGTCACAGCATCGGTTATGAGCAACAGAATAATCTCTTCTCCATTCCACCTCTTTCGCGGTACAAAGCAGGGCTGCCCGCTCTCTCCCCTTATTTTTGCCATTGCCCTGGAACCACTGGCCATTGCCATGAGGAACAATCCTAAGATATTAGGGGTACAAGCTGGCCGAGAGGAACATAAAATATTCCTCTACGCTGATGACCTCCTCTTGGTTTTACAAAACCCCAATGAGGCCATCCCACTCGTCATATCATTAATTAACGACTTCTCAAGAATTTCAGGATACAAGATTAATTGGTCTAAGTCTGAGGCTATGCCAATCTCTAAAACATCCAATAACATGGCCAATACCCAATGGCCATTTAAATGGGTTCCTAACAGTATGGTATACCTAGGAATTAGACTTACAAATAATATTGAGGATATGATGCATCTAAACCTTAAACCAGTAATTAACAACATTAGACTACTCTTAGACAACTGGAACAAAATGTATATCTCACTACTTGGTAGAATTAATCTAATTAAAATGATCATAATTCCTAAAGTAAATTACCTATTGTATATGCTGCCTCTTCCTCTCCCAAACTCACTCCTAAAAGACTATAATCAAGCTGTTGAAAATTTTGTTTGGAGGGGGAAGAAGCCCTTAGTGAATAGGACCAAATTATATTCTGCTAAAGAACAGGGTGGTCTCTCACTTCCCAATATAGAATGGTATCAGCATTCATTCTCACTTGCTCAACTCTCTAAATGTAACCTGCCCATAAATAAATATCCAGCATGGGTAAATATTGAAAATGAAATATTGCAACCTTTTAAAACTGGCACTTTTGCTTCGCAATCTGGCAGATCTACACCTCTAAACAACCCTATATTGGAGTTCACTAAACAGAGCTGGAATAAAGCACATAGAATTCTAAAAATCAATCCCGCATTAACATTGGACAGCTCCATATGGTTCAACTCCAAAATTACTATTGATAAGAAACCAATATACTAGAAAGAATGGGCAGCGACTGGAATTCTCCACTTGGGGGATCTATATAAGAATGGCTACATAGTAGAGTTTGAGCACTTGAAGAAGCAATATAAAATTCTTAACCATGAGTTCTGGAAATACCCATGCCTACATTCTGCTGTGAAGCCAAGCCCTAATGATGAAACACCTATTCAAAAGTTATTAAAGATTGCTTCTCTCAAAAAAGGTGGTCCATCAGCTTTCTATCGTATTAGAAGTACTAACGCACCCAATCTCAGTAGCTTGAAAAATACATGGGAGGTGAACGTAGAGGCTCCTATAGAGCAAGAGCAATGGCAAACTGTTATCACTAATTGGCATCTTACATCCCGTGAAACTCAAACTCAACTGATAAAGTACAAAATCTTAAACAGATGTTATTGGACTCCCAGCAGAATGGCTCGGCTAAATTTAATTGATGACAATAAATGCTGGCGGTGCAAGAAATGTAACGGAACTTTGATTCACATGCTGTATGAATGTGATAATGTTTTAGGCCTATGGGAAAATATTATTAACCTTATCAATAACTTGTTTCAAGTCAAACTGGTCAACAAACCTGAACTATGCCTGCTCGGATTGGTTCCTGCTGACCAACTGTCCTCTGAACAATTGCGATGGTGCAGCATCGCTCTGATTACAGGATGTCGGATTATAACCCGAGACTGGAAATCTACAATTCCTTCATCCTTCGACAAATGGCTGGAATGGATGATAAAAACTGCAAGCTACGAAAAAGTGATCCTTAGGCTACATCAACAGCAAGACCTTTTTCTTAAGATATGGTCACACTTTATTGACTTTATAGGAGCGGGTTAAGGGCTCTCTAAACATATATTTAAAGTATTGGTCAGGTGCTAATATGTATGAAGGCGTGTTCTGAATGTATATGAATTTGTGTGTGTATAGGCGATGTGAATCTGCACATATATGCATAGTGTATGCATGAATATGGATGGACGTATACATGTGTACCTATGTATATGTATACATGCGAATACATGCGGGTGCCCTCTCTATTTTCAATTTTTTTTTTTTTTTTTTTTTTTATTCTTATTTCTTTTTTTTTTCTGCAATTATTTATGTATGTGTGTGTGTGTATATATGTGTACATATGTATATGTGTTTGTGTGTATGTGTGTATGTATGTATATATGTATGTATATGTATGTGTGTGCATGTGTATACATTCGTACACATATATACCTTTTATTTATTTTTTATTTTTTTTATTTTTTTACTTGAAGTTATTTTTCCCTTTTTAGGAACATGCTTACTGATTTACCCTTTTTACATAGCCAAACATAACTCTACGAGATACACTGTCAACCTGGAGACGAACTGGGGAGGGAGGGTGGTAGTGGGAGGGGGGGTTGTGTATATATGATAAAAAAACACGCACATAGACTGTACTTGCTGTCAACAACTGTAAATGCATCTAATTGTGTGTGTAACAAACAATAAAAAAAAAATAATAATAATAATAATTTTGGATATTCATATATTTTATCAGTAATAGTAATATTCCAGGAATACATGATTTTTGGTGTGATCTGTATGGCTAAGTAATTTGTTTTTTTAATGAAATGAGCAGTTCTGCAAATAGAAACCTCCAAACATGGTACATCAGGCTGAAATGTCCAATTTTCAATCAAAACCACAATTTTGAGAAAATTTTTTCCCGACAGGGATTCTGTTTGTGGAACTTTTTCACGGCTAACTGTAACTATTTAGCATTAACATAAAAAAAAGCACATGGCCTACAGTGGCATTCATATTTTCCTTTGTTTTCAAATAGTCAACTGTTACAAAGTTTAAATCTAGAAATGCATACTTTTTTCAGTATTATTATTCATTTTGATTCATAGTATTTATTTGTGGTATTATCTTTCTTTCTATTTTTTTTTTCCTTCAAATACTTCAAAGTCAGTTAATGGTAGTTTTTCCAGTTTAGTGCCCAAATTTGAATGTGATCGTTTTTCATGATAATTTTTGGTATTGAAATATTTCTTCAATAATAGTAATATTCCAGGAATACATCATTTTAGGTGTGATCTCTAAGGCCAAGTCATTTGGGTTTTGATGAAATGAATATTTCTTCAATGAGAAAACTCCAAACATGGTACATCAGGCTAAAATGTCCAAATCTTGATCAAAACCACAACTTTGACAAATTTTTTCTCCTTATCGACAGGGATTCTGTTTGTGGAACTTTTTCTCGGCTAACTGTAACTATTTAGCATTAACATAGAGCAAAAATAAAGTATTTCCCACAATCTTGGAACGGAAGTCAATTTATAGACCTCTTTCATGAACTAGCACATGGCCTATAAGGATTTCATAGAGTAACCTGTGTTTGAAGGCAGTTCTGACTCTATTACAACAGACTGTTGTCAATTTTGGAAGTGAAAATAGTTATGGGAAACCTCAGAACAGCCTCAGTCTGCATCACGTCATGTTGTCTTCATCTGTCATTCGTATGTAAAATACTGTCTGACGCTTTCTAGAGGTAAAGTTAAACTGATGTGAAAGGATGGATCTAAATTCATAATTTTCAATTGTAATTTAAGTTATATTTCTACCAAATGATTGCACGTTTATGAGCAAAAATGCATTGCCTCAATCTATGTAACTATTATTCAGCACGACATGGACAGAAAGGTTGGAAGCACACGGGCTCCTGCTCGATTGTGATTTAGAAACACAATATAACAACATGTATCTTGTATAGTGCAAGGTTCAGTGAAACAATATTTCCGATGTTGTATTTGTTATGTAAATTAACTCATTCACTGCCAGCCATGTATAAAGCAGCATCCCTCATACTGCCAGAGATTTTTGATATTTTTGGTGTTTTTCCAAACCTCATATAAATGTGAGCCCTTGGTTGACACAAGTATGAAACATGCCAAATGAAAGCTCTGTCTCTCCTTTCATTTGAAAAAAATAAGTTTCTAACCCTTTTAGTTTTTCAGTAATTGAGAGTGCAACAAATTTCAGATCAGATTCATTTATTTGCCATTTGCAGTGAAACCACATTGGAAAAACTGTGCAAGACTACCCCGGTGTGCACCAGACAGAGAAGACGACACACACCAGAGCTCTTGCCACGGCGCCATCTTTACGGCGCCATGCTTTTCCTATGGAGAAAACAGCCTTTTTGTGAAACACACATTTTCAAGCAGAAAAGTGTTTTTTTTTAGGGCCGGGACTTTAACGCGTTAATTACGAATAATTAATCGCCGAGCAACACAGACTTTCAACTCCCTCTACAGATTTTCAATGGGGTTAAGGACTGGAGACTGGCTACGCCACTCCAGGACTTTCAAATGCTTCTTACGGAGCCACTCCTTCGTTGCCTGGGCGGTGTTTTTGGGATCATTGTCATGCTGGAAGACCCAGCCACGTTTCATCTTCAAAGCTCTCACTGATGGAAGGAGGTTTTGGCTCAAAATTTCACGATACATGGCCCCATTCATTCTTTCCTTAACACGGATCAGTCGTCCTGTCCCCTTAGCAGAAAGACAGCCCCAAAGCATGACGTTTCCACCCCCATGCTTCACAGTAGGTATGGTGTTCTTGGGATGCAACTCAGTCTTCTTCTTCCTCCAAACAGTTCTACTTTGGTTTCATCTGACCACATGACATTCTCCCAATCCTCTGCTGTATCATCCATGTGCTCTCTGGAAAACTTCAGACGGGCCTGGACATGCACTGGCTTCAGCAGGGGGACACGTCTGGCACTGCTTTGATTCCCTGTCGTCGTAGTGTGTTACTGACGGTAACCTTTGTTACTTTGGTCCCAGCTCTCTGCAGGTCATTCACCAGGTCCCCCCGTGTGGTTCTGGGATTTTTGATCACCGTTCTCATGATCATTTTGACCCCACGGGATGAGATCTTGCGTGGAGCCCCAGATTGAAGGATCAGTGGTCTTGTATGTCTTCCTTTTTCTGATGATTGCTCCCACAGTTGATTTGTTCACACCAAGCTGCTTGCCTATTGTAGATTCACTCTTCCCAGTCTGGTGCAGGTCTACAATTCTTTACCCGGTGTCCTTCGACAGCTCTTTGGTCTTGGCCATTGTGGAGTTTGGAGTCTGACTGTTTGAGGCTGCCATTAATACAGGTAACGAATGGAGGACAGAAGAGCTTCTCAAAGAAGTTACAGGTCTGTGAGAGCCAGAGATCTTCCTTGTTTGAAGTGACCAAATACTTATTTTCCACCATAATTTACAAATAAATTCTTTAAAAATCCTTTGATGTGAATTCCTGGATTTTTTTCCACATTCTGTCTCTCACAGTTGAAGTGTACCTATGATGAAAATTACAGACCTCTGTCATTATTTTAAGTGGGAGAACTTGCACAATCGGTGGCTGACCTAAATACAGCATCAGCACTGGTTATGGCCAATTCAATCTGTGGAAAGACTCAGACAAAAGGATGTGTACAATCTATTACAATAAGTCAGTGAGTTTCCTGTTTGCATTGGTTCAGAGCGTTCAGATGAGCCTCCTTGGTTTCACAGCCTTCAGTGGATAAGTGCAGTATAAAGGATGCATTCATATTTCTGATGCTGTGTCGTGACGAGACAACGAGTTCATAAAGATCAGAAATGTTGTTACATACAATGCATTCATTTAGTGTGAGAGTTTCCTCTGCGTTTCCAACTTCTGTGTAAAATACAGTAGACGGACAGTGTTATAAAACCTATTATAAATGATTCATCAATATTACTTAGCAATGTTGTGTAAAGCCTGGTTCACATGAGACGATTTTGAAATTGTCGGCCGATTTTTTTTCTCCGTGTGAAACCCCACACACAGAGATAAAAAATCACGGCTCTAACCACTTTGGTCGTACAGTGTGTGGTGCGCAGTCCTGCACGCTGCAATACATGCCGTACCCCAGAGCAGGCCTCTTGGCTGCTAGGGGTTTTGGCCACTCACGTGGACGAGCGGGTCCATCCGCGGGCACAACATGGGTTGTATCCTCCTCCTCCTTCGGGTGGTGGCGCCCACAGAGGTGAAGTCCTCCACCCTCTGGATCGGCTGCGGTGGCAGAGGGGCATCCATGATGGCCGCCGCGGAGGAGTAGAGCCCAGGCTTGTGGTCCAGTGGAAAGCGGTCCGGCTCCGGGTTCGACACCACCTCGTCCAGGGTGAGGAGAGAGCCGTTCTCCGAAGCCTCTCCATCCTCGCAGTCACCCCATTCCGCAGGCAACGACGACGTCCGACGCCGGAGGGCGAAGGGGAACTCGGACGAACAACGGAAGACATCTCTCCGAATGAAGTAAGTACTGTGGTAGATCTCAATCGGCGCCATGAGTGAAAGAGGGGGTGCGGCCTTGTGCAGGGGCCTTTATAGAGGAGGGTCGCTGGTGATTGGAGCAAATTATTTTGATCTCTCTGGCCTGTGACCTGGGGGTCACGAGTGATATCCCACTAGCGAAGTCCTAAGGGATGTAGCACCATGACGTAGAATTGATTATTCAGATTCTTTGCATCAAAATGTCTTTATACTATTTCTTGATTTTTATAAGGCATTCGATTCTGTTGAACGTTCATTTAAAAAAATTAAATAACTTTGGATTTGGTGAAAGGTTCAACAGCATAATTGGGATGTTTTATAATGACATAAACAGCTCAGTTTCTTTGGTACAAGGTTCATGTAAAAGATTCAATATTGAAAAAGGAAAACGTCAGGGCTGCGGATGCTCTCCATTGTTTTTCATAATTGTTGCTGAGGTGTTGGCCAACTTAATTAAGAACAGTGGCATAGCTGGAATTGAATTAATGGGCAGACAGATGATAATCAGTCCATTGGCTGACGATAAAAAAAACTGCACCAGAGCTGCACCCAGTCCACAGAGCACCAGCCCCTCACTGATCCTCCTGCAGGTGGTGAGTTCACAGGAGCTCTGATTATTCAGTGGGGGCTTCAGGCAAAGTGGGGTTAAGTGTCTTGGTTCTCTAAAGGTTTTTGGGCTATTTCTCTTTTTATGGATGAAGAAGGCAATTTACTACGACATTGTGAATTCTGCAGTAAGTTTCAAATCCAGTGTACAAACAAAAACAAATAAACTAATTCTTAAAGTTTTTCCGCAATCGCTCTGTATTACGGTTAAACAAGACCTCATTCACTCCAATGTTGTCCCGATCATGAGGAGACTATTCATTGATGGCATCAATTTTATTGACGATAAATGTAACAACAAATTCCTTCAATCCTGCTTTTTCAATAACTCGGTGACTAATTCTCTCAAACAAGAATATATTCTCAAACATTATCGAAAGGAACAAATTAAAAAAAATCAGATGCAATTATTTAAAATATCCTCTCTTTCAAGAGTAAAGAGATTCAATTCAAAATTATGAATACATTCCTGAGGTGCAGATTTAAATTGGATGTGGACAAATGTGGATTCTGTCAGACGGTGACAGAGGATTTAGTTTATTTATTTTTCTCTTGAGAATCTGTCCAGTTATTCTGGTCTGACTTTCAACAAAGGATATGGATCTCAGGGATATTACTGCCAAGTTTAGCTCTTCGTGATGTAATGTTTGGTATTTCCTTTAATAAAAAATAACCGAATATGCAGTTTATCTTATATTGTTAGCTAAACGTTACATTTACAAGTGTAAACCGTCACGTGGTGCGGCTGCTACCCGAGGCTTCGAACGTCACCACATACGTCATCAATACACACCTCGACCCACGCTTCCAAAAAAGTCCCTTTGATTCCTCGGTACACGCTTTGACTCGCACATCACTAATGTAAGTACAAGACTTTAAACTCTTTATTGTCCACTAACAGACTGTGGCTTTGAGTCACGTGGGCCTCGGGGATTCCAGCTTTAACTTTGTTTATGCCAAGATCTGAGTGATTCTGTGTTGGGGCTAATGCTAATGCTAATGCTAGTCATTAGCCTGTCCTTTGTCCTCTCCACTCACTGTTTTCTCTCAGCTGTAGACTTAGTTCAACATTCATTCATGTGATAAAGAGTTTGTAAAGGACGTGTCTGAGGTTTATCTGTGACAATGTCTCTGGTTGGACTTTTCTACACTGTCTTTAAAAACCGCGGTAAAGTGGCCCTGCATTTCGTCGGCAGCGGTAAAGAGGTCCGCACTTTGAAAGCTGTTGGCTCCTTTCTACTGTTACTTACGGTAAACGTGGAACGGGAAGCCGCGACAAGAAGCAAGCAAAGTGCAATTTAAAAAAAAAAAACATTAAAAAGAACAAAAAGAGTTTTGCGAAGACTTTCACTGCACACTTGTTCACTGTGATGCCCTCTACTACTGTATAAAATATCATTCACTTTAACTGTAGAATTTCAGAGATATTAGGGGTCAAAGTGTGCACAATTGGTCCCCTATTATCTCTGAATTTCTACAGTAAAAGTGAATGATATTTTACACAGTGGTAGAGGGCATCACAGTAAACAAGTGTGCAGTAAAATTAGTCAGAACTTTTGTAATAAAAAAACAAAGAATTTTAAAACGTGCTTTTGGGACCAATTGTGCACACTTTGACCCCTATTATCTCGGAATTTCTACAGTAAAAATGAATGATATTTTACACACTTGGAGAAGGCGTTCGACTGTGTTCCCCGGGGTGTCCTTTGGGGGGTCCTCCGGGAGTACGGGGTCCGGGGTCCTCTGCTGAGGGCCATCCGATCCCTGTATGACCGGAGCCAGAGCTGTGTTCGCATTGCCGGCAGTAAGTCAGACCTGTTCCCGGTGCATGTTGGCCTCCGCCAAGGCTGCCCTTTGTCACCGGTTCTGTTCACTGTATTTATGGACAGAATTTCTAGGCGCAGCCAGGGGTCGGAGGGGGTCCGGTTCGGAGACCACAGGATTTCATCTCTGCTGTTTGCGGACGATGTTGTCCTGTTGGCTCCAACGAACCAGGACCTGCAGTGTGCACTGGGGCGGTTTGCAGCCGAGTGTGAAGCGGCTGGGATGAGAATCAGCACCTCCAAATCCGAGGCCATGGTGCTCGACCGGAAAAAGGTGCCTTGCCCTCTACAGTTCAAGTATCTCGGGATCTTGTTCACGAGTGAGGGAAGAATGGAGCGTGAGATTGACAGGCGGATCGGTGCAGCGTGCGCAGTGATGCGGTCGCTGTATCGGACCGTTGTGGTGAAGAGGGAGCTGAGCCGAAAGGCAAAGCTCTCGATTTACCGGTCAATCTTCGTTCCCTCCCTCACCTATGGTCATGAGCTTTGGGTAATGACCGAAAGAACGATATCGCGGATACAAGCGGTCGAAATGAGCTTCCTCCGCAGAGTGGCTGGGCGCTCCCTTAGAGATAGGGTGAGGAGCTCAGTCACACGGGAGGAGCTCGGAGTAGAGCCGCTGCTTCTCCACGTCGAGAGGAACCAGTTGAGGTGGCTCGGGCATCTGTTCAGGATGCCTCCTGGACGCCTCCCTGGGGAGGTGTTCCGGGCACGTCCCACCGGGAGGAGGCCTCGCGGAAGACCTAGGACACGCTGGAGGGACTATGTCTCTCAGCTGGCCTGGGAACGCCTTGGGGTCCCCCCGGACGAGCTGGAGGAAGTGTGTGTGGATATGGAAGTCTGGGCGTCTCTGCTTAGACTGCTGCCCCCGCGACCCGGCAACGGATAAAGCGGAAGAAAATGGATGGATGGATGGATTTTACACAGTAGTAGAGGGGATCACAGTAAACAAGTGTGCAGTAAAATTAGTCAGGGAACTTTTTTAAATAAAAAAAAAAAAAGATTTTTTAAAAGTGCTTTTGGGACCAATTGTGCACAATTTGACCCCTATTATCTCTGAATTTCTCAAGTAAAAATGAATGATATTTTACACAGTAGTAGAGGGAATCACAGTGAACAAGTGTGCAGTGAAATTAGTCAGGGAACTTTTTTTTTATTATGATTTTTAAAAAGTTCTTTCAGGACCAATTGTGCACACTTTGACCCCTATTATCTCTGAATTTCTACTGTAAAAGTGAATGATATTTTACACAATGGTAGAGGGCATCACAGTGAACAAGTGTGCAGTGAAAACAGTCAGGAAACTTTTTTAGATTTTTTAAAAATGATTTTTAAAAAGTGCTTTCGGGACCAATTGTGGACACTTTGACCCCTATTATCTCTGAATTTCTACTGTAAAAGTGAATGATATTTTACACAGTGGTAGAGGGCATCACAGTGAACAAGTGTGCAGTGAAAACAGTCAGGGAACTTTTTTAGATTTTTTTAAAATTAATTTTAAAAAGTGCTTTTGGGACCAAAATGGCACACTTTGACCCCAATTTTCTCTGAATTTCTACAGTAAAAGTGAATGATATTTTACACTGTGGTAGAGGGCATCGCAGTGAACAAGCGTGCAGTGAAAGTAGTCGCAAAACTCTTTTTGTTCTTTTTTTAATGATTTTATTAATAAAATTGCATCTTGCTTGCTTCTCGTCGCGGCTTCCCGTTCCACGTTTACCGTGAGTAACAGCATAAAGGAGCCAACAGCTTTCAAAGTGCGGACCTCTTTACTGCTGCAGACGAAATGCAGGGCCACTTTACCGCGGTTGAGCGGGGAAGAAGCGGGGATCAGCGCGGCCTGAGATGGAGAGCAGCCGCAGGGGAGCGCTGCAGTGTGGGGCACAATGTGGCCAGAGATGGGGAAGAGTGTGCAGACCGTGGAGACGTTTCCACAGCAGCTCCAGATGCCGCAGAATGAGGACTTTATTGTGATTAATACAAATGAAGAAGATGACAAAGTCTGGGATCGTGTCTTTAATTCAGACAGAAGACATGTTTAATTGTAGATGGTAGACGCTCAAACATGAACAAAGGATGTTACAAACTGCAACTAATAATATACAGCAGTAATAACAATAATATACAGGAGGAATGGAGTTCTCCAATCAGCGCTGCCACAGTGTGCTTGTAGCTTCAACCTTGAAATTAACCAAAACAATGGAATAGTACTGGCTCCTGCAAATTCAATTCAACTTTATTTATAGAGCACTTTAAAAACTACACAGTTGACCAAAGTGCTGAACACAAGTAAAAACACTATATATAATATAGAAACATAAACAAGAATACAAATTGCACAGAAAGTCAACCCACTGAGTTAAAAGCAAAAGTAAAAAGATGAGTCTTCAGAAGCGATTGAAAAACAGGAAGTGAGTCCGCTAGTCTAATATGCAGACGCAGACCACTCCACAGTCTGGGGGCTGCTGCTGCAAAAGCCCGATCCCCTCTCGGAATCTCAAATGTTAGAATGATATGTTTGAACTTTAACCACAGTTGCTTCAAAGTGTTATGAAATCACTACACGAACAAACATTTTGGGAACGAATGAGCAGATAACAGTGGTGCTGCTAGTGGGGGTGGACCCAGAAAGAGAATTGTTCAATGCTTTTGTATGGCGTCTTTCCTCTCAAACGGCTTTACAGGAAGGTCCAAAAGTTCTGTCGAAGCTGAGGGAGTATATTCAGTGTTTCCCACAGGTTTGAAGGCAATGTGTGGTGGTCGTCGAGGGGGGGGGGGGGGGGGGGGGGGGGAGTGGGGGTACAGTGGTACAGTGGTAGAGGACAATCTTGAGGTCATGAATCCAGTGAAATTAGTCGCACACCTTTTTACAGTAATAATTTACAGCAGATCAAAAGTGACATGTTTTGACAATTTTTAGGCTATTTTGGACCAAAATGGCTGCTTTAAATCAATATTTCTACAGTAAAAGTGTCTGGTCTTTGGTACAGTGGTAGAGGGCAATCATGAGGTCGTGAATCCAGTGAAATTAGTCGCACACCTTTTTACAGTAAAAAGTTACAGTAGATCAAAAGTGACATGTTTTGACTATTTTGGAGGTATTTTGGACCAAAATGGCTACTTTACCTCAATATTTCTCAATATTTCTACAGTAAAAGTGTCTGGTCTTTGGTACAGTGGTAGAAGGCAATGTTGAGGTCATGAATCCAGTGAAATTAGTCGCACACCTTTTTACAGTGAAAAGTTACAGTAGATCAAATGTGACATGTTTTGACCATTTTTAGGCTATTTTGGACCAAAATGGCTACTTTAAATCAATATTTCTCAATATTTCTACAGTAAAAGTGTCTGGTCTTTGGTACAGTGGTAGAGGACAATCTTGAGGTCATGAATCCAGTGAAATTAGTCGCACACCTTTTTACAGTAAAAAGTTACAGTAGATCAAAAGTGACATGTTTTGACTATTTTGGAGGTATTTTGGACCAAAATGGCTACTTTACCTCAATATTTCTCAATATTTCTACAGTAAAAGTTTCTGGTCTTTGGTACAGTGGCAGAGGGCAATAATAAGGTCATGAGTCAAGTGAAATTAGTCGCACACCTTATTCCAGTAAATAGTTACAATACTTGAAAATTGCACTAGCGGACCAAATTGTGTACTTTATACATGTAAACAATAGAGTGGCTATCCTCCTGAGGACTCACAATCTGCCGGAGGAATCGTAGGGGGCTGGTGCTATGTGTGCCGGGTGGCATCTCTATAAGGTTTTAATCACAAAAACGTGTCTCCCTGACCCCAGCGCGCTTTCTGTTCGATAAAAATGGGTGACTCCGAAAGGACGTTCCGCTGTTACCGTAAGTTCTCAACAAAACGCGCACCGTCTTTTCCCCGATGCGGGCCGCATGTTCATAGAGCTGAAAGATGCGGGCCACTTTACCGCGGTAAATGAATAGACACAGCTGCTTACAGCGATGATCGCTGATGGAGACGGAGACACGCGGTGTGCACGAAGGGGAGGGGCTGTGTGTGTGTAGGTCTCTGTATGTGGGAGAGACGCGTAGCTTGAGTGAGAGTTACGAAGGGCCGCCACATTTTAAACCCCCCTCCCCGCTGTCAAATTGACCGCTGCGGCGGCACTAGACGATGCATGTTTTAAATAGCGTAACAAAAAAATATATATATATAATAATACGAAACGCAATTTGTGGCGGGCGGTCTCTAATCTGTGGCGGTGCGCCACAGATTAGTCTATGTGTGGGAAACACTGATATTTTTTTGGACCTCTTTTAGATAGATAAAGATACTTTTACTGGTCTCCGTTGGAGAAATTCGGGTGTCCAGTAGCATAAAAAATAAAATGGATCATTCTAAAAAGAAAAATAGTAATAATCAGCCCTTCAGGTCACAGTAGCCTCTGGGTGGAGCAGGACAGGTCACAAGGTGGAGTAGCCGCTTGGTTCGGACCATTTTCTCTGCTCTTACCTAGTCCAAGGTGAAATGCTCAATGCTTCATTAGCATTTTCCGAAAAAAGTTAGCATTACTCCAGTGGATTTTATCCTGATCTGCTTGGTTCGGACCATGAATCCTCTCTGGTGGTTTTTTTTACACTGGTCTGGACCAAATCATGAACACTGTACTGCAGCAACATAGCAAGAAACATACACATTGTTTCAGAGCTACTTCGACTTGCTGCCGTTTTCCAGCGCATTCAAAAGTAAAAAAAAAAAAACATTTAGCCGCTGTGGACTTCAGAATGCACTCATTAAATGAACGTAATAATGTGTAGTAACAATATTTATTATATGACTTGGACCGTACGCGCGCTCTGATTGGCTGATTACCAGTCTGATATTTTCCCATCTCGGACCGTTACCATGACAATTGGTCTGAACAGCGCGTATCACATTTGATAGCTTTCCTCGGACCGTTACCATGAAAATCTGTCCGCAGCGCGGATCACACAAAACCAAGTTGGACATGAACATACTTCACAAATATCTCAGAGAGCAGCAAAGTGGTCACGGGGACATTAGTGGACTGAGCGAGCAGACTGAAAATACTCGTAAACAGCCAAAACAGGAGCCACACCAGACTTCACCAGAACTCAAACCAGGGTTGACAATGGGGGACTCTGTGCTTGTGAAAATATGCGTTGTCATACTCCCGTGACCTTATGCAACGGTTTCGAGTGTGTTCGCCGATGCGGAAATACCGTTTAATAATATGAAAAACCGTATGGCGCACCTCCGTGAACACATACTGCTGTTGTATAAAGCCCGTGGAAAGTCTCTGTTCAAAGACACGCTGCAAAGCTGCATATTGGAGAAGATCTGAACACAAGAAGCCGCTAGCATAGCTCTGTTAGCATTAGAGCCGGCCGGCTACTTCCGGCTCGCGTCAGGACGTTCTGGTGTGAAGTCCTCTGCGTCTGAAAACTAGAGAATGCGCGTCTGGTGAGCGGGACTTCCGCGTTTCAGCGTTGGCGGTCTGAAAGCCCCATTAGAGTTTCGCTTTTCAGCCATTCATTTCAGCGCTCAGCAGTCGGGCCGTGCAGGGTTCGGGCTTCTTTTTTTTTCTTTTTCTTTTTTTAATCATGATTATTTAATGATTTTTATACATAATGATATGCATATATGTATTCATTAATAATAATGTCCGTTGATTGACAACAAGTTATTAAAAAAGTTAATATATTTATAACACCGTAAAGGGCTTTGGTCACTGATTCCAACACTTCAATATCTTGCCAGGTTGGAACAAGATGTCGCCGCTTCCTGTCTGCACCCAGCACATGGCATTATCCTGTTGAAAAAAGCACTCAATCATGCCCTGCCTGGAGCCCCATCTAGTGGGTGATTCAGTTATTAGTTTGTGGGCAGGAAGACCTAATTGCTCTTGAGCATCACTGAGGGCTCTCTTCAGTTTCCAGCTGTTGGAGAAAGCTGCCACAACCTTTTTGCAAACACCAATAGCACGGCCCACTCTTGGATCACGCATGCTTCTTTCTGAAGGAAAAACAAAAAACAAAACATACATTAGGCAATTTAAAATTGAGACCTTACATTATGATATTGCCATTACATGGTTCATATACTCAAAATGATAAACAATTGAGTATTGGCAATACTCTTATTTTTTTAATAAGATAAGCCATGCCTTTATTCATCCCACAGTGGGGACATTTCAAAGTCAAAGTTAGAAGGAAATAATAAAACTCAGACTGCACACATCAAACAGGATCTATTATTTAGGATAATAATTAAAGAATAAGTTAAAATAAAACTGTACTTGGTTCAAGCATAGTTCACTAGTTGAGTGTGTTCTGTAGTTGGCAACATAATGATCCGTTCAGATGTTTATATAGTACATAAAGAAGTTTTATATTGCACTTTGGAAGAATAAACGAGCAATTAATAGCAGCAGCTAAAGTTACTTATGAATTATCAGATGAATGGAATATGTAACGAGGGTAGGACAGTGCCATGTTATGCTCTTCCTCATCGTATGCAGACAGTGCAACCAACCCACCCTCCACTAAGAGCAGCACTACCCTAACCCGAACACAAAATAATGCATTTATTTTAGTCTAAACAACAGACTAACTAGCGTTACTGAACTAGTGAGTAAAAGTAATGTGTCAAATGTACAAATATAAGAATGAGGTCCACAGGGCGCACAGGGTCTGCTACGTCTAACAACCAAGGATGACTATAGCACGGAGGTGTTCTTCGTATTGCTCAGGGGCAGTAACAGCGCGAACTATGAATAATCTGGAGGGTTGGGGCTGGTATCAACACATTAACCACATTGATTCGGGGCCAAGGCTTCATCAAATGTAAATGCTGAGAATGTAAAAATGTTGGTTTTAAAATAACATGGTAAGCTGTAAAACTAGCATTGAAGCTAGCCTTAACTAAACACTGCCTAAAAAAACGTTTCTAGAGAGGGACAAGAAACATCTTATGAACACATTTTATGGAATTAATATTTCTCACACATTTATTTACGACCAAAATGATCAGATAGTTAATTACCTGATTTTGAGCCAAATTGTTAATGTTGTTGCCCTCTGCCATGATCAACCCTGCGCAGGCTCAATTGTTAATGTCTGAGCAGTGACGTCATATTGACAGTTTGCTCACTGCTGAAATTTGTATTCTCCAAAAGAAAATGCAAGCACAAAAAAAAAATCGCATTCACAAAAACAAAATCACACATAGTTTTATATATTTTTTATTCTTAATTACGAAATTCCATGTCTTTTTAGTTTGTATTGTCTTATACATGAATTAATACAATATTTTTATGCACAAGTACCAATAAATATGCACACATTTTTTTTAGACATGCACGTCTTTATTGACTGTAACCTTACTCCATATTTTGAGTTTGATCTGTTCGCATGTGGTGGAACAAGTTGCTATTAGAACTGCCCTTTGCAGCCACTTTTTTCAAGCATTTTTTACATAGCACTTTTATTTGACCAACATCAGATTTTTCGAATCCAACCCATTTCCACACGAGGGATGTGGCTCCTCGTCTTGGAACAAGCTCGCCGGCTGTTTCTTCCTCCATGCTTTCTTATTTACATGGCTTTTCTTATTTACATCGTGTATGGATTGAATGAATAATGACATGTAAAGCGTCTTTGAGTGTCCAAAAAAGCGCTATATAAAACTAATGCATTATTATTATTATTATTATTACACTCTGTTGCTGACTAGTCTCCACGCGCAAATCATGTGACTGGATCCTCTGCTGTGATTGGCTTTTTAGGCACACTTATGACGAATGGGCATCTCTCAAGTACCCAGCACGTTGTCTTTTTTCTTTTTTTGAGTATCAATACTCAACAATAATGTATTTTCATTAGACATTCATTAGATTTGTAGGAGTTTTTTATTTATCTTTATATTCACGATAATGCAAAAAAGCATATCGTCAAATTCACTTTCGCGATATTATCGTCTAAGATATTGTTGTATTAAATATAGGCTAAAAGGCGATGTGAATTAGATTGACCTGAAATTGAACTCTGTCTGTCTCCAAGCAAAAAGAAAGACCTTGTATTGCCCTACTCCCCTTGTCCCATTTTGTCCAAAGTGCATGGGTGAGTTAATGATAGTTAATCTGGGGGGATTCTGCTAATCTTTTCAAGTTGTGAAAGAAGGAGAGCTTTCTGCCTTATCTCAAAGGAACCAATAAATCTATAGGCTGGGGAGGGGGAGTGTGTGAATGATTATGTCTAGGTCTGGCGAGACGGAGAAGACATGATGGAGGCCGGACCCGGGACCCGAGAGAAACGACACGCCCCCTTCTTCATGCACATTTGCTTAAATAACCTCATGCTTGTTTTTTAGACTAAACTGGATCAGGGACAGCAGTGTGACTTTGCGTGGAGCGCCCACCAAAGTCATACTTTATACTTTATATAGGGAATAAGGGATAGTTAAAGTTGGTCCAGGTCGTTGTGTTAGATTCTTTTTGTATTAGGGAAATAAACCTTTTTGAATTTAACTTTCTGAATCATGGTCATCTTTATAAGGGATTTTGAACACGTCATTTTTTAATACGATAATTGGTGACCCTCGACGTGATCCCTTTGATGACTTTTCGCCTTCCCTTGGACTCTGCGTCTCTCCTCAAAGCGGCCGCTGAACTGAAGGTAAGCAGATACCTTTTGACTAATTAAAAATCTGCATATTGGACTAAACAAATTAAGGGGAGAGAAGTTTTGTCCACGGAGGAGCTAATTCAAAAAGTAAAAATAGTAAAAGCCTAAAAAGTAGTTAGAACCCTGCGAGAATATATTAAAAGTAAAGATTTTTTGAGAAGCCTTGCCAGAAACAGGAAAGCCCGCTGTGACTAGCGTGGTTGACGGATGCGTCAACACACAAGTTAGGTTTAACCCATTGGAACCTGGGGGAATTTTGGGCCCCCCCGAAAAATGGAGACAGGCATTCCAATCGAGCAGCTATATAGAGAAATAGAGGCTCAGATTCTGAGTGGTCTGGATAAAAAATATAGGAACAAGGCAAAACGAAAGGCTGTGAAAGCATGGGAAAAAATACAGAACAAAAGGGTCATACCTGAGTATATGACAGCGTCCGCATTGGCTAAGATATTGCGGGAAGAGGAAAATAATTTAAAACAGGATAAACTTGAGCTTGAGGGAAAGCAAGGAGAGAGTTGGAATGAGCGTAGAAAAATTAAAAAGAAACTAAAAAAGGCTGAGAAACTGAGGACCAAGGTACATAATTTTGCTTTGGCTGCCACGGCGTTGGCAAAATTACCGATGGTAAGTAAAGACAAGGAAACAGAAAACGGAGCAATGCCGGTGAGTAATATATACCCATCCCTACCCACGGCTCCACCAAAGTACTCTCTAGGTTTAGAACCAGGTAAGCCAAATCTAATATTGCCACAATATACAGTTTCAGGAGAAGTGGCGGTAAGAAAGAGAGGGGACAATGACTTTATAGACAGTGAATTTGACGAAGGGACAGAAGAGGAGTCTGTGGGGGACAATAGAGATCCGAGTCAAAATCCAGCTGTCAGCCTCCCGCCACAGCTCCCACACACCCCTCACCAACCCCCATCTATTCAAGAGGAGCTCCTGCACTCTCTCAGAAATATTAGAGCTAGGAAACCGACCTTTGAATGCACCACAGACAGAGTTGAGAGAGAAGAAACCGCAAGTAGGACCCATGATTACGAGACCGCTAGACAGGAGAATGCAAAATTAATTAATAAAGCCGCACGCAGAGCCATGACTAGGACGGACAGTGAAAGTGACAAGGGAGACGGTGCCATGGCCCCACCAGTACTTAAAGCTAAACAGGCTAAAAAAGGAGCTAAATTCTCTTCTGACAGTAGTGATGACGGAGACCAGGAGCCTGGAGAAACTAGACCGGTGGCAAGCAGAACCAGGTCTCAGACAAAATCCATGTTCCCTCTGAGACCAGGACGAGGCGCAGCTGGGGAGTACCATCCTTTTTCTGTAAGTGACATGCAGATGTAACGCTAGCTAGTGGCTACGCAAGATCTGACTTTGGCTATTAACGGAATAGCAGTGTAGTGAGCAGAAGAGGGTGGATCGGCAAGGAGCCTGAGGTGCACATAAAGACAACTGATATCTACGTGATAAAGAATTGTATTATAATAGTCCAACAGATGAAATATTATTGCACACAAAAAAAACCCATACACCAGATTGCAGGTGTATGGAAAAAAACAGGTTCCACCACAAAGTCTGTAGGTAAAAGTCCAACAAAAAAATGCTTGCTACTTGCAAGGCTATTTAAGTTCCGCTCGAGGAGGATGAAAAGAAAAGTAATCCACAAAAAAGCGTGTAGGAAGCAATAGACAGTTTGTCCTACCGCGTCGTTGTCTAGCTCGCCATTTGTTGAGTCGTGGTGTAGAAAGGCTCAGTTCATTGGGTTAGTCCATCCCATTACAAAAACCTGACCTGAGGCCAAAAACATAAATAAGTAACATTGCATTAAGGCTATACAAGGAGAAGATTGGTATAACATTTTTTGTTATACAGGTTATTCTATTTGTAATACTAATACACATAGTATTAATAGTATAAATAATAATCATGATTTCTCAGAAAAATTAAATGTATGAACACTAGTTCATCAGATCTACCGAAAATAACTCATTAAACAAGGTTGTAGAAGTGCACTAAAATATCTTTCACTAATCATCAATAATTGACATTAAAAATATGAATGATCAGTAATCCTGGTTTACGTCATAATACTCAAGCAGAGTTGATAAATAAAAGTGTTGCGCAACAAACAATAAACACACAGACGCGTCTCATTGGAGCGCACAGTAACTCCATTAATAATATGCTGACTGCCTTTAAGAGCCTGCAAAAGTAAGACAGCATATTGGGAACACAGATCCAGTTAAACATGTCCTAAACTAAAGAGTTGCCTAACAATACGGCTTATTGATAAAAAGGAAAAGAGCGGGTTTACCTGAGTAACTTGGGGCAAACACGACACACCATGCATGGCCCGCTACTTAAAAGAACATGGCGGCTCTATGGGAGAATGGCATCACATTAGCGACTATGCTAAAACGTTTCAAAAACAGTACTTAGCGATCTCTTATAAACAAATGCATTTAGGATTAGGCTTCTTCGGCCATGGCAAAAGACTCACCTAATTATGAAGTGTCAATAATGCGCGATTGGAGAGTTTCAGCAAGTCTACTCTCACATGCCGTCTGTCAATGCTGCAGCCACAACGGAGACGGGAGGGGGGAGGAGATGCGCGCAGCTGATAGTTAAAGAGACGGGCGCTTTTGGGGGAAGTTGGCTTACAAAATAAAAGTCTTTAAGACACTAAAGCCGTTTCAGTTAAGCATGTTAATCATGGTAATGAAATGCGGGTCACAGGTTCCCCCCCTATACTCATGTTCGGCCTCGTACATGGAGATGGCTGGCGGCACAACACTCTGCCTTGGGGAGTGGTTGTGGATCCAGCCTCCTCAATTTGCAAAGCAGACGCAATGACAGTGTTCAATCCTTGGAACAGACTCTGAATACTACGCATTACCGGATTCCCAAGTCTCGAATATTGCAGCCGATCGGGAGGTTGCCGGGTTCGAGTGGGACGTTGGGGTCGTGGTTCAGAGTCTGGACTGGACACGTCGGATACAGAGGGTGACTCTGGCTCACTGGATATACAGGGGGGTACTAGTGCTTGAGGAGAGCCTGACGTAGAGGAGGTTGGTTCCTCTGGCTGCTCCAAAGCATCAGTATCCCTCTCTGGCACTAGCTCAGGTTCCGGATCAACAGGAATTTCAAGTGCACCCTCCAGATCTGACACCACACCAACAGAATCCTTTTCTGGAGTACTTGGCGACAGCTGGCCAGGCTGTATCACTGGTACCGTGACAGGGACTACTGGAGGCAAAGAAACAGGTAAGTCAATCACATGTGTGAATTTCGCAGGAGGGTAGTCGGTATCTGGTAAGTTAGGTAGATACACATCAGAAAGATCATATTCAGTTTCAGATTGTTGAACTTCGGAGGCACGTGGGGTTGTCGGTTTGGTGGACAACACTGGCTGTTTCGGATTGGTTGGCTTGGAAGCTGTTTGGGCGGTTGACAAATAGCCACAAGGCAGCAGTAAATCGCGATGTAGGGTCCTTAGGGGTCGATCTTTTCCCTCTGGTTTGACAGTATATACCGGAAGAGTGCCGGCTCTCTTTTCGACAACATATACGTCTGGTTCCCACTTGTCTGCGATCTTGTGCTTGCCTCGGAGCTTGACGTTCCTAACCAAAACTCTATCCCCCACCGACAGTTCGGAAGTAGTGACTCGCTTATCGAATCTAAGCTTGTTTCTCTTCATAACCTTCTCTGCATCAGCAGACGCAATACGGTAGCTTTCTTCGAGATGGGACTTCAGCTTTTCAACATACTGTGAATGGGAAGTAAACTGGTTCCCAGACACTGTGAGGCCAAAGGCCAAGTCAACAGGCAAGCGTGCCTGTCGGCCGAACATTAGTTCATAAGGGGAGTAGCCAGTAACATCATGGCGGGTGCAATTGTAAGCATGCACCAGAGGCTTAACAAAGTCTCGCACAATGAACTTTTTCCTGATCCTGCAGGGTGCCCAACATGTTCAGGAGCGTGCGATTAAATCTCTCCACGGGATTGCCACGGGGGTGGTAAGGAGTGGTTCTACTCTTGTGGATTCCCATTATCTGACAGAGCTCTTTGATGGTATGTGATTCAAAGTCTGGCCCTTGGTCGCTATGGAGCCTTTCCGGTATTCCATAGTGGACCAGGAAGTTGTCCCACAGGGCTTTAGCTACTGTCTTCGCTCTCTGATTGGGAGTTGGGACCGCCACAGCGTACTTGGTGAAATGGTCAGTGATGACAAGTACGTCTTTCGTATTGCTCCGATCTGGTTCGATGGAAAGAAAATCCATACAGACAAGCTCGAGCGGTCTCAAGGTTCTGATGTTTACAAGAGGTGCGGCTCTCTCAGGTAATGTCTTTCTCCGCACGCATCTCTCACACGCCTTGATCTTATTGTTGACATCAATGGACATCCGTGGCCAGTAAAAGCGTGATCGAACGAGGTCGAGTGTTCTTTCTGTGCCTAGATGGCCCATTTGATCGTGCAGCTGGAAAAGGACCTCTGATCGACACTCCTCTGGAAGGACGAGTTGGTAGGTGGGCTCACCGTTGACATTCCTTTTTCTGACTAGAATGTCGTTTTGAAGCTCCAGACGTGTCAACTCCCTCATGAGCAGTGGCAGATCTGGGAGTTGTTCCCTCAGAGATGGTGGTGGACTATCTCCTCTTTCCAACTGGACAATGAGGTGCTGAATAATGGGATCTGCCCTCTGTTTGGCCGCAATCTCAGCATTAGAAAAGGAGACCATGACCTGTGAAGAGAACTGCAAATCGTTAACAAAACTGTCTGGCAGACTCTCAACACTAATGGCCAGAGCTTGGACATATGCTGCACTTTGTTGCTTGTCGGGCGTGCTGTACACAAGTTGCCGGTCACATATTGCCTGGACTGATTGCTCATCAATAGAGACACAGGATGGACTGTCTAGATGTTGTTCAGTGAACCTCAGGATCCTCTCTTGCTCCTTTTGGGACAGAGGGTCTTCTGGGAGTTGTCTATGAGGTCGCCGAGAGAGTCCATCTGCGTCAGCATTCAGCCTTCCTGCTCTGTAGACAATCTTGAAGGTGAATGTAGAAAGCGCAGCAAGCCACCTGTAGCTTGTTGCGTCCAGTTTGGCTGTTGTTAGCAGGTATGTGAGCGGATTACTATCGGTAACAACAGTGAAAGTCGAACCGTATAGGTAGTCGCTCAGTTTTTCCGTCACTGCCCACTTCAGGGCCAAAAACTCCAGCTTATGAGCGGAGTATCGGGCTTCACTGCGCGACAGCCCTCTACTGGCAAACGCAACCACTCTGTTGCGTCCTTCATGCTCTTGGTACAACACTGCCCCAAGACCAGTAGAACAAGCATCTGTGTGCAAGATGTAAGGTTTGCTTGGGTCTGCAAACGCAAGGACTGGGGCTGTAGTGAGCTTTTGGATTATGGCTTCAAAAGCCTCTTGACAAGCGGACGTCCAGCGTCCCCCAAAGTTCTCTTTTGGGTCAAGATAAGGCTGGGTCTTAACTGCCTGTTTTGCCCTCGTTTGACTGGGAGGATAACCAGAGGTTAACTCATTGAGGGGTCTGACAATCGAGGAGTACCCCTCAACAAACCTCCGGTAATACCCTGCGAAGCCGAGGAATGACCGGAGTTCTTTAAGGTTCCGCGGGATTGGCCAAGATGATTAACAGGTGCGCAGGAAAGCGGTACCTGTTGGTCATCACTGACACCTTTACGGGATGGCCTGAGGCATATCCTGCTGCAAAGGAGGATGCTGCCTCTGTAATCAAAGCCTTAATTCAACATTACATCCCAACGCATGGCTTTCCCCAGTTAATAAGGTCTGACAATGGGACGCATTTCAGGAACAAACACTTGCAATTGGTAGAAAAACATCTGGGGCTAAAACATAAATTTTGGAACGGTCTACCATCCTCAATCCCAGGGCCGAGGTTGAAAGGATGAATCAGACCTTGAAAAGTAAACTCTCTAAAATCCTGGCAACGAGTAAATTGAATTGGCTACAGGCATTGCCTATTGCCCTGTTGTCAGCAAGGCACTCTGTTAACCGCATTCACCATTTCTCCCCATACGAGCTGTTAACAGGGAGGCCTATGCCAGGACCAGGGAACAGGGTGGTGCCTTTCACAAAAGACGACTCCCCAACACCCCCAGTGCGGGTGTACTGGGAACAATTGAGAGAAATGTTTGTCTAGTTTTTCCCAACAGGTTGAAGGAAGTCTCGACCTCTGCGAGAAGGAGGCCTCGGAGGATCCACCTGCCTGGGTCCGTGTGAAGGTGTTCAAAGGAAGTGGAACGAGCCCCGCTGGACCGGACCCTTTGAAGTGGTGGCCCGCACTCGCAAAGCTGTTCAACTGAAGGGACACGGGAACAAGTGGTTTCATCTCTCTCATACGAGACCATCTGACCCACCCTCGTAACCACGCTCACGGGTTGGACAGTGACTCACACACGCTTACACTCGCTCTTAATATGTTGCCTGGGACAGGGAGCCCTGGCCCACGACCAAAAGAGGGAGAGCCATCCTATGGGCTATCGCTGCAGTTGGTTTGGTCGTGGTCCTGGGAATTTTAACATGGGAAGTGTTAGAAAACACACAGCTTAAGAGACAGGGCCAGACTTGTAACACAATCCAGTCTTTGGTCCAATAAGACTGACAGAAATAAAAGATCCATAGGAGAAGGCAGCGTTAGAGACTCTCTACCTACGGTTTTGTGACAGTAAAATGCCCGTGGGTGCGACAATTACAGCCCACATACCAATGGCAACAATCTTTCCCTTATCCTTTCGACCTGACTACACACTCTACCTGTGTTACACACCGTCAACATGTAAATATGAGAGACATGGAAAAAGCTTTAGAGCATCGGTGGACTGCACCTGTGATGCTTGGAGTATGTTATATCCAATACAGGTCCTGATTGGGGTTATAAATAATGAACACAGATTGAAGGGACGAGTGATTCTGACTACAGACCACTCACAAACAACGGTGCTAGTCACTGTGAAAAATTGTGGGATTGATGTGAATGGGACTTACGTTATTGGACATTATCCAGGAGACATTAGACAATGGATTTCAATTGCCCCTACCCGAGGACAAGGAGCTAGACAAGGAGGCCATAGATAGTGAAGTATGGCAAGACAAACAAAACTGTACAGGTGACTGCTGACTGGACTGTTTCTGAATTGTTAAAACAAGCAACTGGATATGGGGATAGAAACGCTTGGTTGTGGACCGTGGAACACATGTCAGCGGCTGCTGGCTGTGACGATTGTGTTGTGTGCTCCACTGCACGTCCCACTTTGTATACAGCCCCTGCTCCACTTTTCCCAGAAGATGTAGATGGTTATAATTGTATGATAAAGTTGTTTTGGCAAGAAAAGGACCTGACTGAGGAGACAAAGACAGTCCCCTAGCAACTGTTCAATGTTTGAAGTATTGTTTCCAGAATTGGATTCAGAAATTCAGCCCCCTATGTTTTCCACAGGAAAAGCAATTACACCTGTTTCCACTCACTCAATGGAGGGACGAGGCCGCGTCTCCAGTGGGGTTCCTTCCAGCAGACTGGTGTGTCAACAACGTGACCTTGCCCAGTCCGGTCCCCATGACCCGGACCAGAGGTTGATTTGTATTGGTTGTGTGGAGATTTAAAACTTAGACATAGACTAATAAAAAATTTTACAGGCAGTTGTGCAATGGTGCGATTAATGATGCCCATTTCCATAATTGGCCATAAGCCATCCCTAGACAGTCCCCACCCACTGCATAGATTTAAAAGAGCAATACCATTCCTAGATACTGGGAAAGATAATCCAACTTACATGGACTCTATAGGTGTTCCACGTGGAGTCCCCTCAGGAATTCAAACTGGTAGATCAAATTGCAACAGGTTTCGAAAATATTCCCATAATTTCCGCTATTTTCCCTATCACGCCAAACAAAAATGTAGATAGAATTAATTTCATTTGGTATACTATGCTTAGGCTTGCCAATCACACCAGGGACGCAATAGAGGGAATTGGCGGAGCAGCTGGGGGCCACCTCTCTGGTAGCATTTCAAAACAGAGTGGCTCTAGACATGCTCTTAGCAGAGAAAGGTGGGGTCTGCAGTCTATTTGGTACAGAATGTTGTGTATACATTCCAAATAACACACATCCAGATGGATCAGTTTCCAAAGCTCTGGCTGGTCTCAAAATGCTGTCAGAGCAAATGCATGACGTTTCTGGAGTCCCGGAGAACCCACTGGAGGCGTGGCTGGACAGCATCTTGGGGAAGTGGAAGCATGTAATTTTGTCTGTTATCACAAGGCCTTGCGGCCATCTTTGCAATAATAATGGTTGTAGGATGTTGCTGTATACCTTGTATACGTTCTCTTTGTGGTTAAAGCTATAGACACCGCTGTTAACCCTGGACTGAGAGGTCAAATGCTTGCATTGGTTGAGGATTCCCCCCGTCCCGTCGCCTGAGGAAGGTTATTGAGATGTGTGGCCTTTCTAATAGCGGCCAAAAGAGGGAATGTTGTATTTATAACTAAGAGACATTCTAAAACCATGTGTTTTAGAATGTCTATCGACCTCTGAGTGGCAGGCCAGTCCTTTTAAGTTAATTTTAGGGGTCTTCTTGGACCTGCTAAATGACAGATGGGTTCTTCTGTTTGGATTTTGGCTGACTGTTGCATTATTAAACCCACTCCATCAGGAGTGGGATGACACTGGAGCCTGCTAGTCTACCACTTGTTTAGACCACAGAAGATGGATCTCAGACTAAGAGACAGCTGGACCAGAGACGTTAGGCTAGAGAGGCAATGGATTCTTTTTCAGATGCAGACGGGAGAAGACAGATGGAGGGAGGCGGACCACGGGACCCCGGAAGCTGGCTGATACCACGCCCCTTCTTCCTGCACATTTTACTTAAGGAAATAGCTTGAATGTGTGAGTTAGAGTTTTTTAGACTGGATCAGGGACAGCAGTGTGAGTTTGCGTGGAGCGCCCACCAAAATCATACTTTATACTTTATATAGGGAATAAGGGATAGTTAAAGTTGGTCCAGGTCGTTGTGTTAGATTCTTTTTGTATTAGGGAAATAAACCTTTTTGAATTTAACTTTCTGAATCATGGTCATCTTTATAAGGGATTTTGAACACGTCATTTTTAATATAATAATATATATATCAACTCACTCACTATATAGTTCGGGACCTAGAGTGAGTGAGTCAGTGCACTCCATTCTGTTGGCGATTCGGACACATGCACACTATTTAGCCGTGGCCCGCATCACACCACGTCACATGTCATTGGATCAATATACTTTTAAATATATTTATATATGAATAAAAGTATATTAAAAAATATCAATCTTTGTCTAATATACATGGTATATATGGTTGACTGATTTAGTTAACGTCCCCTCATATTCCCCGCCACCTGACCGGCTCTTCTAACACCGTGAAATGGCAACCCCCACTGAATTTTGCTGTGTTTATCCTTACAATTATTCAACTTCTCATAATGAGAATTAAAACCGCCGAACACAGAAAGACGACGAAAGACAGGCGATGAGGAGGAGGAGGAGGAGGAGGAGGAGGAGAATGGCTCTTCTTTCATTAGAAAGGCGTCGTGTAAGTATGGGCTCTATGCACGCACCACTTCCGTGTTTTTAGCTAAAGCCCCACCTCACTTCCTGTTCGCGGGGAAACAGCTTGAGTTTCTCTGGAGTTCAGCGGTGGTTTACACGAGTTTCCCAAATAATGCTCAAACGGGAATTAAACTGTGAGGATTCTGGGCATTTTTGGGACACAGCAGTGCTCTGTGATTGTGCTGTCATTGTGTGTTTATAAAGTTTACAAGTGGCCACAGTCAAAGCTCTACCTCAGAGAGAAAGCACAGCGGCACTTTTGGGTCAGTCTCAGCTGAATGTATTGATCTAATTACTAAAAAACGTCACTAAAACCCAATTAAATTAAAGTACTTTAGGTGTACTTTCTAATTAAAAATACTATTCTCAATCAATAGGAAACACATTAGACATACACATTTAAACATATTTAACACAAGAAAACACATTGTTATACACACTCACTTAAAGGCACACCGTGTAACTCTTGGCCACTAGGGGCGCTAGACCTGCAACTTTCACGTTTAGCGCCCCTAGTGGCCACAAGCAACTCAGCACTGTCGCAAAAGTCAAACAGTCAGCCGGTGTCTTTTGAGTGTGTATTCAGACAGCATGCACTGGTGTGTGTGTTCAAACTGTAGAGACATGCCTACAGATATTGAGAGACTCTGCTGTGGTCAGCCTCCAGACCGCTGCATTAGTAATCTACCACACATGGACTTCTATATCCTGGATGAGGGAGTTCTGCGTCTAGCTCGTGCTGCGTGGAATGACATCTTTGCAGTCGATGACATCCAGGAACCAGGTGAAGAGCAGCGCTCATACAGACATGCAGCTTACAGCACGATCCCTTTCGCGTTTCCTCTTTTTAGCCTCCTCCGAAGGTTTAAAATTTTTCCTTGCCTCAGCCATGACCAGGAGTCGAGCAGGTGAAAAATGAGTAGCAAAAGCCTTAGCTCCATGAGTATATCAGCGCCTGTAGCCGTAAAGCAAGTCTTTCTTCCAAGTCACGTGACCTGGTGGCAGACGGTCCGTCTGCTCGAAACTTACATGGGCGGTATTTCAAGAGGGCAGCCCCGCTCGGAGCATTGCAAGTGTCAAGCGCTGTATATTGGCCCAAGTATTCATATAAAATAACTCATATGTGTCAACTCTTTAGGTCACAAAGTCCGCGGTGTGCCTTTAAAATGCAAGAACATTTAAACACTTTATTGGTTGAAAGAACAGAAAAAACAACAAGGGAATTGGAATAAGCCTAATTTTTCTAAATGAAATAAAGAGTAATTAGTCATTAAACAGTAAAAGCATTTAGAACAACTGGGACATGTCGATGGTTTTGTATGAATTTGCTTGGCTATGGCCATACATTTTTTTGGTATTGCAGCAGCAGCGGAGGGGCAGATATCAGTGCCTTGCGAAAGTATTCGGCCCTCTTCAACCTTTCAACATTTCGCCAAATTTCAGGCTTCAAACATAAAGATATAAAATTTAAATTTTTTGTCATGAATCAACAAGTGGGACACAATCGTGAAGTGGAACGAAATGTATTGGATAATTTAAACTTTAACAAATAAAAAACTGAAAAGTGGGGCGTGCAATATTATTCAGCCCCTTTACTTTCAGTGCAGCAAACTCAGTCCAGAAGTTCAGTGAGGATCTTTGAATGATCCAATGTTGTCCTAAATGACTGATGATGATAAATAGAATGCACCCGTGTGTAATCAAGTCTCCGTATAAATGCACCTGCTCTTTGATAGTCTCAGGGTTCTGTTTAAAGCCAGAGAGAACCATGAAGACAAAGGAACACACCAGGCAGGTCCGAGATACTGTTGTGGAGAAGTTTAAAGCCGGATTTGGATACAAAAAGATCTCCCAAGCTTTAAACATATCAAGGAGCACTGTGCAAGCAATTATATTGAAATGGAAGGAGTATCAGACCACTGCAAATCTACCATGCATACTCAAGCTGATCTGGTTGGAGTCCTACAGAGGGTGCAACTGACTCCTCAGGCAAGTCTTGCCGGTTGTTACACCTCAATCTATGATAGTCCAGTATTGCTCCTCGTCATCTGTGCTTTCCTCATGCTCAGATGTGTCACTCACATTTCTTTTGTTTGGCTTGTGCTGTTTAGTGTAAGTTGCTTCTGTTCTCATTTCTGGAGGGAGTGGTAATGCATTGCAGGGCATCAACATGTCGCGATGGAGAATGCGACCACGTCCTGTGCCACGCTCTGGTTTAATCTCATAGACAGAGCTATTTTGTCCTTTTTGAGACACCACAACATGGACCTGTTCCTCCCAGTATGAGCGCAACTTCCCTGGCCCTCCCCTTTCTGACATGGTTTCTGACAAGAACCCTGTCACCAGGTGATAACACAGCACTTTGTCTCTTTTGGTCGTAATATATTTTTCCTCTTGTCACAGTCTTTATGATATTTTTGGATGCAAGGTCATATGCTTCTTTCATTTGTTGTTGCCATTTTCTTGCATATTCCTCATGCGTTTTACATCCTGTGGGCTCAGTTAGTCCAAATATCATGTCAATTGGAAGACGTGGTTGTCGACCAAAAAGTAGATAAAAGGGTGAGTAACCGGTTGCTTCACTAGTTGTACTATTGTAAGCATGCACAACTTTGTTTACGTAGTCACTCCAATTTCCCTTTTTTTCCTCATCCAGGGTCCCGCAGCATCGAAAGTAAGGTTCTGTTGAATCTTTCTGCTGGGTTCCCCTGTGGGTGGGAGGGTGTTGTCTTTGAGTTGTCCATTCCTGTGTACTTTTGCAGCTGTTTGAACAAGCTATTCTCAAATTCTCTGCCCTGGTCATGATGTAATTTACTGGGGAATCCAAATTTTAGAGAAAAGTCATTACAAATCTTATCTGCAGCTGTTTTTCCAGACTTATTACGGGGTTGGGTAGGCCTGGGCAAATTTTGTGAAGTTGTCAAGTATCACCAAAATATACTCATACCCTCCCCTGGATTTTTCAAGGTAGACAAAGTCTATGGAAACCATTTCAAATGGAGTTGTTGCAGGTACATGACACATTGGAGCTCGAGTATGTACTGTAGCCTTTTTCTGGATGTTACTTTTGCACACTTGAGTAATAAAAAACTCTATGTCTTTCTGCATGTTAGGCCAATAAAACCTGCTTCTGGCGAGGTTCAAGACACGTTCTTTGTATGTCTCTGGAAGCACAATTTGTGAGTAGGTTGCCGTTTTCCTTATTAACAACCCATCCTCTGAAATATAAAGTCTTTTCCACTCATGTAGTAGTTGTTTGGTTTTAGGGTCTTTGTTTGCAGATGATTCTTTCAAACTGTCTCCTGTTTTCTTAAGATAAGATAAGATAAGATAAACCTTTATTAGTCTCACAGTGGAGAAATTTCAGTGTCATCGTTGCACATTACAGCAGAGAAAGGAAATAAGAGCACTCAGATTGCACACATCAAAGTATATTATTTAAGATAATAGACAATAAATTTAAGATAAAATAAAATAAAATAAAGAAAATCTGGGCTACAATTGCACTTGGTTCAGAGTATTTACAGATGTCTATATTATACATTAGCAGCGGAGAATATGAGAATATGAGCAGAATAAACATCAGAAATAATATCAACAGGTAAAGTGACTTGAATGGGAGAATTATCAGATGGATATGAATAATACAGTAAGATATCAACAGGTAAAGTGACGGTGGAAGGCAGAATTATCAGATATGAAATAATACAGTAGTACTGATAACAGTAAATATCAGATATGTAGTACTGTAGTAGTACTGATAACAGGTAAAGTGACTAGTGACAAAGTTACTAGTGAATTATCAGAAATGTAATTTTTTAAAAGTTTTTAAAATGTAACAGACTCAGCAGTTCCTGTTACACATTCTCGTTGTACAGTCTGACAGCAGCAGGAAGGAAAGACCTGCGAAACCTCTCCTTCACACATCGAGGGTGAATTAGTCTGTCACTGAAGCTGCTCTCCAGAGCAGAGAGAGTGTCCTGCAGGGGGTGACAGTCATGGTCCAGCATAGATGTTAGTTTGCTCAGGACCCTCCTGTCCCCAACCTGCTGCTCTGTGTCCAGGGAACAGCCCAGGACTGAGCTGGACTTCCTGATGACCTTGTCCAGCTTCTTCCTGTCCCTCTCTGTGATGCTGCTGCAGCTCCAGCAGACCACACCGTACAAGAGGCTGATGCCACCACAGAGTCATAGAAGGTCTTCAGGAGTGGCCCCTGCACTCCAAAAGACCTGAGCCTCCTCAGCAGGTAGAGGCGGCTCTGGCCCTTCTTGAAGAGGGCGTCTGTGTTATGAGTCCAGTCCAGTTTGTGGTTCAGATGAACACCCAGGTACTTGTAAGAGTCCACTCTCTCAATTCCCTTTCCCAGGATGTACACTGGGGCTGGAGCGGCAGAGTGACGTCTACGGAAATCCACCACCATCTCCTTGGTCTTCCCCGCGTTGATGAGGAGGTGGTTCCGCTGACACCAGTCCACAAAGTTCTGTATAACTCCTCTGTACTCTGCGTCATCGTCCTCGGAGCTGAGTCCGATGATGGCAGAGTCGTCAGAGAACTTCTGTAGAACACAACCGTCCGTGTTGTGTCTGAAGTCCGCAGTGTAGAGGGTGAAGAGGAACGGTGCGAGGACTGTCCCCTGGGGGGCCCCCACACTGCAGGTCAGGACCTCAGACACGTAGTCCCTGGTTCTCACAAACTGGGGTCTGTCTGTGAGGTAGTCCAGGATCCACTCAGACAGGTCGTGGTCCACACCGGCTGTCTCCATCTTGTCCTTGAGAAGCCTCGGCTGGATGGTGTTGAAGGCGCTGGAGAAGTCAAAGAACATAATCCTCACAGCGGTGCGGGTTTCTCAAGGTGGGACAGCGAGCGATGGAGGAGGGAGATGATGGCGTCCTCTACTCCGATGCCCGGCCTGTAGGCGAACTGCAGCGGGTCCATCGCTGGGCTCAGAGTGGAGCGGAGATGTCCCAGGACCAGTCTCTCCAGTGTCTTCATGCAGTGGGATGTTAGAGCCACTGGCCTGAAATCGCTGAGGTCTTTGGCCCGTGGTTTCTTGGGCACTGGTACCACACAGGAGGTCTTCCAGATCTGTGGTACCGACCTCAGGCGGAGGCTCATGTTAAAGACGTGCCCCATAACTCCGCACAGTTCGTCTGCACAGGAGCTGAGGAGCCTGGCGCTCACATGGTCTGGTCCAGCCGCCTTCTTGGTCTTGATTTTCTTCATCACACCTCTCACTTGAGCAGGTGTGAAAGAAAGGGGAGGGCTGGGTGAGTATCTGTGTCTGAGGGGGGGGGGGGGGGGTGGAGCGCTGACAGAGGTGTGAACGACTGGGCTATTGTCCACTGCTGAGGCGGCTAGGACATGCGGCTGAGCTGGGGGAGGGGTGGGTCTCTGATCAAACCGCAGGAAAAATTGGTTTAGATCATTAAGGCTCCCACAGCCCCACAGGCTGGATAGGGGGTGTTTTGAAGCCGAGATGGTCTTCAGGCTCTTACAAACCCCTGCCACATTCTGTTGGCTTCAGATCAATGATCAAACTGATAATAGAGTCTTCCATCTGAGCTTGTAGTAGTTCCCTTTTTGTAATTTTTAAATTGGGTTTACTGCCAAAAGTGGTGTCATGCATATTTTATCGCGCAGACCTTCAAGGCTCTCCTCCATACAGCGCTGGAAAGCTGAGGGTGCATTAGTGAGACCGAATGGAATTCTGTTCCATTCATACAGCCCCCAGGGTGTTACGAACGCAGTGTATTTTTTGGAGTTCTCACTAATTTCACCTTGATGGTATGCTTTGCCTTGATCAAGCACACTAAACCACATGTTGCCACCAAGTCCATCAAGTATCTCTTGAATGCGTGGTATAGGGTGCCTGTCTGGGATTGTCTTTTTATTTAAACTTCTATAATCAATACAGAGTCTAAGGCTTCCGTCTCGTTTTCTTACACACACCACAGATGAAGCATAAGGTGAGGTTGATTTTTGTATAAAACCCTTACCCAACAAGTCCTGAATGTGGTTTTTAACTTAATCATAAAGCGCACGAGGGACTGCATTATAAGCTTTTGCTACAGGTACCTCATCTGCCATCCCTGCTCCAGGACAAGCTCTCCCAGCTCAACGTGCCTGATTCCACCTGCAGGTGGATCACTGACTTCCTGACAGACAGGAAGCAGCGAGTGCGTCTGGGGAAGAATGTCTCGGACTCTCGGATTATAAATACAGGAGCCCCACAGGGCTGTGTTCTTTCTCCCCTGCTCTTCTCCCTGTACACCAACCACTGCACCTCCAGCCACGACTCCGTGAAGTTCGCGGACGACACCACCCTCATTGGACTCATCTCCAACAACGATGAGTCCGCCTACAGGAGGGAGGTGGACCGGCTGGTGTCCTGGTGCAGTGGTAACAACCTGGAGCTGAACGCCCAGAAGACAGTGGAGATGATTGTGGACTTCAGGAAGAGCACTGTCCCCCCGCCCCCACCCTCCGTGATGGACTCCCCCATCACCTCTGTGGAGTCCTTCCGTTTCCTGGGCACCACCATCACCCAGGACCTCAAGTGGGAGCCGACCATCAGCTCCCTCATCAAGAAGGCCCAGCAGAGGATGTACTTCCTGCGGCAGCTCAGGAAAGCCAAGCTGCAGTTCTACACGGCCATCATCGAGTCCATCCTCCCCTCCTCCATCACCTCCTCCATCACCTCCTCCATCACCTCCTCCATCACCGTGTGGTTCGCTGGAGCCACAGTCAGGGACAAACAGAGACTACAGTGCATTGTGCGCTCTGCAGAGGAAGTCATCGGCCGCAGCCTTCCATCGCTGCAGGACCTGTACGTCGCCCGAGCTCGAGGCCGGGCTGGTCGTATCACAGCCGACCCCTGTCACCCTGCACATGGACTATTCCAATCACTCCCCTCAGGCAGGAGACAGCGGTCCATCAGGACTAGAACCTCCCGCCACAAGAACAGTTTCTTCCCCTCTGCTGTTGGACTCTTGAACACTTCTTAACCTGTCCCCCCGCCCTTTATAAAGTCACTTTACTGCCCATCATACGTCACTTTACTTCACTGTACTGCTGTCACCTTACATTGTGTGCACCATGTGCACTTGTATATTGTAAATAGTAACTGTAACTCTATTTTAAATTTAAATGTATTCTTTAGAAGTGTTTTTTATTCTTATTTTTATTATCTCTTTCTGACTGTTGCACTGAGCCAAAGCAATTTCCAAGTCTGTGACCTCCTGTTACTTACGTGGCAATAAAAATGATTCTGATTCTGATTCTGATCTGTCAATTTAATGTCCATTTTTAAGTTTTTAACATAGCCAATGTCATCTTTGTTCTTTGCAAATGCACCTGAGTCCTTCCTCAGCATCTCCATGGCGACCACTTGTTGGTCTGGTGTGAGGTGACTTAAGTTAACTGATGGGTCACATGACTTTTCCAAGCATGAGTGAGAGCTTTCAACAACAACTGAGCAATCCTGAACCTGATCAAGATTAACTGGATAGCAGTGTGTTGCTCTCTCTATGCTGCCTAAAAATGTCTTTGCTGATAAAACTATGTCACGTTTGGTAATATTTGTAGCGTAAATGTTCGCTTTTTTTGATGTGCCAGATACACCCAACACCTGACAGTTAAACTTTAACTCTTCATCTAAGGAGAGGTTCTCATCTGGCTCAAAAAGCATTTCAGTTTGTCCTCTCACATCTGCTTTAATAGGACAGCTAATACAGTGTATTTGGCCACTTTGCACAATAACTGCAGTGCGCCCTGTCCTGACTGGATAACAGACTGTTTCATCAGTAGCTGAATAGATAAGGCTCAAAAGGGCTGCTGCCTTTCCCGCACCTACTTTTAGTGAGTTTCTCAATAAGGCTACTCTGTCACTTGACTCAGTATGGTCCTGTTTAATCAGTTCCTCAATAGCATTAAATCCTATTATTGGTTTTTGCATAGTGTCACGACTGACTAAGATTGGAACCAACATTTCATTTTGAGATTTTCCTTTTGGATCACAAAGGCTAAGACTAGCCTCAACCCAGCCCTGAAATGGAATCTCGGACCCATTTACTGCTCTCAAATCTAAAAGTTCACCATTTCCTAGTAAATCACTAACAGGATGCACTTTTAAATCAGGAAGGTTATTAGTTTTCCATGACTCACTAATGATTGAAACCTGGGCTCCGGTGTCCCACAAGGCCTGGGGTTTAAACTTTCCTATTCTGCACCAAACTAGACACTGTTTACCCACCAGCTGTGCTACTCTATTCCGTTTTACTATAGGGTTAACCAAGCTGCATGGTTGGTCAGTTTTTGCAAGACTAAAATCATGTTGTGACACTTTTTGTTTGCCTCTACAGTTTGACTGTATCTTTTGGACAATTTTAGAGTTTTGGGGTTTAACACTCTGGGACTTGAAATGCTGAGCTGTGGCACGTCCCTCAGTCACAGCTTTCTCTAGTTTCCCTGATCCTGCGTTCTCCCTACTCTACACCCTTTAGCCCAGTGTGAGTCACTGCCACATTTAAAACAGTGGTTAGAGTCTTTGTTTTCTTCGTGACATGCAGTACATTGTCTCCTCTGTCTTGGCACTGACTTTTTGAATGGTTTGTTGCCACAGTGAACATTTTGCATAAGTGCAGCTACTTGACCATGAGTTCTCTGATGGCTGTGTTGCTTTCCTCTATTTTTGAGTAGAGTGAATTGTCTTTGGTTGGTTTAGCTTTTGTTGCAAGCTGACTAGAGCAGGAATCGTTTTGTGATTCCGACTGCTCCACAACATTTAGTGCTGCTCTAAAATTCTTGTTTGCTTTGATTTTTAGAGCTCTTTCACTTTCATTGTACTGTGCATTTTGCATCTTCTCCAGTAGGAGCTCATCTGTGCTGTTCTCATCCTGGAGATACATCCTCATTTCATTCCTGATGTTGTCATGTAACAGTCCAGTCATCCTAGGATGCACAGGGGCTCTGCTTCGCAGCCACTGGCAGTCTAGTTAGAGGAGAGACCCGGCTGGGGCCCAGTCATGAAGCCACCTGTGCCATTCCCTTAGTGATAACACAAAGAAAACATTACAGAAAAACATCTGGAGTTAATCAGTCTAATCTGGAAAATCTAATTCTTGTTCCGTGTAAGAATCAGCCGACCGCAACCGCTGATACTGAAACTTTGAAACTTGCTACGCTTAATGTCAGATCTCTTTGTAACAAGTCTTTTTTAATCAATAATTTTATTTCTTCTCATAATCTTGATCTTATGTTCATGGCTGAAACTTGGCTTGACCAAAATTCAGAAAATGCAGTTTTAATAGAAGCATCACCACCAAATTTCAAGTTTGAATCTGAAATACGGGAAAACAAAAAAGGAGGAGGCTTAGATCATTTCTGTGTTTTTTTTTTGACATGTGTTTCACTAACAAACCACTCAGTGGACTCTGCAACTGTTCGAAGAAGGCGCATAAATGAAATATATTGAGTGAACTATTTATGGAAATGATAAACTTTGAGAATGCATCGTATTCTACTGTAGATGAACTGTTTAACTCTGTCACCTCTAGTGTTTTGAATGTTCTGGATACCGTTGCCCCTGTGAAGGTTAAAATAGTGAAAAATAAGCAGAAGGCGCCGTGGGCTAAAGCAGACTCGGTCAGGGCACAAAAGAGAAAGTGCCGGAGGGCCGAGCGGAAGTGGCGCAAGTCCAACCTCCAGGTAGATTACGAGATCTTCAAAGATAAGTTGTGCGAGTTTAACCGGGTGCTACGTAGTACGAGAGAAAGGTATTTTTCTGAAATGATTGAAGGCTGCAGCAACAATCTGCGTGTTCTGTTCTCAACAGTTAATAGATTAACAAACCCCCCTGTTCAAATGCCATTAGAGCTTACTTCCAAACGTAAATGCAATGAGTTTGCTAATTTTTTCAATGACAAGGTTCAAGGCATCAAAAGCGCCATTGTCTCCAATCCACAGATAACCATCCAACAGCCAGAAAGGCTCTCTGAGCTAACTCACTTTGCACCTGTAAATGATAAAACTGTCCAAGAGATAATCTCCAGTTTGAGCTCCTCCACATGCAGCCTGGATGTACTACCCACTAGATTTCTGAAGTCTGTTCTGAGCAGTCTGTTACCTTCACTCACACAGATAGTAAACATGTCCCTTCATTCTGGAATATTCCCAAAGGCCCTGAAAACTGCAGTCATCAGGCCCCTGCTAAAAAAGAGCAGTCTGGATGCCACTGTACTTAACAACTATCGTCCCATCTCAAATCTGCCATTTATGGGGAAAGTCCTTGAGAAAGTTGTCTACCTACAGCTTACTAGATTTCTTATAATCAACAACTCATTTGATATGTTTCAGTCCGGCTTTAGACCCCACCACAGCACTGAGACTGCTCTCGTTAAGGTTACAAACGATATCCGGCTGAACACTGACGCAGGCAAAGTCTCAATCTTAATCTTGTTAGATCTAAGTGCTGCCTTTGACACCGTCGACCATGAGATCCTCTTACAGAGACTAGAGGACTGGGTTGGCGTCACTGGCACCGCCCTAAGTTGGTTTAGGTCTTACCTTGAAGACAGGAAGTACTTTGTGGAGATTGGAAACTGTGTCTCAGATCATATGGCCCTGACCTGTGGAGTCCCACAGGGGTCGATCCTGGGACCTCTTCTGTTCAATCTCTACATGCTGCCGTTAGGTCAGTTAATACGCAGAAACAAAGTTTCCTATCATAACTATGCAGACGACACTCAGATCTATGTCTCACTGACTGCAGGAGAACATGGACCAGTGGACTCACTCCTTCACTGTATCCAACAGATCAGTGAGTGGATGCAAAACAACTTCCTTCAGCTAAACGCAGACAAAACTGAAATGATTGTCTTTGGTCCCCAGAAACAAAGAGAGAGCGTCATCTGTCACCTACAGTCTCTCTCCCTAAAACCTTCAAACAAGGTCAGAAATCTAGGGGTAATACTGGACTCAGACTTAAATTTTAATAGCCACATCAAATCAGTAACATCAGCAGCTTTTTACCATCTAAAAAACATTGCCAGGATCAAAAACATAGTGTCTAAAGCAGACCTGGAGATTCTTATCCATGCATTTGTCTCCAGTAGGTTAGACTACTGCAATGGCCTGCTCACAGGTCTGTCCAAACAGGCTGTAAAACAGCTGCAGTACATTCAAAATGCAGCAGCTCGAGTCCTGACAAGAACCAGGAAGTACGACCACATTAGTCCAGTCCTCAGGTCTCTGCACTGGCTTCCTGTGGCTCAGAGAATAGACTTTAAAACAGCTCTGCTTGTGTACAAGTCTCTCCATAGCCTCGCACCAAAATATATTAGTGACATGTTAGTCCCATATGAACCAGCCCGGACTCTGAGGAGCACAGGGACTGGACTCCTGTTAGTGCCCAGAGTCAGAACTAAACATGGGGAGGCTGCTTTTCAGATTAATGCTGCTAAAATCTGGAACAGTCTTCCTGAAGATGTGAGACAGGCCTCCTCTCTGACAATGTTTAAAACCAGGTAAAAGACGGTTCTGTTTAACTGTGCATACAACTGAGGGATTTTATATTTTTATCTTTCTTTTTAATGTTCTGTGATAATTTATGATTTTAATGCTTTCTTGTTTTGTTCAGCACTTTGAATTGCCTTGTGTATGAATTGTGCTATATAAATAAACTTGCCTTGCCTTGCCTAAAGCCGGATTTGGATACAAAAAGATTTCCCAAGCTTTAAACATCTCAAGGAGCACTGTGCAAGGAGTTATATTGAAATGGAAGGAGTATCAGACCACTGCAAATCTACCAAGACCCGGCCGTCCCTCCAAACTTTCATCTCAAACAAGGAGAAGACTGATCAGAGATGCAGCCAAGAGGCCCATGATCACTCTGGATGAACTGCAGATAACTACAGCTGAGGTGGGAGAGTCTGTTCATAGGACAACAATCAGTCGTGCACTTCACAAATCTGGCCTTTATGGAAGAGTGGCAAGAAGAAAGCCATTTCTCAAAGATATCCAAAAAGTCTTGCTTAAAGTTTGCCACAAGCCACCTGGGAGACACACCAAACATGTGGAAGAAGGTGCTCTGGTCAGATGAAACCAAAATCAAACTTTTTGGCCACAATGCAAAACGATGTTTGGCGTAAAAGCAACACAGCTCATCACCCTGAACACACCATCCCCACCTCAGCTGTAGTTATCTGCAGTTCATCCAGAGTGATCATGGGCCTCTTGACTGCATCTCTGATCAGTCTTCTCTGTGACAGCATTTGTCACAATTTGTCACAAGCGTCCCAAGACGCGCGTCAGATGAGATTTGTCCGCTCAAAACGCGTTTGGTCTGAACGCACCATAAGGTTTGGAAGTGCTTTGGAAAAGGGAACTCCCAGGAAGCTGCAGGAGCTTATAGGCGGGGCCCAAAACAACACATGTAAAACACCAATGTGACACTCAATACCTTTTGTAAAGGTTGATGTTTTATTATTGAATGGCTCGCGCAACGTCAAACAGCGAAAACGTTACAGTGTATGGACGTTACAGACGGTCTAGTAGTCAATGGTCTAAAGAGGAAACAGAGCCAATATGGTATAAAAGAAACAACAAAGTTTAGCAACAGTTGAGATAGAGGGAACAAGGTATGGATTGATTTTATTTGTGTAACAATTGTAAAGTTTCCTTAAATGTGTAAAGTAATTACAAATGTACTCTAACGGTTAACAATGTAATTGATGCTAGATAGGAAATATATATAATTGTAAGGTTTTCATTTCTGTTCTAGCTCTTACGTTGGTTATATGAATATATGGAAGGACAAAATAAACGTCATTTTAACCATCAGTTCTGGCTTCAACTTTAAACTCAACTGGATGCTACACCTTTATACTTTCATTAACACATTTCTAAACATTTGACCCACTCACACATCCTCACGGTTTCAGTCTGGACTCTTCCTTTTCTGGTACTTGGTCTTACACATAGTAATGTCACTGGTGACACATGTGTATCCATAGCAACATACATGTGACATAATAAGTGACTTCATTTTACAGTAATTAACCTGAAATTAATACAATATCTGCAGCGAACAATCAAAAACTGAGATTAAAACCATCAATAGTTAAACGCAGGTTTGCATTCTTCATTTCTGGAGCTAAATCATTCACATAAATTGCAGATAAAGTTGGAGAGAAGACAAACGGCCTCAGATCATTCACTGTTCACAGGCGAACAGAGCCTTGTGAAGGGATTTTATACATTTATACAAATATCCAGTAATGCTACATTTAATTCACTTCTATTCCAGAAACTGTTTATCCAATCAAAGGCTTCAATCATCAAAACAAAGTAGTTTAGTTTTGCTGCAGTCTGGCTCGCACCACAGAGGACAGAACATGTGATGTGCTCAATGCTCTGTTCTTCCTAAATCCATTCTGCTCATCGACCAATATCTGATGTTGTTGAATGTTTAGATCCAGAAAACAATGATTCTACTGCACTTATCAGGCTGCTTCCTCTGCTTCAGTGGATTCTCTGCTGGAGAAGATTTGGGGATAGGCTTCATGCTCACCCTCGCCGCCCTTCTTCCCTGAAAGTGTTTTATCACAAACACAGAAGGAAAATCCAGCCACAGACGACAAAAGGACTAAGACAAGCTTCAAGAAGAAAACACACTTTATCCAGCATTCAAAAAGAAAAGAAGAAGAGAGGAATCTGAAACAGCAAACACAAATATAAACATACATGAACAACATGATTGGGACGTGTCATAAACAACATGACTGTTGGCTCTTGGAGGAAACAAGGAAGTAGAGGAAAGGCCTGTGGAAGTAAGTGAACACTGTCCTCAATAAAGCATCAGAAGACAGACTCTGCCTCAATACTGTGGAAGTCATGGAGCAGAAATAACACACATGAAACAACTAAACTACTGCTTTATCCATGTGGGGCCAGAGCTGCATCAACCATTCAAAACAACAACTCTCACAGGTTCTGAGTCCAACACTGAAAAAGAAGTCCTAGACCAGGGGTCTCAAACCGGTTCCAGAAAGGGCCATGTGGCTGTAGGTTTTACTTCCAACAGTTCCAAACTGAGCAGGAGCACAGATGACTCCACCCACAGATGACTCCACCCATTTCCTCAAATCTTCATGGTCCCAAACAGACGACATATTTGTATTCATCAGTTCATTTCTTTGAATGAGGGCAGTACATATGAATGTGTCAGAAACAGCTTCAACATCAAGATGCTGGAATTAGCACAAAAGCTAAAATGCATCCTTTGTCCTAAAGCGGCAGAAGAAACACATGTTTAATATATATGCTCTGTATGTTCATGGGGAGGCTGCACCTTTTTACTTCTTTCTCCATTTAGAGCCCACCACAATGGATGCAACGGGTGAATGTATGAATGAATATTTGTATTTGAGTAGTTAAATATATTTTATATTGTACATGTTGTGACTCACCTGCTCAGGGACTGCAGATGGAAACTAGCTCAAGCTAAATCTGGTGCAAAGCATCTTTAATTAATGTATTTGCACATTGTCCCTGTTGAAATAAATTAATAAACTAAATAAACTAAACTAAACTTGGAAACAAATACATTTGTACAAACACATTGAAATTGGAAATAAACTAAAACACACAAAACTATGGAAAATATTGTTGCAACAAAACAATGTATAAAAGCAGGTGTGCAACTACCCATTTTGTCATAAAAAAGAAGTACATGATTTAAAAAAAATAAAAAACGACCCAAGCTCTTCCTCCTTCCTTTCTGATAGGTCTTGAAGCCACGCGCACTTGTCTGTGCACACCAGGTCAAAGGAGAGATTATTATTATTTTTACTTTATGTGGACTTTATGAAGGACTCACATGCAAGCACAGGATCAATAGTTTAGAAAAGTTATTAGCTATTATTTAAATCATAATTTGTTTCATGGCTCCTCACAGCAGCAGAAGAACGCTTTGATTGATTTGAATGTAATTTCAAATGGTTCTACACATTATTTCTTGATAACTGACCTCTCAAACCAATAATGACCGCTGTCCTTTGGCAACGCAATCTCTGCTTGTAGTTCATGTGTGTATATTACTAAGATTACTCTGGACAGTAGATCTTACACTTCATCACAATGGGCTTTCAGCGCCTGTCACTTCTGTCTCTGCGAGAGAATCTATCGGAGCTAGCCACGCTCAATAACACAAATATCAATCAACATGTTTGAATGTTAATCGGAGAATACATTATATATACATTCGTAACACACGTGCACAGAGGTTTTCACAATGATCTGTTTTCATGACAAAAAATACTGTTTTAATGTGATATATATATATACATAAACCTTTTAGGACACATTTGCAGAGGATCTGGTTATGTATTTAGTTTAAGTTTATATTTGGGTCACTCAACGCTGATGTCCAGATTTTTTTGTTCAGTTTTCATGTAGTTCCGGGGAGTTCTAGTCAGCTAGCCTAGCTGTTACCTGTCTAGCCACGTCACGGCGAGAACTAGCTATTTTATCTAAATCATTAAAAATGATGATGCCCATTACAGCTTTGTAATAAAGGGCTGTCTAATATTCATTCGAAATGTATACAATACATATGTACATACAGTGCCTTGCAAAAGTATTCGCCCCCCTTAAACCTTTCAACATTTCGCCACATTTCAGGCTTCAAACATAAAGATATAAAAAATATATTTTTTGTCATGAATCAACAACAAGTGGGACACAATCGTGAAGTGGAACGAAATGTATTGGATAATTTAAACTTTTTTAACAAATAAACTGAAAAGTGGGGCGTGCAATATTATTTGGCCCCTTTACTTTCAGTGCAGCAAACTCAGTCCAGAAGTTCAGTGAGGATCTTTGAATGATCCAATGTTGTCCTAAATGACTGATGATGATAAATAGAATGCACCTGTGTGTAATCAAGTCTCTGTATAAATGCACCTGCTCTTTGATAGTCTCAGGGTTCTGTTTAAAGCGCAGAGAGAACCATGAAGACAAAGGAACACACCAGGCAGGTCCGAGATACTGTTGTGGAGAAGTTTAAAGCCGGATTTGGATACAAAAAGATTTCCCAAGCTTTAAACATCTCAAGGAGCACTGTGCAAGCAATTATATTGAAATGGAAGGAGTATCAGACCACTGCAAATCTACCAAGACCCGGCCGTCCCTCCAAACTTTCATCTCAAACAAGGAGAAGACTGATCAGAGATGCAGCCAAGAGGCCCATGATTGCTCTGGATGAACTGCAGATAACTACAGCTGAGGTGGGAGAGTCTGTCCATAGGACAACAATCAGTCGTGCACTGCACAAATCTGGCCTTTATGGAAGAGTGGCCATTTCTCAAAGATATCTATAAAAAGTCTCGTTTAAAGTTTGCCACAAGCCACCTGGGAGACACACCAAACATGTGGAAGAAGGTGCTCTGGTCAGATGAAACCAAAATCAAACTTTTTGGCCACAATGCAAAACGATATGTTTGGTGTAAAAGCAACACAGCTCATCACCCTGAACACACCATCCCCACTGTCAAACATGGTGGTGGCAGCATCATGGTTTGGGCCTGCTTTTCTTCAGCAGGGACAGGGAAGATGGCTAAAATTGATGGGAAGATGGATGGAGCCAAATACAGGACCATTCTGGAAGAAAACCTGTTGGAGTCTGCAAAAGACCTGAGACTGGGACGGAGATTTATCTTCCAACAGGACAATGATCCAAAACATAAAGCCAAATCTACAATGGAATGGTTCACAAATAGACGTATCCAGGTGTTAGAATGACCAAGTCAAAGTCCAGACCTGAATCCAATCGAGAATCTGTGGAAAGAGCTGAAGACTGCTGTTCACAAACGCTCTCCATCCAACCTCACTGAGCTCGAGCTGTTTTGCAAGGAAGAATGGGCAAGAATTCCAGTCTCTCGATGTGCAAAATTGATAGAGACATACCCCAAGCGACTTGCAGCTGTAATTGCAGCAAAAGGTGGCGCTACAAAGTATTAGCGCAAGGGGGCCGAATAATATTGCACGCCCCACTTTTCAGTTTACTTGTTAAAAAAGTTTAAATTATCCAATAAATTTTGTTCCACTTCACGATTGTATCCCACTTGTTGATTCTTGACAAAAAAAAACCATTTTTATATCTTTTTGTTTGAAGCCTGAAATGTGGCGAAATGTTGAAAGGTTAAAGGGGGCCAAATACTTTCGCAAGGCACTGTATATTCACCCGAGCTTAATTTCTTTGATCATTTTTTTGCTTTCCACTATCTGCTGCTATATTGCTGTGTTTACTTGCAGACACTAGAGGAAGTGTGGCCTGTTCGCAACAGCGCCACTCCTCGTTCTGTGAGTGGAGGAGAACTAGTGTCACGCAAAATTTCTACTCAGGCCCGACGGTCATAAACCCAGTGTCCTCCTTGGTTTGATACAGACCATGAGTCACATTTTTATCTGCAGTTTCGTTCAAAGCTGTCTTAAACAACATGGCTTGAAACTAAACAGCTGCGTTAAACATTAAAGATGCAGTAAGCGATTTTGTTAGCTTAGCACCAAGAAGTATCTTATCATATTTGTAAGAATAATAATGTCCCCACTCTGTCTCCTCCATTACATGTCAGTTTGAATCTTAGACTTGATACAGCTTTAAAGGAAGCACAAGATTTTCTTTTCAGACAAAAACATGATGCATCTATGGAAGCCTGTTTTCGCCATGTTAAAAAAAAAAAAAAAAAAAAAAAAAAAGCCTACAGAAAGTCAAAATTAAGTCAAAAAAAGTTTTCAACTGCGCATGTGCAGTTGAAAACTTATGTATTGTCTGGAACGGTCTCTGGACATCCCTATTATAGATCCATGGGTCATCCTCTACCTGCAGATTATGTGAAGATATATCCTACAGACAGTGACCACTGCATCCATGAAGTAGCAGAATTAATGTTGGGGCAGTAATTGCGTTAAAATGCAAACGGTCTCTCTGTTTATGATTAGAATCCGCTTCAGAAGCCTCTATTTAATTTATCCTAAACGGACTGTGGAAGATTAATAATAAAACACATGCGGCTGGTCAAAGTCATTGAGCATCAACTGGTGACGTCTGGTCAGTATCACGGCTATTGAAGGATGCACCAGAAATGCAGTGAATAATATTGTGACTGACAGAGAGACCGTTCGCGATTACAGGACAGTGAGGGAGGTCCGCAGACAGAGGCAGGAGAACCACAGTCACAGGCACTGACAATATTAAACCTTTTGTAATTGCAATCAGTGCATTGAACAGTATGTGACGTGAGAGTGTGCGTGCGCACGGCCGAAACGTGAGCGCGCTCTGGGGTGAGCTGATGGAGCGAGCATGAGGGTAAAGGTGTTGGAACACAGAGACATACAGGGAATAAGTTCCTTGTCTGATTATTTTATTGTGACAAAATAAAGCCCACGACGACTCTTTTAGCAACAATCCGGAGAAATAACTCCACAGATAACAGTGAGGGTCTTTGAAAAGGGAGATAAACCCATTATAGATGCATGAATAAAACCCCGTACTCAACACGTAGAAAGCACATCATTTCAGCCGTGGAAATACTCGCTCCGTGTGGACCCCTCTCGGCGCCATCGTCTGGTCAGAGTGGTCTATAGCAGATAGGATTGGAATGTCTCGATGCCTCATTTTCCTTTGATTTATTATAAAAACATATTGCTCACATTATTTGTTACTATGTCGAAATAAGAAGTCGTTTGATTTAAATGTTGTATATATGTAAATTGAATTTAACATAAATAAATAAAAAGACAGCTCCCCCCTGCGTCCTACGACCGCGGTCTGGGGCTTAAACAGGAAAGTTTTACAGAATCAATCAAACAACATTATTTCTGGCTACTTCAAGGATGCAATGGTCACTGTCAGCAATATCTTCACATAATCTGGAGGTGAAGGATGTCCAGAGACCGTTCCAGACAACAACACATACGAGTTTTCAACTGCAATTAATTCAAATTAATTAATTAATTGTAATTCAAAACTCGTGATTTTGACTTTCTGTGAGCTTTTTTTTTTACATGGCGAAAACGGGTTTCCATATGTATCCGAGTCTCCAGACATAAAGTAAAGATGTTCAAATCCACAATAAGTGTTTGGTCTGTAAAGCTCAGCAGCTGCAGCACAGGGTTAAGACTGAAGTGTGATCCTGTAGAGTCTGACTCTGGGTTCACATGATGCAGCCTCAGCTCTGTCTCCTTCACTTTGTTCCAGATGCTGCGTCTTCAGACCTGCTTCTCTACAGGTTTCAATGTGTTTATGAAGGGATTTACTTTGAGTAAAAGACTTTCCACACTTCTCACAAACAAATGGCTTTTCTCCAGTGTGGATTCTGTAGTGCCGAATGAGGTTTGATAAACGTGTAAAAGTCTTTTCACACTTGTCACATTGGTGAGGTCTCTCTCCTGTGTGGACACGCTGATGTAGTGAAAGCTGATATTTAAGCCTGAATGTTTTTCCACACTCGTCACACTCAAATGGTTTCTCTCCTGTGTGGATCCTCTGATGACCTTTCAGATTACCCTCTTGTCTAAAATTCTGACCACAAACGTCACAGCTGAAGGGTTTTTCTCCAGTGTGGATTCTTCTGTGGCGCTCCAGACTTGCTGCTTGAGAAAAACAAGTTCCACACAAATCACACTCGTATGGTTTTTCACCAGCATGGATTCTTTTGTGATTATAAAGACCTCCTCTTGTGGAAAAACTGTTTCCACACAGATCACACTTGTACGGCTTCTCTCCAGTGTGGCTCCGATGGTGAACTGTGCGATCTGCTGCAGTTCTAAAAGTTTTACTGCAGAGACCACATGCATATGGTTTTTCTCCAGTGTGAAGTCTGTAGTGCACAGTGAGGTCAGATATTTGTGTAAAAGTCTTTTCACACTGGTCACATTGGTGAGGTCTCTCTCCTGTGTGGACACTCTGATGCAGTAAGAGCAGCTGTTTTCTCCTAAATGTTTTTCCACACTGGTCACACTCAAATGGTTTCTCTCCTGTGTGGATCCTCTGATGCTGTTTAAGATTACCCTCTTGTCTAAAACTATGACCACAAACATCACAGCTGAAGGGCTTTTCTCCAGTGTGGATTCTTCTGTGGATCTTGAGAGCTTCTTTTGTAGATAGACCTGTTCCACACAGATCACACTCGTATGGTTTTTCTCCAGTGTGGATTCTGTAGTGGATCTTTAGTTCAGAAGGATTTCTGCAGGTCTTTCCACACTGATCACAGGTGCCCCCCATTCTGTAGATGGACATGGTGGATCTGCAAAAAACAACAAAGTAATGTAAGATGGTTATAATAATTTTTGACATTGATGGTGGATTTCACGGTGACCGGTCAACCATGTAACATTTACCAATTTTCAAAAAAGATATCTCGGTGGATTACGGCACACCGGTCTGGGGTTCCTGAGTCTGCTGTATACAACCTCAGGAAAAACATGGACATATTTTTTTAATAAAAATGGCAGCAGCTCTTCAAAACTCATGGCTTATCTGCATGATCATCACCCACAACTCTATAGCTAATGCTAGGTAAGCTGGGACAACCAGTCAACGTAATCGATGACGTCGACACAAAAATACATTGACTAATTGACGCGCATATTCTGTGTCATACTCAAAACAAAGATGGCAGCGAGTAGTAGCACAAGTACGCGAGTGCCGTCATGGGGCGTTCAGACGCAGGAACGCAGTTTCGACACGCAGTACACACACATTCTCAAATTTCAGAGGCTAGGGGTGTTCAGACCATAAGTCCTGAGCTGCGGTGGCGCCCGGTGGAAGTAGCGTTAGTGCTTTGATGCGAATGGCGTAAAGCTAGCAGCTTTTTGTGTAAAGTTCTTCTCAAGAAGACAGCTCTACAGCGTCTGTGTCCAGAGACCTTCCATAGACTATAGAACAACGGTATGTGTTCACGGAGGTGCACCATACTTTTATTTTATTATTAGATGGTACTTCCGCATCGGCGAACATGCTAGCTGAGCTACATGCTATCTGCGCTAGTTTATTAACTGGAGAATGACAACTCGGGCTGGAGGCATGTTCACAAGCACACACAAAGAGAAAAACTGTTTTCTTAAGGGGAAAGGAACGTGTCGGAGTTTATTATTATTATTATTTTTTCAGTAGAATAGGCCTATGTTCAAAATAACATCAAGTGTTTTTTTTATCTCAGGAAGCTAGATGTGTTTAAGGCTTCAAGGTTTTGTGCTACTTATTTTTGCATATTAAGAATAAATATATTTTGTAAAAGAATTCATGTTTTTTCTTTCAGATATGTAAATCAATCAATTAGTCAATTAATAGGGAGATATTGATAATAAGACTTAAAAAAAATTATTGCTTGCAGCAAACATTTGTGCACTTAGGTTTTACTATTTTAGTTTGTGTAGAACGATCAATGCTTTCTAAACATGCGCACTGAACTATAACAAAAAAATCTGCAAGAATACCAAAAACAATCTTTTTGGTCACAATAACTGTGGGATCAAATGTTCATACCGTAACACCCCTAATGGTAATATAAGTGAGAAATGGCATTGTTAACGCAACATCAAATAATGCATTCTGTAAATAAAGCCATGTGACTGGGGTGTTTACATTTCATACTAGTAAGTAGTAATGTTTATTTATAGAGCGCATTTTATAGACCAAGGTCACTCAAAGTGCTTTACAATGTTCAGAGTTCAGAGATTGTTCCAATCATTCCACACACGGTGATGACGTAAGCGAGTCGCCGAACACACTGGCGCATCAACCCCCAATCACCACCATCCATTCATTCTCTCATTTACATTCATACCTACTGTGCATGTTTTTAGTGGTAGGGGAAACCGGAGCACCCGGAGGAAACCTACGCAGACACGGGGAGAACATGCAAACTCAACTCAGAAAGGCCCTGTTCCGACCGGGATTCGAACCCAGGACCTTCTTGCTGAGGGGCGAGAGTGCTGTACACTCAGCCACCGTGCCAACCGGTCTTCATACATTTACAATTAGTCCTTGTTTTATCAGCTCTGCAGTTTATTAGAAGGTAATTAGGGAGATGTTTTTACTAATCAGTATTATGTGTGATTACAATTTATTGACATCACCAAAGAAAGACAGGAGAGGACCGGCATAACACTAGGAGAAAGACAGGATTGAAGGAAACAAGTGGGACTTCCTGCAAAATCTCCCTAAATTCCATTAAAGGAATAGTTCACCGTTTTTACATAATGACATATGTTCTTACCTTACCTTAGACTAGTTAATACGTACCTGTCTGGTCTTAGTCCGTGCGCTCTGTTATGCAAACGGAGCAAAAACGGGAGGACAAATGCAGCCTCCTCTGCTCACTGTGTAGCACCAAAAGGTAGCTCCCGCTAGAAGCTACCAAACTCTTCCAAGTGTTCCCTATTAAATGTATATAGTTACGTGACGTGTTACACTGCAAAGTATAGTAACACAGAAATGTAACTGTCGATTTTCTCAGCGGATAAAACGGGTACTATATTGTGAGGCGTAGTAATCTGAGGTGCGCTACGTCCGCGCACTAACTTCTCTCCGTACTACAAGTCACGCTGCTTCTATTGACGGAAGTGAGCGAGAGAGAAGTCTCCGGAGAGAAGTTAGTGCGCGGACGTAGCGCACCTCAGATTACTACGGTTTGTTTACGTCTGGTTGTAGTAGTATTTCCAGCGCTAGCTAATTATTATTAGCTAATTATTGTTGATGTGTGTACTATCTATATGTATTTCACATTTCTATAGTTCAGCAACACATTGAGTTGAAAATGAATTATATGCAGTTAGTTTACGACAATGTATTAGTGTTTTACCAGTTCATATTTTCCTTCTATAACTGTACTTACTGTATCCCAGAGCCTCATGCTGCTAATGTCCAAATGTAAACATACAACTGTATATGTCTTCTCTAGATTATACAGGATTCATGCTTCTTTATAATGCTAAATTTAATTATTGTATTCTTTATTATGCTAAAGATATATACATTATACATACTTCTCTATCATGCTATAGCTAGATATTTTATGATCTTTTTTTGTTGTTGCAGACAATATGAAGACATTTTCATTCTTTCCTGGCCGCGTCACTGTGATTTTTCACAAGGGCCCACGTGGATTCCTGCTGCAGGACCCTTCGGAGGAGGCGAGGAAGATCAGGGACGACCCGTCTATGAGGGAGTGCGGTGCTCCTCTGAGGGAGGAGGTGGTGAGGGAGAACGCCCTCACTCTGGTGCGAGTGAGAGGAGGCTGAAGTGCTGGGGGAGTACATCGCTCACAGCAGCGGCTACAAAGCGGCTAAATATCAGTTCAGGAAAGAACTGAAAGCAGCCAAGTCCCGGCACAGAGAACGACTACAGGAGCAGTTTGGTAACAACGATACTGCTTCTGTCTGGAGGGGCCTACGGGAGATCACCAACTACAAACCCAAAAATTCATTGACTTTATCCAGACATAATAAAACAGGGAAAACATGGTATAATATACAATAGATACAACATAAAAACATATGCTGTACAGAACATACATTGGGTTATGATTTCATAACTAATATCCAAAGGGGAGGGTTGTACAGTCTGCTAGGAGACGCCTTTTATCAAAAACAGGGGAAAGATTAATCACCCTATTTTTGTTTTGGAACTGAAACGTTTTCATGTTGCGTGTGATTTTATTGTATTGAGCGGGGAGTTTTTGGCAGCTAGTGGGATCTTTAAGAAAATCTTCCATCATCTTTGTCACGCTGTCAAAGTGAATGGTTTTGCAATTTTCATAATTTTGAGTGATTCCTTTCGCCTTTAAAGTTGCTTTCCCATTTTTTGTGCGGTATGCATATGATTTAGGACCCATGGACGACCAATTGCAGATGAAATCATCTGGGTCTAATTCAGATGTCAAGTCACCCAGATAATTCCCTAATGGGGGATTGTATTGATCAGTGGGAGATGAGGTGAACACGATAGAATCTGTATCACAGTACAGAACGCGATCTTTCAGCAAATCCAATTGCTTGTAAAGTTCAAGCCGGGCATAGGCGGTGGTGAAGGCCGCTAGAAAAATGTTTGAATCAACAGGAGGGGTGATACATCTGGAACTAAACCTCCACTGAATGAGAGCAACATCGTCATTTATGAAGTGAAAGTTTGAAATGTCATACTTGCCTTAAAAGAGAAATTCAAAAAAACGCTCCGGAGTTCTCACCAGTGTGGTTGAGAGCTGATTAGGGCGTTGAGCCAGCTTTCCCCACAGAGGGTTTAAGAGGAGCTTAGCAATTTGTCTCTTGGCCGGATTGTAAGCTATTTTTTTGGCGTCTAGGGTGATACCCTGTTTATCTTTATAATCTGCGATGTACGCCAGTCTACTTGCAACATCATCCACTCCTGGTGGGTACCCTGATGCCTCTTGTTTGAGTTTGAGGAATGTATGGATGTAGTCTTTAAACAGTTTATCCGTTTTCTCTTTGAAGTGCCAAACTTCAAAGATTTTAGACACTGTATAACCTTTTCTCAAGGCTTCAATCACTTCTACTGTCGTCCACACAACTTGAAGAGCTCTCTCCTCTGCACCTGGTTGTTTGTGTGTGCGCAAGTCCGGCAAAGAGTGAAAACTAGTTTCCCGTTGTCAATTCTGATAGGAAGAACAGGGAAGAACAGACCTCGTGGCGGTTTTAGTCTAATGTGAATCAATCCATGATAATTTTCAACTTTATCAAAGTTTTTTCGAATGATTATTGGATGACCAAGCGGGTAAAGTCCCATGGCATTCACAAACGGAGAGGCGGGGAGAGGCGAGCGAGAGGCGGGGAGAGGCGAGCGAGAGGCGGGGAGAGGCGAGCGAGAGGCGGGGAGAGGAGGCGAGCGAGAGCCGGGGAGAGGCGAGCTCCGGGGTTTGAGAACTCAGACTGGGCGAGTGACATGCGGAAGTACCGCTGAAAGCGAAACTCCTCCGTACGCAGCTCCTGGAGTAAATGACGGAACTCTGCAAACACGAGAGCCTCTCCCCGGCTCTCGCCCGCCCGGAGCTGCCTTGCTCTGAGCCAGACTCATCGTCAGCCTGTTCTTATTTTAAATAAACTACGTTTACTACACAGCATGTGTACAATGATTTTTGTTACTCAGAACGTTACTACTCATACAAATAATATTACTAATAACAATAATGACAATAAAACAGCAGCAGATACATGACTTCTCTTCATGACAGAGACAGACCCTCTGCTGCTGCTGCTGCTCGTCTCCTGATTGGTTGAAGCCCGCGTCAAAGCTTCAAAAGCTCAGCTTTGCTCAGCTTCGGCGTCAAAGGGATTGTTGTGATACGCGAGCGTTTCGCGCGTCAAAAGCTTCAAGTGAGCGCGTATTACGCGCGACTTTTGAAGTTTTTGTCGCGCGCCAAGTGACGCCGGGCCCCATGGCTTCACCTGACGCGCTTCACCATTCACTTTCAATGCAAACCTGACGCTTTTGACGCCGAAGTTAAGTCCGGTGTGAACGCCCCTGAAGAGTTTCATTGGTGTAAATATTATTATTACTTTGGACTAGACACAATAAAAGATCTTGAAATTCAGACGCTAAAGTGTCACATAGAGGGCCGTCATTGTCACATCTGTTTGTAAACTAGCGGCCCCCAGACTAACCTGAATGCGATCGTTAGGTAAAAGTCCGACCGTCTCTATGGCTCTTGAAACAGTATTGTTAAATCCATTTGTCACATTCTGGAAAAACTGAGGGAAGTCAGCTGTTGGAGTCTGATGAAAACGCAGGGTTGTGGTGATCTCAATATTGTTGAATTTACAGCGTCGTTTGACCTTTTCAGTACTTGTATAACCCGAATCATCGTTTTCAGACATTTCATCATGGTTGTCATACACTAAACCGCCGCCCTGATGCGAAGTTGAGGGCTGCTGAAAATCTGGCTCAAAGTGGGATGTGGAAGGCTTAACTTGTACACCTCTTTCAACAGATTGTTCAAATGTGTCTAATGAGTCCACACACATTGAATCAGCGGGGGACCACGGCCCCTCTTCAACATCAGTGAGCTTTCTCTCATAATGATCTACTGCATTTAGACATTGTGTATCGCTGGGACTTGCAGGATTCAATTCTAACTCACGATTGACTTGTGTTGGTGGGGGTGACGGATATCTAAATGACTGTATATCGTTTTGCAGTTGGGATTCAGTTGGAAGGTAGACTGGAGCCGCGTTCTCATTTTGGTTTCATTATCGGACACACATTCTTTTCAGAGTCTAGGGGGGCATGCTGGACCCCATAGAGGGAGAGGGTGGGGGCTATACAGACACACACACACATTCTTTTCAGAGTCTAGGGGGGCATGCTGGACCCCATAGAGGGAGAGGGTGGGGGCTATACAGACACACACACACATTCTTTTCAGAGTCTAGGGGGGCATGCTGGACCCCATAGAGGGAGAGGGTGGGGGCTATACAGACACACACACACATTCTTTTCAGAGTCTAGGGGGGCATGCTGGACGCATAGAGGGAGAGGGTGGGGGCTATACAGACACACACACACACACACACACATTCTTTTCAGAGTCTGGGGGGGGGTATGCTGGACGCATAGAGGGAGAGGGTGGGGGCTATACCGACACAAACACACACATTATTTTCAGAGTCTGGGGAGGGCATGCTGAACGCACAGAGACATGGAGGGAGAGAGAGGCTAGGCGCACACACACGTAAGGGATAGAAAAAGAGACAACAGTAACTTATCGTGTAAATAACAAAATTAATTTACTCACAGAGATGTGGTAGGGCTTAACTCAAAACTGGAAGGTGCAGTCTCAATCTGGAGATGCAGACTCTTCTTGATGCTGGAGGTGCAGACTCTTCTCAATCTGGTCAACTCTGATCAATCTCATGGGTCCAGTATTTATACACATAGGAGATGAGATAGACCCACCCACATCCTAGACTAAAAAATTGTCTCACTTTTAGCACGGAAATATTTCTCTCCCTGCAGGTGCCTTCCTTTTAAGAAAGCTTTATTTTGAAAAACACGCGGGAAGATTTTCTCCCATGTCATTGGGCCTATCAATTGTCACTCTTAAGGGGTAGATGCTTTCTCACAGGGCCTCCTTTTGAGGAAGTTTTCTTTTGAAAAACACGCGGGAAGATTTTCTCCCACCATGCTTAATTAAAGTTAGAGGAAAATAGGACAAAAACATTTTTCCACCCATCAATCATGAAAGCTGGACCATCATGCAGAGGGGGGCTAATTGTTCATCTCACCCACATATGAATGATCATATTTCACCCCCTGTGACCTCTGGGTTCCGACGCTTATTAGACAATAGAGGGGTGCCATTTTGGACAATAGTTCTGGCAATTAAATAAAGACTGATTCTTGAATGTCTGAAATGTTATTGCAATAGCACCGCACTGTGAAACCCCCCCCAGAGCCTGAGAGCCTCACCGGCCATCATTGAAAAATTAATTATTAATATAGTCAAACAGTGTGTGTGTGTGTGTGTGTGTGCGCGTGGTGTGTGCGAGTGCACTCAGCTCGTGCTGTTGATATATCGCTTTTTGTTTCAACATCCTGCTATGAAAACATTTGTTTAACTTGTCATAGTGTTTAGTAATGTATTGCACGTATTCGTGTACTATATATCATTATTTGAAGTCTTTTGATCGGAGAAGAATACACATGGGAAAAGCCTATCGTGAGGCAGGCAGTGTCTGTGCCTTACCGCTAGGGGTGATAGTGAGCTTGAAGTTCTACCCGAGATGCTAACACAGACTGTAAATATTTTGCTAACCAACAATCAGTCCTGTCGGTGCTATTTCTTTTGCTGGAAAATGGATGATTGCATTGAGGATTTGTTTCTCTACTGGACTTTCAATCAAAACAAGAAGTAATATAGACAAGACCACCGCTGGACTGACGAGGTTAGTCCGGCCGCGGGGGAGGAGTCTGTCAGTGTTTTATATTGAAAATGTACTAGAGCTGCGTGCTTCCCCGAAAAACACTGATAAACACTGCTCATAAGTTCTGCAACTTGATTATTTCTTGTTTATGTTCCTCACGTTTCTCACTAGCGTCTCTCCCTTTCTCCCTCTCCTCACATCTCTCACGCTCTTTGAGTCTCTTTCTCTCACGCTCCTTGCGTATCTCTCTAGCTCCTTGCATCTCTCTCTCTCCCCCTCCCTCCTCTCGTCTCTCGCACCTGTGCTTCGCAAAGACTTGGTTTGATGCGGAGCGGAGAGCCAGCATCTAGATGTGTTGTGGGATTTGTAATAATATGCTGGTTCTTATCTTTACAGTATATAATGTTTGTGGACGCTTTTGCATTGACTATTTTATTTATTGCTATTTTATTGGAATAATTATGGTAAATCTGACTGTTAAAGTCAGTGCCTCCCCAATCACAAACCTCACCGCACGTCCCTGGAGAATACGAAAGTATAGGGAGAGACAACTGGGACATTTGTCTTTCCCCAAAATGCAGCGGTGGGACACACTTGTGTTGCCTGCGTGTGCACGGGAGCGTGCCTTTATAGTATGCAGCGACCGGAGCTGGAGGATATACGTGTGTGTTCTAGGAATGTGAAAAACTATGAATTTTCATGAGCGACCACCGAGCCTCATTAACCGGTTGAAACCGGTTAACTGCGTAGTTTAAAATAGTCAACGTTCTTTGAAATAACAGCCATTTCGAGCCGCGTACTCTGGTAGGTCATTTGTTCCAGCACCCATTACTCTCCTTATTGTTCAAACAGCCCTTACACAGCCTGGGTGTGAATCTACAGTCAACAGTTGTGAAAAGAAAGAAAACTCAGTGAATGAGAAAGTGTGTCCAAACTTTTGGTCTGTACTTTTCGCTCTCAAAGAAGTGTGTTTGTGTTGCAATGTGTGTTTTTGTACCGCGGTGAAGTTAGTTTGAAGTTGGATATCCGACAGACATTCAACGGTCATTCCCTCTCGGTACACCTCTCCTTCTCTCTGGGTTCAGAGCGACTCAAAAGCCGCTCCAACATTTTAGTGCACCCCTACTACACACAGTACGGTAAACACCCGAAGACATGTAAGCTGGTCTAATATTTACATATAAAAAATCATTAAAAATACTTACAACATTTTAATGATAAAAGAAGAGGTGTACCCCCTGCAGCTAGTGGAGGACTATGATCCTGACCTGATTTGGAGTCAATAGGTCACATGACCTGGAAGCTATTGAGCTAAAATGCTAATATTTGCCTTTAAAAATTCATTAAAAATACTTAAATGACAAAAAAGAGGTGTACCCCCTACAGCTAATGGAGGACTATGATCCTGACCTGATTTGGAGTCAATAGATCACATGACCTGGAAGCTATTGAGCTAAAATGCTAATATTTGCCTTTAAAAATTCATTAAAAATACTTAAAACATTTTAATGATAAAAGAAGAGGTGTACCCCCTGCAGCTAGTGGAGGACTATGATCCTGACCTGATTTGGAGTCAATTGATCACATGACCTGGAAGCTATTGAGCTAAAATGCTAATATTTGCATTTAAAAATTCATTAAAAATACTTAAAACATTTTAATGATAAAAGAAGAGGTGTACCCCCTGCAGCTAGGGGAGGACTATGATCCCGACCTGATTTGGAGTCAATAGGTCACATGACCTGGAAGCTATTGAGCTAAAATGCTATTTTATTACATATAAAAATTCATCAAAAATACTTAAAAAAACTTAAATGACAAAAAAAGAGGTGTACCCTTTGCAGCTAGGGGAGGACTATGATCCTGACATGATTTGGAGTCAATTGATCACATGACCTGGAAGCTATTGAGCTAAAATGCTAATATTAGCCTTTAAAAATTCATTAAAAATACTTAAACGACAAAAAAAGAGGTGTACCCCTTGCAGCTAGTGGAGGATTATGATCCTAAACTGATTTGGAGTCAATAGATCACTTGACTTGGAAATATTTACATGTTAAATAAATATTTAGAGATTGAAAATGAAAAAAGTACTTGTACTATGCAGCTAGTGGAGGAACATGATGCAACACTAGTAGGGCTACCATGAGATGACTTTATTTTTTCATCATGAAAATATATTGAACATAGCCCTGTCCCTTGTTTCTCTTCTTCACTGGCATAACACACATGCCCAGCTCTTTTCCATTGCATCCTCCAAGTCCTTGCTTTCCAACGATACACAAGAATCATGGAACCACCTGTCACAGTCATCACACTGTATCTGTTCAATTGAAAACAAAAATAAGTAGTAGTTTTTTTCAGTTGTCATAAAAGAAATCTTATTTGTACAATGGAGCTGAAGGGTCATCTAATTTTCTCTTTTATTTTCAGAGGCTATGAGAGTAAAGTCAGAATATTACAATATTACAAGATTAATCATATTATGTGGTCCGGTTCGGAGACCACAGCCATGGGTTCTGGTTAGGAGGCCACAGCCAGGGACCGGAAGGGGTCTGGTTCGGGGACCACAGGATTTCATCTCTGCTGTTTGCGGACAATGTTAAGTAAGTAAAATAAGTAAGTAATCTTTATTTATATACCGCCTTTCACAGACCAGAGTCAAAAAGCGGTTTACAAACATGTTGTCCTGTTGGCTTCAACAAACCAGGACGTGCAACACGCACAGGGACGGTTTGCAACCAAGTGTGAAGCGGCTGGGATGAGAATCAGCACCTCAAAATCTGAGGCCATGGTGCTCGACCGGAAAAAGGTGCATTGCCCTCTGCAGGTGGGTGGGGAGGTCTTTCATTTTGTTTGTTTTTAAAGCTAAGTAAGTAAGTAAGTAAGCTTTATTTATATACCGCCTTTCACAGACCAGAGTCACAAAGCGGTTTACAATTGTTATTTTTGGGCACTTGTCCTCGCACTCCACACAGAGATGGGAGCGGGGTCGCCGAACAGGAGGCGCATGCCAGACCTATTGTACATATTTTTAGTGGTAGGGGAAACCGGAGTACCCGGAGGAAACCTACGCAGACACGGGGAGAACATGCAAACTCCACTCAGAAAGGCCCTTGTCCGGCCGGGAAGGACTTTGGGAAAAAGCTGGAGCAGAAGCTGGCTCAGGGAAACGCCTGCGACATGTGGAGAGGACTAAAGAACATCTCCGTCTTTGGGCAGAGTGCCAGTGGGACAGCGGATGGAGACCAGCACCGGTACTTCAACCGGTTTGATTCTCCCCCCTCCCCATCTCCCCCCTCCCTCCCCCACCTCTTCACACGTGCCCAGCCCAGTGGACACTGCCTTCGGCTGCCCCGGGCCGTCCTGCCCCCACACCCCCCAGCCCCCACCTCTGACAGTACACCCCCCCGCGCCCCCTGCCCTCTCCATCACACCGGACCAGGTGAGGAGTCAGCTCCAGAGACTGACTCAGAGGAAATCCACAGGACCGGAAGGGATTAGTCCCAGGCTGCTGAGGACCTGTGCAGACCAGCTCTCTGAGGTCCTCTCTGAGGTCCTCAGCTACATGTACAACCTGAGCCTCAGCCTGGAGAAGGTCCCTGTCCTGTGGGAGACCTCCTGTGTGATCCAGGTTCCTAAAACAGCGCACGCCAAGGAACCGGCTCACTACAGACCAGTCGCACTCACCTCCCACTGACCTCCCACCTGATGAAGACAATGGAGCGGCTCATCCTCACCCACCTCCGCTCTGTGGTCAGCCCCACCCTGGACCCGCTGCAGTTCGCCTACAGGCCCAACATCGGAGTAGAGGACGCCGTCATTTACTTACTGCAGCGGACGCTCTCCCACCTGGAGCCTGCAGGGAGCGCTGTGAGGGTCATGTTCTTCGACTTTTCCAGTGCTTTCAACACCATCAGACCGGCGCTGCTGCGGGGGAAGTTGGAGGACGCAAGAGTGGACAGTAGCCTCACTGCATGGACCATCAACTACCTCAACGCATGGACCATCGACTACCTCACTGCATGGACCATCAACTACCTCACTGCATGGACCATCGACTACCTCTCAGACCGACCACAGTACGTGCGGCTGCGCAGCTGTGAGTCTGAGGTGGTAGTCTGCAGCACTGGGGCCCCTCAGGGCACTGTCCTCTCACCGTTTCTCTTCACCATCTACACCTCAGACTTCACACACGACACACACAGCTGTCACAGAAGAAGTTCTCCGACGACTCCGCCATCGTGGGCTGTGTGTCTGAGGGGAACGAACTGGAATATGGGTCGGTTATCAAGGACTTTGTCGACTGGTGTGAGTGCAACCACTTGTGCTTGAACACCAGTAAGACCAAGGAGATGGTACCTGTGCTAACACCAGTAAGACCAAGGAGATGGTACCTGTGCTAACACCAGTAAGACCAAGGAGATGGTAATCGACTTCAGGATAAAACCACTTTCCCACACGCTGCTGAACATCCAGGGGGAGGACATTGAGCTGGTGGACAGCTTCAAGTACCTGGGTGTTCACATAAACAATAAACTGGACTGGTCCCATACCACCAACGCTCTGCACAAGAAGGGCCAAAGTCGCCTCTTCCTTCTGAGGAGGCTGCGGTCCTTCTGAGGAGGCTGAGGTCCTTCTGAGGAGGCTGAGGTCCTTCGGAGTGAGCAGGCCTCTGCTCAGGACCTTTTATGACTCTGTGGTAGGCTCTGCCATACACTACGCTGCCGTGTGCTGGGCCCCGGGCAGCACAGAGCGGGACAGCCCCCTGGACTCTGTGGAGGAGGTGAGGGACAGGAGGGTGCTAGTCAAGCTCCTCCAGCAGACTGTTCCAGAGACGGGGCCGTAGTGATGGACGTAAAGCGCTTTGGGTGACCTTGGTCTGTAAAATGCGCTATATAAATAAACATTACTTACTCACTTACATATGCCTCAGCTTGAGTGTGTGTCCTGGCTTTGGTAATGGAGGAGTCTGCTGCAAGAACCGGGATGGTTCTTTGGATAAAAGCAGTTATGAGTAATAAGAAGGCCCAAGACCATGAAGACATGAAAAAAACCAGTGAAAGAACCTAAAAATTGATCCTGAAACACACGGGAAGCCAATGCAACAAATTTAAAACCGATGTAATAAAACTGTACTGTATTAAAAGTCAGGATCATATTCCTCCCCTAGCTGTAGGGGGTACACCTCTTCTTTTGTCATTTAAGTTTTTTAAAAGTATTTTTAATGAATTTTTATATGTAAATATTAGCATTTTAGCTCAATAGCTTCCAAGTCATGTGATCAATTGACTCGAAATCAGGACAGGATCATAGTCCTCCCCTAGCTGTAGGGGGTACACCTCTTTTTGAGTCATTTAAGTATTTTAAAGTATTTTTAATGAATTTTTATATGTAAATATTAGCATTTTAGCTCAATAGCTTCCAGGTCATGTGACCTATTGACTCCAAATCAGGTCAGGATCATAGTCCTCCACTAGCTGCAGGGGGTACACCTCTTTTTTGTCATTTAAGTATTTTTAAGTATTTTTAATGAATTTTTAAAGGCAAATATTAGCATTTTAGCTCAATAGCTTCCAGGTCATGTGACCTATTGACTCCAAATCAGGTCAGGATCATAGTCCTCCACTAGCTGCAGGGGGTACACCTCTCTTTTGTCATTTAAGTTTTTTAAGTATTTTTAATGAATTTTTAAATGCAAATATTAGCATTTTAGCTCAATAGCTTCAGGTCATGTGACCTATTGACTCCAAATCAGGTCAGGATCATAGTCCTCCCTAGCTGTAGGGGGTACACCTCTTCTTTTGTCATTTAAGTTTTTTTAAGAATTTTTAATGAATTTTTAAGGCAAATATTAGCATTTTAGCTCAATAGCTTCCAGGTCATGTGACCTATTGACTCCAAATCAGGTCAGGATCATAGTCCTCCACTAGCTGCAGGGGGTACACCTCTTTTATCATTAAAGTTTTTTAAGTATTTTAATGAATTTTTAAAGGCAAATATTAGCATTTTAGCTCAATAGCTTCCATTCATGTGACCTATTGACTCATTTTTAGCAGGTCAGGATCATAGTCCTCACTAGCTGCAGGGGGTACACCTCTTCTTTTGTCATTTAAGTTTTTTAAGTATTTTTAATGAATTTTTACATGCCAAATATTAGCATTTTAGCTCAATAGCTTCCAGGTCATGTGACCTATTGACTCCCAAATCAGGCTCAGGATCATAGTCCTGCCCTAGCTGCAGGGGGTACACCTCTTCTTTTGTCATTTAATTTTTTTAAGTATTTTTAATGAATTTTTACAATGCAAATATTAGCATTTTTAAGCTCAATAGCTTCCAGGTCATGTGATCATATTGACTCCAAATCAGGTCAGGATCTAGTCCTCATTAAGCTTACACAATCGTTTTTTGTCATTTAAGTTTTTTAAGTATTTTCAAATGTAAAGGCAAATAATTTTTCAATAGCTTCCAGGTCATGTTATTTACTCCAAATCAGGTCAGGACTCCTACCCGCCTTAGTCCTCCACTAGCTGCAGGGGGTACACCTCTTTTTTGTCATTTAAGTTTTTTAAGTATTTTTAATGAATTTTTTAAGGCAAATATAATAATGATAATAATAATAATACATTTTATTTATAATGCACTTTATATTTGACATCAAATCTCAAAGTGCTACAAACAGGAGCATAAATAAAAGCAAACACATAAAATCAGATAAAAGACTATAAAAAATTAGCAGTACGCTTTAGTAAAAAGATGGGTTTTGAATCCCTTTTTAAAATCAGCTTTAAATATTAGCATTTTAGCTCAATAGCTTCCAGGTCATGTGACCTTCGATTATGTGATAGCCTCTTCGTTTGTTATCTATACTTATTTAGCGCGTCATACACTTTTTCGGACCCAACTCGCCTACTCCGCGGCTTTAGGCGAACAGCAGCTCGCTATAGTTTTAAATAGGAAGAAGCGGGTATGTGATTGAATGAGCTGTGGCTATGATCAGTGCAAAGCACTGCATATTGAAGCATTGAGGACGTCGCGATGGATGAAGCAAAACTTATTGAAGCAATTGGAAAAAGGGGGAGAGAGAAAAGAACTCTTACATATCGGTGTGTGAGTGTGTGCTGTGTGTGTGTGTGTGTGTGTGGTGGGTGCGGAGAGAGCGCCTCGCAGGTAGAGGACGAGCAAGCCCGCGATCCAGATGGCGCCCTATTTCAAATGAATGGTTGTGCTCAGTGGCGCTTTGTGAACGGCATGGGGCTGTAAGAATTAGCGGAAGTCGCCTGGAACTCTCAAAGATCTATGGATGTCGCCTGTATTTGGGCATCGTCTGGTCCTCCCGGTTCTGTGCTGTGTTTTATCTCCCATTATGCGTTGCGTTAAAAACCACGCGTGTGTAGGCCTGTCTCGTATATTTTTTTTTGACTGGCCAAAAATTTCTTCTTAATTTATCTGAGAAACGATAATGATCTTTACACGGGTTTTTATTGCATAAGATTTAATAATACTGTAAAAACAATTGTAATAAATAACCTAGGAAAAGAACAATATTAGAGGTTGCACAAACAGAACAATAATTTAAAGTGCTTAAAATAGTATATTAAACTGAATAGCTTTGAGGTATCAAAACGAGAACATTTAAAGTGCTTTTTTTTTTTTTCAAATTTACAATATCTTGTATTGAGGTAGGCCCTACAAGTAAATTTTTATGTGTCTTAAAGAAATCAATTGTTTTACAGACCACCAGACATGGTGCCTTCCTTAGAAAATTATGAAATTCAAGAACAATATTTCACTTGGGACAACTGTATAACGTATATCTGCCTTGTTCAGAATAATAGTTTTAGCAATTGCGAGCGTGGTAAACAAATACATGTTATACCTTGTGTGGTTTTAAGGCAAGGTCCTCCTTTTTTCCCCCCCCCCCCCCCCCCACCCCGGGGTCTCTATGTTCCCTGCCTGAGAGGTCCTTAACCAACTTGTTAGACCTTCTGTGTGGGTTAAGGACCTCTCTGGGGTCACTATGTTACCTGCTGAGAGGTCCTTAAACACCAACATGTAAACCTTGTGTGGTTTGTTGGACCTCTAGTGGGTATCTTTGATCCTGCTGAGAGGTCTCCTTAAAACAAACATGGTTAAACTTGTGTGGTTTATAGGACATCCAGGGGGTTCTATGTTCCTGCTGAGAGGTCCTTAAACCAACCTATGTTATCCTTGTGTGGTTTAAGGACCTTCAGGTGGTCTCTAGGTTCCCTGCTGAGGTTCCTTAAACCAACATGTTAACCTTGTGTGGTTTAGGACCTCTCAGGGGTCTCTAATGTTCCCTGCTGGAGGAGGTCATTAAACCAACATCGTGAACCTTGTGTGGTTTAAGGACTCTCAGGGGTCTCTATGTTCCACGGCTGAGAGGTCCTTAAACCAACATGTTAACTTGTGTGGGTTAAGGACCTCTCAGGGGTCTCTTTGTTCCATTGCTTGTGCTGTAACATTCGTTCTGTACTCGTGCTTGTGCACAATTGCAATGTATTTTTTTGGAGATTAGGGAAACCTTTTTTGGTTATCACGACACCAAACCAAGGGATCGATGATGCTTCTAGTGCTTCTTACTGCAGATACTTTGTTAGTTCTGGTTGCTTGTTCGTCTCACGGGTACATGCCTCATCGTGTTTTGTGTCACACCGTTGGAACACTAACCTGCTCTTGTCGGAGATCTACCAATGTATTCTTTTTAGCACCTGAACGGCCCTCCACCCACTCCACCCCTGCTCCCCGTCCCCCTGTTCCGCTCAACTTCTGCTGTTCTCCATCTCGCAGCTGCATGCTTGTACACCGCTCTTGTGCATCTACATCCTCCTTTTTAGCACAGCTCCTCAAAAGCTCTACCTTGGTGTCCTGCAAACCTCATAAATCCTCCTAACTGCCTATGTGGTCTTGGATCACTAATGGTTGACTTTACTTAGACGACTTTGTATATTAGGAGAAGCAGTATTTATCTACATCACACGTGCTCGTGTTGGTCTTGATCTTTGTTGTGAGGTCTGTGTCCTTCTGGACTTGGTGCAAAAGTTCACCTTTGAGAGCTCCAGCACTGGCTTTATGAGGACACTGTGACATACTTCTCACCAGGGAAAGTATTCATGTGAAGTCTCAGCAACAGGCTTCAAGGCTGCATTTTATTGGACTCAGCCAGACACATCTTGCATGTTGGGTTGAGGTGGCAATGTTTTCTATCTCCACTAGGATTCTTTTTATGATCATAGATGGCAGCTCGCTCCAGTACTCTTTTGTTATTTCTTTTTTTTGTTCCTTTTTCTTTATGTCTATCATATTTTGTTTACTGCCCCTATCTGGTGGCCACATCCGTAAGACAGGAAAGCATGTTGTACATCACATTTATGTTGTAATGAATTTGTTCTATTTATCTTAAGAAGTTCTATGTTATATATTGAGGCGATTTATACTTTTTATCAGACTGTAAATTAGACATAGTTAATTCTTTTTAGTTTTTAATGTATATATATTAACAATGTGTATCAAATGTAAAAAAATTGCCATTTTTAAACTAATCTCACCAGTACTAGTGTGTGCTGAGGGTGGGGCCAGGCTTCAGTCTGTATGCTTCTTGAGACGGGCACGGTGGCTGAGTGGTTAGACTCTCGCCTCTAGCAAGAAGGTCTGGGTTCGAATCCGGTCGGTCCAGGGGCCTTCTGAGTGGAGTTGCATGTTCTCCCCGTGTCTGCGTATGGTTTCCTCGGTTACTCCGGTTTCCCCTACCACTAAAAATTTGTCATTAGTTATGGCTTGTGCCTCCTTTACTGCACCTTACATCTCTTGTGGAGTGAGCAGAACAATTGCCAAAAATAAAAATTATCAATTGTAAACCGCTTTGAGACTCAGATCTGCAGTGAAAAGGCGTATTTAATTAAAGGATTACTAATTGAGATCCCTACTCTTTATCCAGCTCCGGTTGAAGATGGTTCACATGATTCTACTGAGTCCACACGCTCGCGACGTGCGTTCTTTTTCTGCGTTTTAGGCATTTTGTGATAGCCAAATGCTGATTGTGGACCAAAACAATTGAGCACGGCCAGCCAAGATTGAGTATTGCTGCACTCGATTTAGCACCATTGTCATAGTTAATGAACGAGAGTCTTCTTTCACTGCAGTCCCATTCAGCCAGTGCATTTAATGTTTTCGCCAGAGACAAGCAAGCAGTGTGTTCTCAGGCACATATCTTGTTTTAAACATTTCGAGTGCCCAAAGACCAGTCCTCCGTAATGTAAGGCTACTGTGAGGCTCATATATGGGGTCATGTTAGAGGCTGGACCACATAATTCTGTCGTTGCGGAGAAGAATTGTAACATGTCTTTATGTCATGCTGAACTCCACTTTTTGACTTTGTTGTACCACGCAGGTATTGGCAGTTTCAGAAATGTACGTCTTCTCTTTGGTAACTCGTATTGTTTATCATAAGTCCCGCAGATGTCTCTAAACTGGGTTTATCCACAGTGTTATATGGCAAATCTCTTTTGGAAGTAGTGTGATACGTCTGTTTGTGAGGGTGCAGCCATTTTTACGCTCTCACGTTCTCTACTTTGTCTCCTGGCAAAAAAATCTTCTACGTAAAGGCTGTCTACCACGACGATGGTCCTGCCTGTTCACATAGCAAGCCATTTTCTCCCAGCTGTGCATAAACACTTGGGTGGTTATGCTTCAGATGCGCTTGAGGTTTGTGGTGTTTCCAGTCTTTGTTGCGACAAACTTTTTGCAAAGACGACATACCTGGCTGATTCAGATTGCTGGGCTCCACACGTGCGTTCGGCTTGTAGCCGAAATGTTCCCATACTGGCGGCTGTTGATCCGGGCTTCTTGATCAGTGCTTGTTCCGCGACATTTGATTGAACTGAGTTTTCCCTAAGGCTCGCTTCTAGACACGCTCCTTGAGTTTACGTCACACTACGGCTACTATGTCCCAGTGCTTCCTCGCGCTTTCGGCTTGGGCGATGACGTAAGGCGTATAGCTGGCGCACGCAAATGCAGCTGGCGCACATTTATCGTGTCTCAAATGTTATTGTGCATGTTTATATTATCGAAACGTTTAACGAACATAGTTATTATATCGTGACAGGCTCACGTGGACGGATGACATGCGAGGCAGTGGACGCATTCCTTTCACCCTAATGGAGATACGGACGCGGATCTCGTCCAAACATGTACGTTTCTTCTCCGTCTCCGTTTTTTCCCATGAGGGTGAATGGAAGTGGTATCCACTGCCCTCCAACTTCCGGATTCTATCATCGGGAGGGGGCAACGGATCGCTTACGGACGAAATAGAAAAACATTTCCTATTTGTTCCGTCGACGCGTGTTAGGTTTTTGGTGGAGGTGGGTGTGCAGCTGGTTTGGTGTCGTTTTCCTTTGAAATTACAATGAATATTTATATATTAATATATTTACAAACAATTTATTAATACTTGTATTGTATCTGCTGTTGTCTGGTTATAAGTGTTTGTTTATGACCAATGATTATTAAAACAAAAGTGTAATTTTTTCAGGTATTAATTTAAATAATTGTTTTTCGATGTTCTTAACTTCTTACCTATTTATCTTTAGCGTAATGTTTATTTCTTTACATACACCTCGCCTCACTTTTTTTCTCTTGCTCTGTTACCCCGTGGACACTTGCTCTGTCCCCTTGGACTCTTGACTCTGTCCATTGGACACTGCTGTGTCCCCTTGGACACTTGCTCTGTCCACCTTTGAGAAACATTGATGTGATCCCCTTGGGTCACTTGCTCTGTCCCCATTCGGACATATTGCTCTGTCCCATTGGACAACTTGCTCTGTCCCACTTGGACACTGATGTGTCCCATTGGACACTTGCTGTGTCCCACTTGTGTCACTTGCTATGTCACTTGGACTCTTGTGTGTCCCCTTGCCTCTCTCCTCACGCTGTGCGTCCCATACACACTCACACAACACACAATTACCCACAGAGCTACAGGCACTTATGAGGTGGCAGATTACATGGGATATGTTGGTGTCTTTTCTCTCTCCCATTTTTCCAATTGAGTCAATAAGTTCAGTCCACTAGTACGTTTTTCGGACGTCCCGACGGTCAGCAGCCAACGCTCGTCAACGGAGACTCTGCCGTGGTGTCCTGACCTCACCGTGGCCTTACCTCCAATAAGCACGTTCTTCTTTAGTGGAGACGAGCGAACAGAAATGTTTTCAATCTACTCTGTTTTCACAGGAGAAGCTCCTCATGACTGATTTTAAGGGGAAGGAGGTTACCCATTTGTTTTCTTAAACTGGTCTGAACATACGTATCTAGCACTATTCATTTGTTAAAATTATGTGTGTTCTGTCTCAGGTTCAGAAGGGTATTTCTTGCTTAATATAGAGCCTTTAATTGGCTCGGATTCACATTTGTCTCGTGTTTAGTGGGCTATTGTTATATACAACAGGGTAAAAAACATGGTCTAATTAGTATCATGTTAATTTGTTAACTGGCTTAGTGCGTGTATTTTCTCAATTTATTTTTATTTACAATTGCAATGGGCCGTCTTGGTCTTTTGTTGTTGGTGTGGTTGGGGCTTATTCTATAATAATAATTCTAATCCTTTTTTTGACTGACAGTTAGTATTTATCACTAAATTTGAAATGTGCAGTTTGTTTATGAAAGTAGCTGTCTATATAGCAAACTACTTTTGACAGAATTTTGTAACTTTGCTTGCTGCATTTTTATGGGGTGTAGTTCTGTAAAGTGAAGTGAATTTTATGTTAGAGTAGAGTTAGGCTCAACTGCATAAATAAATGTAGCTTGCCCCATCATGGAGTTTATGTAGTCACATGGTGGATGGAGCTGTGCTTAACAGGGATCTGCGAGGCGTGTGATAGGTGAGTCTGAGGATTTGTGTTTTTCTTTTCTTTTAGACAGGTATGTGCAAGCAAGATTAGTTATTATTAGCGGTAATTATGGAACTTTTTGTATTCTTGTGTTCTTTTGGTCTGTACTGTATATGCACTGTGTTAGCTTGTTCAGTATGCGCTAGCGTCTGAGGGGAGGGGACTGCGAGCGTGTTGATATGGAGAGACCATGAGGATTTGTGTTTTATTCTTTTTTTATAACAGAATGCAGATAAAGTCTACCAGTGATCCTAAATGTGCCGTCGTGGTGCTTAATCTGCCAGCGGCATCCCTATGTCAGACTGTACATTTCCCTAGTTCTGTTTCTAAAGCTAATTGTATGACGTCATAGTTTATATCTGTCCATAGCCACATGAACAGGAACCCAGGACGGAGCTGTAGACCAGGACTGAGGCGTAGACTCCAGGGACTGAGGCTCAGACCCACAGGACTGGTGGCTTGCAGACCCAGGACTGAGGCTGTAGACACAGGCCTGAGGCTGTTGGACCAGGACTGTGGCTCTGTATGACCCTGGGTAATGTGGCGGTAGGGACCCAGGACTGAGGTGTAGACCAAGGACTGTGGCTGTAGGACCCGCGGACTGAGGCAGCTGACCAGGATTGAGGGCTGCAGACCAGGATGGGCTGCAGACCCAGGGTCTGAGCTGTAGACCCAGGACTGTGGCTCTAGACCCAGGACTGTGGCTGTGACCAGGACTGAGGATCGTTGTAGAAGTGGCTCCTATACAGGGGTGGGGGTGTGCCCATGGGTCGGGAGACCAGCTTTATTGGCAGAACAGATGCTTTGATGTTGAAAGAGGAATCAATTTCATTTCTCTATCTAACACCTTCTAACATATTTGAATTATCTGTCGTTGTTGTGTTTGTTGCAGGATCTACAAAGTACAATCTTCAGATTTGGGTTCACCTGTGTTCAGTGTGGTAAGTCTGCAGCTCTGCTTTGAGCTAATGAGACTCCAAACAGACTCACATGGAGGTAATCCATGACGAGTGTGATCTGTGTTGGAACATGTTTTACTACAAAACAAATATCTCAAGGTCCACAACAGAATCCACACCTGGAGAAAAACCCTTCTGCCTGATACGTTTGTGATTCAGAGTTTTAGACAATAGGGTTACTCTCAAGGTTCATACCAGAGGATCCACACAGGAGAGAAACCTTTGAGTGTGGACCAGGGTGAAAAAACAATTTAGGTCCAAAAGCTGCTCTCTCTACATCAGCATGTCCACACAGGAGAGAGACCTCACCAATGTGACCAGTGTGAAAGACCTTTCTACATGTTTATCTCTTCCTCACTTGATCACTACAGAATCCACACTGGAGATAAACCTTTCGGTATGTGGGGTCTGTGGGTTAGGCCGTTTTCTAATCTTCAAAATTACCAAAGAACATGAGAGATATCCACTAAGGAGAGAAATCCTTCAGCTGGACCGTTGTGCGTCTGTGTTTTTCTCGGAGTGATCATCTCAAAGTGCATCAGAGATCCACACTGGAGGAAAAGCCATTTGCAGTGGACTTCTGCAGTAAAACTTTTAAAAATCCAGCTACTGATGAGCAAACGTCACCATTCGGTGCCACTCTGGAGAGAAGCGTACGAGTGTGACCAGTGTGGAACATGTTTTAACGAAAGAGGTATTCTTAACAAGCAACAAAAGATTTCAACACTGGAGAGTAAACCTTCAGCTGCGACGAGTGTGGTCTGGTTTTTCACTCTGAGTGGTCTTCTCAATGTGCATCAGAGGATCCACATCTGGTGTGTAACCATTTGTCTTATGTGAAAAGTGCGAAAAAGTCTTTTACTAATGGTACATCTCTACTAAACACATAAAACCTGTAGAGAAGCAGGTCTGATGCATCTGGGAACAAAGTGAAGGAGACAGAGTGAGGCTGAATCATGTGAACACAGGTCAGACTCTAAGGATCTCACTTCAAGTCTTTACTCATGGTTTGGGAAAGAACTCATTCTGTGCAGTTTTTCATTTTCATGTTTGACTTTCTGTTCCTTAAGGAGCGTTCAGACCAAAAGCTTCAAAATAGCTTTTGACGCGCTTCAACTGACGCCGGGATAGTTTTGTCCTTTTGGTGCTTGAAGCTTTTGTCGCGAGTGACGAGCCTGATCGCGTGGGGAGGTGCTTCTCTGTTGCCTGTAGTCAGGACAGCGGTGGATTTTTCCAATTGTAGCTGCGGTGCCTTTTATTTGTTATATAAGCAAAATAACGTTGTTTGAGGGCTTAACAAAAACATGTTCTGGGTCACCATCAGACTTGAGAGGCTGCAGTGTTTGCAGAGTTCCGTCATTTACGCAGGAGCTGCACGTACGGTGAGTTTCGCTTTCAGCGGTACTTCCGCATGTCACTGCCCTGTCTGAGTGATCTTAAACCACGGCCGCTCGCCTCTCCCCGCTCTACTCATGCACTCTCCCCGGCTCTCTATCGCCTCTCCATGCCTCTCCCGGCTTACTCGCCCGCCGGAGCTGCCTTGCTCTGAGCCAGAATTAATCGTCTGCCTTTTCTTTATTTTTATTAAAACTACGTTTTATACACAGCATGGGGACACAATGATTTTGTTAGCTCAGAATGTTACTAATATACATTAATTATTAATATTTACATTATTGACCAATAAAACTGCAGCAGCATGGACTTTCTACTTCATGTCTGAGGTCAGACCTCGGCTGCTGCTGCTCCTCGTCTCCTGATTGGTGAAGCCCGCGTCAAGCTTCAAAAGATCAGATTTGCTCTGCTTCGGCGTCAAAGGGATTGTTTGTTAAACGCGAGGTTTCGCGAGTCAAAGCTCAAGTGAGCGGCGTATAGTTCGCGCGGCCTCTTGAAGCTTTTGACAGCGAGTCTAGTGTGTTTTTGTTTTGGTCTCTCCCCATCTTTCTTTCCAAGAGCATGTGTGAGACAGGGGGCGTGGCCGGTCTCTGCTGGGCTGCTGACGAGACACACCTGCATCCACTCACTCCACTCTACTCAGTATATAAACCTGGTCTACTCATCACTCCTCTGCCAGATAATTCCGTCTCATCGATCCTGTGCTCGTCCAGTCCTCATGTCTCTGCTCTGCTCTTCGGCCGGCCTGCTCCCTGTCTCCACTGCTCCAACCGTTTTTGAGTATTTTTGTATTTTTGGTTATTAAAGACTTTTGTTAAACTGCTTTGGCCTCCCTCTGCTTTGGGGTTCGAAGACTAAACCTTAACAGAATTTTCTGGCCAACATGAACCCCGCAGAGGCCGAGAGACTTAACCCAGCGCTGTTTGAGGCTGAGAAAGCCATTAAGGCTCTCGCTGCACAAGGTGCTTTGGTGAGACAACATGGCCAAGCCATTTCATCAGTAATGGAGTCGATAAGGGACCTCACTGCTGGAATTCATCAACTCGGAAATCGACTTAATGATGTTTCAATTCAGCTTACAGCCATGGATGCTAATCAAGCTCAAGCTCCAGACTCCGCCCAGTCCTCAGCACCTGCCCCGCTGCCACCTGCTCCGGTCCAGCTTCAGTCTGCACAATTTCGTGAGCCCTTCATCCCCACTCCCAACAGATATTCAGGAGAGTTAGGCATATGTAAGCAATTCCTTCACCAGTGTATGTTAGTTTTCACACAACAGCCCTACACGTACTCAACCGAAGAGTCCAAAGTAGCCTTTATCATGAGTCTACTTTCTGGCAAGGCCTTAGCTTGGGCAGTAGCGTTAGCTAATGCTAGTTCTCCTGTCTGTAACACCTTAGACACGTTTACAGCAGAAATGTTGAAGGTGTTTGATCACCCACTTCAGGGTGAGGAGGCTAGCCACAGGCTTTTGTCTTTGAGTCAGGGTTCTGGGTCAGTATCTACATATTCTATTGAGTTTCGGATTTTAGCTGCAGAATCTGGGTGGAACAATAAAGCCTTACAGGGCATCTTTTTCTGGGGGCTTGGCGAAGAGGTTAAAGACCAACTAGCAGCAAGAGACGAGACAGCGACTCTAGAAGAGCTTATTGCGTTATCGATTAGGCTAGATAATCGCCTCCGTGAGAGACGTAGGGAAAGAACAGTCAGGCACAGTGCCCATATCCCTCGTACCCACTCCAGCTCTCCAGTTCACTTCTCAGTGAATCCTGTTCCTCGAGCCACTGCCCCTTCCGGAGAACCCAGAGCCGGGACGACAAAGGAGCCCATGCGGCTTGGAAGGATGCACTTGACCCAAGAGGAGCGCCAGCGTCGTCTCAACCAGGGTCTCTGCATGTACTGTGGTCAAGCGGGTCACACTCTGTTCAACTGCCCGACTCGGCCAAAACACCAGGCTCGCCAGCCGCAGGGGGGGGCACTGGTGAGCCGTACTCCTGTCGACCCCCCTTCGAAGCGCATTCAGCTCAAAGGTACTATTTCATTCAGTTCCACTTCGGTCCCGGTTCAGGCTTTAGTCGACTCCGGTGCAGATGATAATTTCATTGACTCTGAGTTTGTGTCCCAGGCCAAAATCCCCAAAGAGGCCCTCTCAGATCCCAAGAGAGTTTTTGCTTTAGATGGTAAGCTACTAGCTCTCATTACTCACCGTACTGTCCCTGTATCCCTCTTGGTTTCAGGCAACCATTGTGAGTTAATCTCCCTGTTGGTTGTGACCTCTCCATCAAACCAAATAGTCTTGGGCCTCCCCTGGCTCAAGCTTCACAATCCTCACATTGACTGGTCCACTCAATCAGTTCTCAACTGGAGTGTATTTTGCCACTCCCATTGTCTCCATTCTGCTGTTCCGGCTATCTCTCGGACTACTTCTTCCTCAAGGCCTGTGGACCTGTCTCTAGTGCCCCCGGAGTATCGTGACATCAAAGAAGTCTTCTCTAAGGATCGTGCAACTTCTTTGCCCCCACACAGGCCTTATGACTGTTCCATTGAACTGATTCCTGGGACTCCGTCACCTACCCGTAAACTGTATAATCTCTCCAATCCAGAGAGGGAGGCAATGGAGACTTACATCACAGAGAGCCTAGCGGCTGGACTTATTCGTCCTTCCTCCTCACCTGTAGGGGCAGGTTTCTTTTTTGTTGCCAAGAAAGACAAGACCCTTCGCCCGTGTATTGATTTTAGAGGTTTGAATGACATTACTATAAAGAACAAGTACCCGCTTCCACTCATAGACTCAGCCTTCAGCTCTTTAAATCATCATGCCACAGTGTTTACTAAACTTGATCTACGTAATGCTTATCATTTGGTGAGAATTAAAGAGGGGGATGAGTGGAAGACGGCGTTTAACACTCCTTTAGGACATTTTGAATATTTAGTCATGCCTTTTGGTCTTAATAATGCTCCTGCTGTTTTCCAGGCCCTTATGATGTTTTGCGGGATATGCTCAACAGATTTGTGTTTGTATATCTCGATGATATTTTGATTTTCTCTCGCAACATGACTGAACATGTCCAGCATGTTAAACTTGTGTTACAGAGGTTATTGGAAAACAGACTTTATGTTAAGGCTGAGAAATGTGAGTTCAACAAGCCTTCTGTTAGTTTTTTAGGTTTCATTATTGGGAAGGGGCAAATTAAGTCTGATCCTGCTAAGATAAAAGCAGTAGCTGAGTGGCCTACTCCCACTGATAGGAAGCAACTGCAAAGATTCCGTGGGTTTGCTAACTTTTACCGCAGGTTTATCCGCAATTACAGTAGTGTGGTCTCCCCACTCACTAAACTTACCTCTGTTAAGGTTCCATTTTCCTGGTCTCCTGAAGTAGATCGGGCTTATGTTAGATTGAAGAATCTGTTTTGTTCCGCTCCTGTTCTGTGCCATCCTGATCCCTCAGCTCAGTTCGTGGTAGAGGTGGACGCATCAGACACTGGTGTTGGAGCTGTTCTCTCTCAACGCTCTACTTCTGATCAGAAGCTGCACCCCTGCGCGTTTTTCTCACGCCAGCTTTCACCTGCTGAGAGAAACTATGACGTGGGGAACCGGGAGCTGCTGGCTATTGTCCTTGCGCTCAAGGAGTGGAGGCATTGGCTTGAGGGTGCATCGCAACCATTCCTGGTATGGTCTGACCACAAGAACCTATCCTACCTTCGCTCTGCTCGCAGGCTTAATTCCCGTCAGGCTCGGTGGGCCCTCTTCCTGGGTCGCTTCAATTTCACACTGACTTACAGACCGGGATCCAGGAATATTAAGCCTGATGCTCTGTCCCGCCAATTCTCCGCCGTGACCACTTCTGACTCCAGTGAGGACACCATCCTACCCTCTTCATGCGTGGTAGGAGCTGCCTCTTGGGACGTAGAGAGGGTGGTGCAGGAGGCCCAACAGAACCTTCAGGTCCCAGCTGAGTGCCCTTCTGGTCTCCTGTTTGTGCCTCCTTCTGCCCGCTCTGTTGTGCTCCAGTGGGGTCATGGCTCTAAAGTGGCCTGCCATCCTGGAGTTCATCGCACCCTCTCACTGCTCAAGCAGCGCTTCTGGTGGCCTTCCATGACCACGGACACTAGGGAGTTTGTATCGGCCTGCTCTGTCTGTGCCCGCGGCAAGGCATCCCACCGTCCTCCTGCCGGTCTGCTCCGTCCTCTGCCCATTCCACACCGTCCCTGGTCGCACATCGCGGTGGACTTTGTTACCGGTCTACCACCGTCTGAAGGTAATACTACTATTTTGACAATCGTGGACCGTTTCTCTAAGTCAGCGCATTTTGTTCCCCTCACTAAACTCCCCTCAGCGCTTGAAACAGCAAATCTCCTGGTACAACATGTTTTCAGGCTACATGGGATTCCCCAGGACGTTGTCTCCGACCGGGGTCCTCAGTTTTGTTCCCAGGTGTGGCGGGCTTTCTGCCGGGCAGTTGGGGCGAATGCGAGTCTGTCATCGGGGTATCATCCTCAGACTAATGGCCAGACAGAGCGGGCTAACCAGGACCTTGAGGCTGCCCTTCGTTGTGTCTCAGCTGCTCATCCTGCTTCCTGGTCCACTTTTCTACCCTGGATTAAGTATTCTCACAACACACTGACCTCCTCCGCCACGGGTATGTCACCATTCATGGTCTGTTACGGTTATCAGCCTCCCCTATTCCAAACTCAGGAGAAGGAAGTGAGAGTACCTTCGATCCAGTTCCACCTCAGGAGGGCACGCAGGATATGGCACGAGGTCCGGGCCGCGCTTTCTCGCACGGCGGAGCGGAATCGCAGGCTGGCAGATCGTCGTCGCGTCCCAGCGCCTGACTACAAGCCGGGGCAGCGGGTCTGGTTGTCCACCAGGGATATCCCACTGCAGTGTGAGTCGAGGAAGCTCTCTCCGAGGTACATTGGTCCTTTTGAGATTGACTGTGTTCTCAACCCCACGGTAGTCAAGCTGAAGCTCCCTGCCTCATTGAATGTGCACCCCTCTTTTCACGTGTCCCTCCTTAAGCCTGTCTCTCACAGTGACTTGAGCCCTCCGGCCGTTCCCCCTCCGCCCCCCCGGGTCGTTGATGATCACCCGGCCTACACGGTGCGTGGGCTCTTGGACGTTCGGCGCCGGGGCCGTGGTTTGCAGTACCTGGTGGACTGGGAGGGGTATGGCCCCGAGGAGCGCTCGTGGGTGTCTCGTTCCTTGATCTTGGAGTCTGGTCTCCTGCGGGACTTCTATGCCCGGCATCCTAACAAGCCCGGCGGGCCGCCGGGTGGCGGCCTTTGAGGGGGGGGTACTGTCATGGTTCTGTTTGTTTTGGTCTCTCCCCATCTTTCTTTCCAGAGCATGTGTGAGACAGGGGGCGTGGCCGGTCTCTGCTGGGCTGCTGACGAGACACACCTGCATCCACTCACTCCACTCTACTCGGTATATAAACCTGGTCTACTCATCACTCCTCTGCCAGAAAATTCCGTCTCATCGATCCTGTGCTCGTCCAGTCCTCATGTCTCTGCTCTGCTCTTCGGCCGGCCTGCTCCCTGTCTCCACTGCTCCAACCGTTTTTGAGTATTTTTGTATTTTTGGTTATTAAAGACTTTTGTTAAACTGCTTTGGCCTCCCTCTGCTTTGGGGTTCGAAGACTAAACCTTAACAAAGCCTTCCTAAAGCAACCATGTATTTTTGAATTTAGCAGCTCCTTGACAACTTGATCCACCTTAGTGTACTGTTTAATGCAATAAATAACTGCATGTGACTGTTCTCCATTCCTGCCTGCTCTGCCTATTTCCTGCACAATTGCTTCAATGTCCTCTGGAACGCCATACATAACCACATGGGAAATATTAGGAAAATTCAAACCCATTCCAAGGGCCGTAGTTGCAACTACAACTTTACAGTTGCCTTCTCCGCTCAAAGAAGACAGCACTCGGGTCTTATTTTGTGGTAGTGTTTTGCTGTGAAACATCCTAATAATCATATTGTCTGCTTGGTGCATAGGATCTCTCCCCACCCAGCAATCTTCATCCAGTTCAGCTTTTAGGTAGCAAAAGACTCTTCCAACCTCTTTTATAGTCCGACAGTAAATAAGAACAGGGGACATGGTAATTCCCATTTCTTTGACTTCCTGTACTATCCAGTCCATGCAGTCCAGGTGAGGTCCACGAATATGGGTCAATCCAAGTCTAATGTTGGACCTGTTTGGGCTTTCTATCAGAGTCACTGCCTTTTCTAGATGAAGCTGCTTTATCACTCTGGCTCTTGACTGGACATCTGCAGAAGCGGTTAGGGCCATAATAGGTGTCCCTGTAACACACATTTATAATTACATTAATAAACTGCAATATTTAATTGAAAACAAAAATGTGTATGCGTTATATTTTTGCACCCAAAAATAAATAAACATCTCAAATAGGCACTGATTACATAACAAACCTGCTTTGACAATGGACCGCAATTCTCCAAGTCTAGCAAAACACTCTCTGAAGGCACTTTGTCCTTTCTCGGCAAGTCCCCTATAGGAAAAACACACGCAGAATAAAGCATTAGCATATTGTGGTGAATGAGTTGGAGCAAAAAGTAATTTCTAACAACATCACACTCTTAACACTTATTGATGTTTTAGTTACGCACAGTTACAAAAGAAAAGCTTACCATTTGTAAGTGAGGTGTACTTCATCGACTACAATGCCGACCAGCTCCTGCTGGTTAGACAACAGGCGTCTCCATTTCTCGTTCAGGAGCCATGCCTCTGGGCTACCAAACAACAACTCCGCTTTGCCTCTGAAAATCTCCTCGTCACTATTTACTCCAATCTGCATTGCGGTAACTCGGTTACTTGCTGCTCCATGAGCGCAAGCAGAGGAGACACCACGACCACAACAGGATTTTTGTATAATGACATCTTTTTTGCAACAAGCGGAGCCAACTGATATATTAAACTCTTCCCAAAGCCAGTAGGAAGCAATGCAAAAACATCTTCTTTTGAAAGAAAGGCTTCCAGTGCTGTTAACTGTTGGGGTTTTAATGACTTGATGTGATTTAGGTAATTTAAAACCGAATTTACCGCTGAGTTGAACAAACTTTCATCTCTCTCGTGTGCCATCTCTATTGTTATTGAGGGGACTTCCGCCGCGCAAGAGTGACGTTGCTCGCTAACAACACGTCACGGCAAATAAACGATTCAGATTGGTCGTGAACGGATTAATTTTGCGGAAGGCGCGAGCGTTGACTGGGTGACCAGACTGATCCCCCGCTGGATAAAAAAATACAGAGGGGAATCATTCTGGTCTCACCAGGCTAGTTCACATACACTAGACTACCATTTGGTGTGGCTTTGGCTCCAGCCATCTTTCAAAGGACAATGGAGAGTCTATTAAATGGGCTTCCGCTCGTATCTGTCTATTTGGACGATAATTTGGAGTGGGGTAAATGAAGCGGATCATTTACATAATCTGAATACTGTGTTGACGAGGCTGAAGGAGGCGGGGCTTGCTCTCTGGAGGAGCAAGTGTACCTTTATGCAGAATGAAGTGGAGTACCTCGGGTACAGAGTTGACAGGGATTACATCCTCTGGATAAAAAAGTCAAAGCAATCCAAGATGCTCCTGCTCCTACAAATGTAACTGAGTTGAAATTGTTTTTGGGGTTGCTAAATTATTACAAGTTCCTGACAAATCTGGCAACATAGTTTGCTCCTTTACACAAACTGCTAAGACAGGATGTTTGGTGGAAATGGAGCAAAAAACAAGAACAAGCGTTTCAAAATGCTACAGACATGTTGAACACAACTGATGTTTTGATTCATTACTCAGCTGACCGTGAGCTGTTTATCATGTGAAGCTTCACCTTATGGAGTAGGTGCGGTTGTCCCACCCTGTGTGAGGTTCTTTTTGATCCGTTTAAAATACCACTGTTATATAAAAGGACAAGTTAAAGCAGGTGTACAAGTTTTAAAAAAGGATAATAAAATGTCTTAAAAATCCAGCCTGTGCTAAAACACAAATAAAAGTCAGTTTAAAAAAATACTGAAATCAGGAGCTAAAATTATGGACCGCTGTCTGTCTCGGGAAGACTGCGCGCGTGTCCCCGCCTCCCACCGGTATGGTCCCTCGGTATGGTCCCTCGGTATGGTCCCTCGGTATGGTCTGTCTTTGGTCTCTTCAGATTGAATTAAGGTCTGGGGTTTGGGGAACTTTCCTTGCCTGGTTTTCTTTGTGTGTAATTGCTCATCTTTTGATGCAGAGTCAAGCAGTATGTTTTTTTTTCAGTACAACCTGGGGTTTTAGAATATTCATATTGTAAAGCTGACATATCAATTATATAAAAAAATTTAATCATAAAGACAAAGAAAAAAATGAAACGGAAAATCAATTTCACAAACATGAAAAAACACAATGAAATGCTATAGACAACTGTTTCAACTGCATAGAAATGATATTAATGGTCTTGGGGATAATGGGGGAAAAAATTGAACAAGATTCAAAATTCCTGAAGCAGTTTGAGGCTGGGGTTTCTTCAGTATCACAGCTGTAAAATACGTAACACAAAAGAAACTAAGAAAAAAAAAAAAAAAACCTTAAAAAAAACCTACTTATGTATACTAATTTATAACAAAAAAAAAAAATGTGTCCACTCACCTTTGGCCCTCCGCGGGCGGTTATCCCTCTCCGCCTCTATATATATATATATATATATATATATATATATATATATATATATATATGTATGTATGTATGTATGTATATATGTATATATATATGTATATATATATGTATATATATGTATATACGTATATATATATATATATATATATATATATATATATATATAATGTGTGTATATATATATATGTATGTATGTATGTATGTGTGTGTGTGTGTGTGTGTGTGTGTGTGTGTGTGTGTGTGTGTGTGTGTGTGTGTGTGTGTGTGTATATATGTATATATATGTATATATATGTGTATATATGTGTATATATGTGTATATATGTGTATATATGTGTATATCTATATATCTATATATCTATATATCTATATATCTATATATCTATATATCTATATATCTATATATCTATATATCTATATATCTATATATGTATATGCACGTATATATGTATATGCACGTATATATGTATGTGTATATGTATATATGTGTATATATATATGTATATGTGTATATATATATGTATATACATATATGTATATGTATATATATATATGTATATGTATATATATATATGTATATGTGTATATATATGTATATGTATATATGTATATGTATATATATATATATATATGTATGTATATATATATATATGTATATGTATATACATATATATATATATACACATACATATATATCGGTGACAATGCCACCGTCTTTTAGGGTTAATGTATGGCGCCAGATTTACGCCAAAAGTCCACACGCGCAATTAAAACATACACACGCAGCTTTATGTAATTCACACGCGCAGCTTTATGTAATTCACACGCGCAGCTTTATGTAATTCACACGCGCCTAAACTACTCTCCACGAGCACATTTCACACCACACCCGCGCGCAGACTCAGTACTACGAGCCACAATACACGCGTGTGCGTGACTTGCCTTCTCCCCGCTCGTGGTCTGTGTTCTGCGCGCGTTGAACACTTTTGCCATCTTTTCTACACACGCGTGAAATACTTTAGTCGCTTGGGGGCGGGGCCAGTGAAAGGTAAACAGCCCACTGCAGCTTGGAGATGGAATGTATATGCATAGAAAGCCTATGATTAATCCATAGACTGTATATATTTTTTCTAACCCTAACTGGGCTGGCTATTGTAGTCTTTAACGTGGTATGTACACTCTTGTGGACACCCTATGGGCTTACACCAGGACGTGTTTAGTTCGTAAATGTTGAATATTCTCTCCTAATAACCTCATTAGCCTATGTTGCCGCAAGGTTAGCCAGCTACATCCCGGGACCTTCGTCATCGCTGTACGTTGTTTTACACTGAATACAATACACAATACAATTTATTCTTGTATAGCCCTAGGTCACAACAGAAGTCATCTCAGAGGACTTAACAAAACCATTGAAATCACCAACACAGATCAGAGAATCAACAGTTAAAACACATGAAGAATATAAAGCACACACAGAAGAAAATGTCCATACATGTTGTAGAATGCTAAAGTGTCCTGATCATCACCAATCCTTTCTGTTGGACACTAACTGTCCAACAAGACCCTCCTGCATCGACAAGGAACAACTCTTCCAAAACCCAGTAGGAAAAAGTGAGAAACCTTTTGAGAAAGGGATCCGCTGCTCCGGACGGACAGGCTAATGATCTAGGACCTAAGCTAGCTACAGAACGTGGACCAGTGGCCGCTGAACGTGGACAGGTCCGGTGCAGGACTGAAGCACTCCCAGGCGGGTCGGGCGGGGCAGTCCGCAGGTGTAGATGGAGGAGGCCAGGCTCAGAGATCCCGTCATCGTACCATGAAACAGACAATGGGACAACGGGTGAATAGTAAGGAAAAAACTACAGTCAAAATCCTAATAATGCTAAACAGATAAAGTAGGAAGGAGGAGAGGATAGTGCTCAAGTTACCATAGTTCTCCAGCAGGGGGCTCCCTATGCAGCTTGACTGACACTCTGAGGAGTTTAGCCTTCCCTGAATCTTACCTTCCTAGCCATATGCTAAACTAAAGAGGACTGTTTTAAACCTAGCCTTGAATAAAGAGAGCGTATCTGAAAGGAGGTGAGACAGCAGCAGCCACGGCTAGGCTAGTCTAGGTTACAGCACCAAGATTCATGGATTGCACACCAGGTGTGCAAACCAAAGGAGCTTGATAGCTAAATGCTCCGCCGCCAACGGTGATTTTGCTTTGTTAATTAATGCTTTGTCAGAATCATGTCAGGACCATTATCAAAGTTTAATAAAACTGTCTGAGTTATTTGTTGGCTTTTTATTTGCATAATTATAGCGGTTTGACCTAATGAGTCTATGCTAGCTAGCAATAAATCTGTCAGTCCATAAACCCAAATATACAAAATGTGTACATAAACTTTTGAAACAAATGACCTATCTGAATCGTTAAAATTGCTAAATAGTAGTAAATTTCATTTGATTTCATGTATTTTTATTAAAATGAACTAAACATTGGGGCTAAGCTGTTTCGACCTGTCATAATTGGCTTCTGTACCTGTACTGTTTTTGCTAGTTTAGGATGGCTATCATCCCTACACACTACACAGAACCCCTGAATAGTTCTGATCGTGCAGGTTATCTTCATAAATTGGTCCTCTGCGATGGGCACCAGTGCCTGATCCATACACACTGCAAACCAGCAAGATGTAAGACATCATTTGGTCAGACTTTGTTTGCAGTTAAAGAGCCATAGCTCTGGAACATTTTACCTGCCAAACTGAAATCTCTAATATTTTTATGCCTTCGCGACCAGGTCTGCCAATTTGCTGCTTGCTATACGGCCTATGAACATGGCATTGGTTACCTGTAACAATACTTTTTGTTCTGTGCCTGTCAAATAAAAAAATAATAGCACTAATCTCACAGAACAGTGGGTTGTAGATAGGAGAAAATGGTCATCAGTTACCTGGCCTAATATCTATAATTACCTCACTCAGGCCTCCGGTGTCTATACAAAAGAGAACCTAAAATCATATAAATCTATAGATGCAGACAATTATGTGTTATGTAAAGAATCTGAAATACTCTGGTACCGAGTTCCATGTTTTGAGGCAGATGTGCTCCCCAGTCAGAGAGTGGGCATTAAGTCAAAGCCTTATGATGCCTGGGAGTAACTATGGCCACAAAGACTTGGGGTACATCCTTACCCTGAACTGTTCTTGGCAGGGTATGGACTTGTAACGGGTGTGGGCACCGTTGTAACTTTTTATTGTTCAATTACAGTCTTGACCTGGTGCACACCCGTTTACCCCTTTATTAGTGTAATCTGCGTTGTGTTCCATGTTCTGGGCTGTCTGAAGAAGGACCACAACACAAGGAGGATCACTGGATGACTTTTACTAGTAGCTCTGCACAAAATAAAAGAAAACATAAATCCACATCACGTCTCTCCATGCACTCAGCTCAGCAGTCCCCTCCACAGATGCAAGGCACAGACTATGGTTCTCCTGATAAAGGAAAAAAGGAAACATTAGCTCAAGTTATTATTGCCTTTTTAGTGGTATACAGGTTGATCACTTTTGATCTCCAGTTGTTGTAATTAAGGTAAAACACAACACACTTCGTGGTTTTAGAGCTGAATACTTTAGCACTAAAGTATTTATGTGCTTTTGGTGTGACTAGAAGGCTACACAGGCTAAATCATGAACAACTGTTTAGTTGTTTGAAGGCTGTTTCTCCTCAGACTAGAACGAAGGAGCCTCCTTAGCTAACTTAGCAAAACAGCTAAAAATGCTAACCGCTGGTTACCCTAACCCTAACCCTAACCCTGTGTTGACAAGTTTTGAGAAACTTGTCAAGGATTCAATCAATCAATCAAATTATATTTATAAAGCGCTTTTCATACAAAAGATGCAACACAAAGTGCTTTACATTATGGTTAAAAACAATCCCGCCCATGACCCCTCCCCCCGACCACCCAACAGACCCACCCCAAACCACATATATTATTAAGAACTCACACACACGAAGGCAAACGCACACTCCCCCACACACACACACACACACACACACACACACACACACACACACACACACTCTATGCACAGACTCCCACACACACTCACACACACCAGTAAAACAATAAAACCATGAAGAGAGACTTGGCAGGGTTCAGATGCAACCAGCTTAAAAAGCGTCATCCAAGGAGCCGTCTGCACCAGGAGCAGAGAGCCGCCTGTAGCCACAGGGGACGACCCAGGACCCAGAGGAGACATGAAACCGAGGCCCCAGGGTCCCGCCAGGTCCAAGAGCTAGACCCCCACAGCCACACCGACCACTGCTCCCAGTGCAGAGGGCTCCTCCAGAGGAAACACTGGGTAGACTAAAAACAATACAATAAATAACAGTACAATAAGTAAAACACTAAAATGTGAGACTAAAAGGAAGTATCACACAATACATGAATAATAGCAATAACAATAATAGATAATAAAGCTAAAATAAAATGTCTAAAAGATAAACAGAATATATAGAATGGAATAATAAATACTAATCAAAAGCTACTCTAAAAAGGTGTGTCTTGAGCCTACTTTTAAAAATATGAACGTTCTCTGCGGCCCTGAGCTCCTCCGGCAGACTGTTCCAGAGACAGGGGCCGTAGTGCTGGAAAGATGCCTCGCCGTGAGTGTGTGTCCTGACTTTGGGGATGGTTAGGAGTCTGCTGCCGGAGGAGCGCAGGGGCCGGGACGGTTCATAGGATAAAAGCAGTTCTGAAAGATAAGAAGGCCCAAGACCATTAAGACATTTAAAAACCATTAAAAGAACCTTAAAATTGATCCTGAAACACACGGGGAGCCAATGCAGCGATTTTAAAACCGGTGTAATGTGGTCCCGCCCCCTGGTCTTAGTCAGGACACGTGCGGCCGAGTTTTGGAGTAATTGAAGACTTGTAATATTCTTTTTGGGAAGACCAGAGAGCAGGGCATTACAGTAGTCAATGCGACTGGTGATAAAAGCAGGCATCAGCGTCTCCGTGTTGCCCCGAGAGAGAATGGGGTGGACTCTGGTGATGTTCTTCCAATGATAAAAACCTATTTTTTGTGATCGACCTGGTGTCATCAGGCTGGCCTGGTGTCATCCATGTCTCCTGATGACACCGCCAAGAGGGAGCATGTACAGGTTAAAAAGGACTGGACCTAAAATGGAACCCTGGGGCACACCACATGTGATTTTATGGACCTGAGAGGAGCAGGTATCCAAACTCACCATGAAGGATCTGTCTGTTAAATAAGACGTGAACCATTTGTGGACAGCACCAGAGAGGCAGAGGTGTTTGAGGCATGATAAAAGAATGGTGTGGTCTACTGTATCAAAAGCGGCGCTTAAATCCAGTGGAACCAACACGGTCACCTTTTCAGAATCATTGTTTAATCTAAAATCATTTAAAATCTTTAAAAGAGCAGTCTCTGTGCAGTGGTTCACCCTAAAACCTGATTGAAATTTGTCTAAAACGTTTTGGAGATGATTGTGGACTTCAGGAAGAGCACTGTCCCCCCGCCCCCACTCTCCGTGATGGACTCCCCCATCACCTCTGTGGAGTCCTATCGTTTCCTGGGCACCACCATCACCCAGGACCTCAAGTGGGAGCCGACCATCAGCTCCCTCATCAAGAAGGCCCAGCAGAGGATGTACTTCCTGTGGCAGCTCAGGAAAGCCAAGCTGCCTGCACAGATGTTGGTGCAGTTCTACACGGCCATCATCGAGTCCATCCTCACCTCCTCCGTCACCGTGTGGTTCGCTGGAGCCACAGTCAGGGACAAACAGAGACTACAGCGCATTGTGCAGAGGAAGTGATCGGCCGCAGCCTTCCATCGCTGCAGGACCTGTACGTCGCCCGAGCTCGAGGCCGGGCTGGTCGTATCACAGCCGACCCCTCTCACCCTGCACATGGACTATTCCAACCACTCCCCTCAGGCAGGAGGCTGCGGTCCATCAGGACTAGAACCTCCCGCCACAAGAACAGTTTCTTCCCCTCTGCTGTTGGACTCTTGAACACTTCTTAACCTGTACCCCGCCCTTTATAAAGTCACTTTACTGCCCATCATACGTCACTTTACTTCACTGTACTGCTGTCACCTTACATTGTGTGCACCATGTGCACTTGTATATTGTAAATAGTAACTGTAACTGTATTTTAAATGTATTCCTTAGAAGTGTTTTTTATTCGTTATTTTTTATTATCTCTTTCTGACTGTTGCACTGAGCCAAAGCAATTTCCAAGTCTGTGACTTCCTGTTACTTAAGTGGCAATAAAAAATATTCTGATGATTATTCTATGATTCTGATCTTAAAAACCGGCTGCTCTGCTCGGCTCTGTTTCGGCTACATTACGTCCTCCTCACTCCAGAGAAATGGAATTGCACAAAAAGCCCCAAAAGTCCTGGTCCTGGTCGGTGGACGAGGTCCACACGTTCTTCTCTTCAGGCCAAAGAAAGAATTCAAAGGCAGCTCGAGGCTCAACACAGTTTTCAGGGAGATCACCCAGCTCTGGATTTGTGACTAGTCTGGTAATCCTGGAAATAACTGGTTAGATACGAATCCCGTTGGCCCAAAGCTCTCACTGAAATGTATTTACTGTGTACATGTTTGATTGTCTGTTGTACACAGTGAGCTAGCTACAATTAGCTTCATTTAGCCATCGATAGCAGCTAAGCCTTCCTGTGCTACTGTGCTTTATCTCGTATTATCTGCAGTATCCACGTGTTGTCATTCTGTTTTGTGCTTGTAATTAAGTTGTCGTGTGTATATTTGTATGAGAATCCCTTCCCACAAGTGAGGAGTTTACCAACGAGCAATGAGTGACCAGAGTACTCAAAATTCTCATCTGGACTTGGTCTCAGACATACGTACTTTGGACTTTGTAAACTGTTGGTTTTGCACTTTACTTTTGTTTTTAATAAATCTGCGATTGTATCCCAAGACTTTGTTTCATTAATGTATTATTATTTTAGCTGAGGTTTGGGTATTGGGTACTGTCTGGTCTCGGAGTCTGCTGTACTGGACCCGAATCCGGACTAGCCTAGCCGCTAACTCGCCATCCCTATGGCTGCTTCTGTCTCTCCCTCAGTCCTGTACTGCTCGAGTTGTCATATGGCGAGTCTAAACCCTGGATCCTTCTCCGAGGGTAGTGATGCGTTAAATTGTAGTATAGTTGTAGCTTTGAAATCCAGGGTTAGTGAGTTAGAGCTGCGTCTCTGAGCAATCCACTCTCGAGCTACCGCTAGCATTAGCTATAGCCAGGCCGTATCCTCACGGACCATAGACTGTATATGTGACAAACCGAGGGTTTGTAGGAATGTTTTAAAATAAAATAATAAAACAAACTATAAGGACACAGATAAGGGGATTGAAGGAGGCCAAAATGTTCCATTTAAGCACATTTTATTATTCAAGTTTAGCTTATTTTGTATGTTTGCATTTGTTATTCAAATCCATTGTAGTACAGAATTGTATTGTTCGAGTATAACAACAGGAAGACAGCAGTAAAAGAAAACAATACAAGACAGCGTAAAAAAAAAGACAGTAAAACAGTAAAACAGTAAAGACAGCGGTGGTTGTGCTGCGCACCCGGCTCTCTCAGGCTGTTCCAAACTTCAGGTAGGACATTCTCTGAAGTTCTACTGGGGAGGGAATGACTCCAGCTTCAGAGGACCACACACACCCGGTCTACGATGACGCGCCCCCAGCTGCGCGTTGAAAGCGCCTCCAGAGCCATCAGTGCCTCTACCTGAACAACATGCCTGATGAGGGCCAAGCTACACAACTATACTATCTACATGTTTTAAAATTACTATACCTGCTACACGGCGTGGCGACACACACACACACACACACACACACACACACACACACACACACACACACACACACACACACACACACACACACACACACACACACACACACACACACACACACACACACACACACACACACACACACACGCACGCACGCACGCACGCACGCACGCACGCACGCACGCACGCACGCACGCACGCACGCACGCACGCACGCACGCACGTCTGGAAGTACAGACGGCAAGCGGGACAACGTCAATATTCTGAAGGTTCTTATAGTGTGGCGTCTGGCGCCCCCAGCTGGTGGGCGGATAAACTGTCCACACTACTACATATATATTAACGGACAAGTTACGATTTTCTACCATATACTAATGTACTTTTACTACATACATTATGTGACCAAGTGTCTAATATAATAAAACCATAAGAGACTTTATCAAGTAAATTTGACAGTATTTATTCAATAAGGCTCCATAAACGAGTCGCACATTAAAATAGCAGACAGCTAGTAGGTAAATTCAGAAATGCTAAGGCACTATTGTGCCTTGCATAGCAATGTGGATTCCAACCCAGGTGAATCTGTCTCGGGTAGGCCATTTTATATCATGATAATAATTGATGATTGTCCTACAATTACACTACATATATTTTATTTGAATGTATTTGTTCATTAGATAAATTTCTAACCCTAATGTGCATTTTCTTTCAGCTGAGACGGTTGACTTGACTGAGGCGTTGGTGGATATGGTGATTGAGGATTCCCAGCCCTTTTCCATTGTGGAGGGAACTGGCTTCCGAAAGCTTGTGAAAGCTTTGGCACCATCTTATGTTCTTCCCACGCGGCAAGTATTTATGTGAACTATTAACAATTTATTATCCTCAGATCCACTATTTCAAGACTTTACTTTTTTCAGACTTTGAAAGCCATGGTGGAGAAGAGATACAGGGAAGCCAAAGACTAGGCCAAAGTGGTGGTGTCTTCTGCATCTGCTGTTAGTTTAACAGCAGACATGTGGACCTCCATCAACACTGATGCCTATCTTGCAGTGACTGGTCATTTTATTGACGAGAGCACTTCTCTGCAGACTGTTGTCCTTGGGGTGCAGCATTTCCCTGAGGCACATACAGCAGCAAATCTAGCGAGAGTGATGACCTCTCTTATGTCAGAGTGGGGTTTAGCAGGAAAGGTGACATGTCTGGTGACTGATGGTGCTGCGAATATGGGAGCTTGTGCTCGAGAGCTGCATCTGCGTCACACAATTTGTGTGGCACACACGCTAAACTTAATGATCAAAAAAGCTCTCGACCAAAGTCCTGAGTTGTGTGACATCAGGACAAACTGTCGTAAGATAGTAGGATACTTTAAGAGCAGCACCACTGCAAAGGTAAGGTCCTTACTTGTAATATGTCAATTATTATTTCTGCTCCTGCACTGTTTTAATTTGTTGACTGTTTTATAGGAGAGACTTACACAGATTCAATCACAAATGGGTCTCTCCGTGCTTAAACTTATTCAAGAGGTGGATACAAGATGGAACAGCACGTACTTAATGCTTCAGCGTCTGTTCAACCTGAGAGAGCCTGTTGGAGCAGCTTTGGCTGGGCTCCGTACAGACATTACACAAATCTCAGCAGAACAATATAACATCATTGCAGACTGTCTGAAGGTGCTCGCTCCATTCTACTATGCCACAATTGAGGTGTCCGAGGAGAAAAGAGTCTCTGGGTCAAAAGTAGTTCCACTTTTGACCATTCTCCATAATGCTCTGGAAGAAGAGGAGATCGGCCATATCCAAACACCTGAGAGCAGAGACATGACTGAGTATTTGCTAAGACACCTGAGGGACAAGCTCAGCCACCTCCAATCAATGAGCATCATGTCCCTACCTACCTTGCTTGATCCCAGATTAAAAAAGATTGGATTCTTCAACCCCAATAAGGCAGCAGAAGCTGAAAAAAGATTGATTGGCGAATGTGCTCGAGTTTTGAGACTTTCATTGTCCGCTTCTGCTTCATCATCATCATCATCACCATCACCATCATCATCATCTGTAGCTGAAGGTAATATGTATACTCTATTTGTGCTAATAAGTCACTTATAACCTGTTTATTCTGTTTTAGGGAGCAAACTGTGGCAACGTTTTGACACGACATGCCAGCAGACGAAAATCCCAAACATAACTGCCAACGCTACAGTGGAGGTCCAAACATACCTGGGGGAGCCAAATATTCCTCGACTCGAAAGTCCCCTTCAATATTGGGACAAACATAAGTTTACATTTCCAAATTTATATAAACTTTCCATTACATATTTATGTTCATCTGCATCCTCTGTGCCCTGTGATCGGGTTTTCCAAAGAGTCCAAATACTCTTGAAAAAGTATTATTTTTGAATAAAAATGAATAACTGTATTGTTTGTTTTTCAACTCCTGTCAATAGTTGCATAAGCACTTACATAAACAAAGTAACACAAGCACATTTTACATAACAACTGTCTCCACATCATTGGCTGTATTCTTTCAGCCCATGTTCAGACCCTACCATTAGTTATAGGCCCTTGGCATGTATTACATTTCTTTGTCCACATGATGGTGTAGTGGAGCATGATTCACCTCGAGCCTTCGACTCATGGGCCGAGTAATAGGCTGCGATCCCTCAAGGCTTCATGGGGCTTCATATTGCCATCACTAATTGAGAGTATTACTTTAATGTTGAATGTATTAAAGTCTCTACTTTAGTTCATTCAACTGGGATTTACCTTTTAGTTTAGAGTCAGTAACCAGTGCATCAGTCCATACATGCAGAAATCTGCTGGTGGCTGGAAACTTTATAATTCAGTCTGCGCATCCAGGTCAGTGCTCTCAGTAGCAGGTCAGAGTGGAAAGACAGAGATTTCCCACTCTGCCCTCTTTAAAACCTTAGCCCCTCCCACCAACTTCCTGTTTCCTCCTCTACCCTTTCACAATTATATTTGTCAGTAAATCCGTATAACCGAGATACATTTATGAACAAGGATGGAGAGATTTGGTAAATACAAAAGGTTTTATTTTTGGTCAGGCAGACAAGTTATGCATCGGATAGCCCTCCTCCTCTGCAACCACTGCTATACAGGCTGCTGTTGCTACAGGTATGTCCGTGGTTTTATGGGTTGTACAGAGCACAGCAGGTCAGCACCATTGAATTCACATGTTCAGTGTCCAAGTCATTCCTTTATTTTTCAATAACCACTCGCGCTGTGCTGAATTTTGTAGGAGCCAGTTCTGCAGGGGTTAAGCAGAGTCCCCTCGGAGGTAATTACCCTGCTATCACGGATATTAAAATAACTCCATGCATGCACCAATATTACTAGTTAAGCGTCGCGCTTAAATTACGTGGTCTGGCAACGCTGAGGAGATACAAGGAGGCGCTATTTTTGATGGAAAAGCACGCAAACTGAACCGTGCCGTATTGTACCGACACTGTGGAGAAGCGGCATTAGTCTTCCACTGACGGAACTCCTCAGCTCCTCTATAGTCCTGTGGGAGCTGTTGTTTTTTTATTCATTTATTTATTTGATATGGACACAACAGTAACATTGGACAGACCAGACGTAATCCCTTTAGTGCATTTTGCCAGACCATGCCAATTTTCAACACTTGTCCATAGATGGCTTTTAGAACACAATTGCACACATTTATAATTTACAAGTATAACATTAATTAAATACACAGTGTATTAACCATGTGAACAACGTTGCTCCGATTTCAGCCACAGTTTCAGAAGATCAGAATCAGAATAATTTTTATTGTTTGTAGTTTTAGGTCAGTAGGAAGAGCGTTTCACAGTTTGGCTCCATTGAAGGAAAAGTTGCACTGTCCCAATGATGTTCCATTAACATCATTGAACCAGACAGTCCCCACTGACCGAGGCTCTGGTGTTAGGCCTTCGAGAGCCTTGGCGTCTGACAGCCAGACCAGAGAACAGCGGTGGAACAGGACCAGTTAAACATTTAAATTGTCCATGATGGAGGTGACTTTGACTAGCCCCCTCCTGTCCCTCACAGAGTCCAGGGGGCAGCCCAGAGTGGAGCTGGCCCTCCTGACCAGCTTGCTCAGTGTGCTCCTGTCCCGCTCTGTGCTGCCCGGGGCCCAGCACACGGCATCGTAGTGTAAGGCAGAAGCTTTTTTATGAATTTGTGTTCTGTGAATGGCTCTGGGAAATGTAGATGTGGCAAGTTGAGGTGGCTGTGTGCTCCTAAAATAATAAAACAAATAAATAAAAGTAAGTAAGTAAGTAAGTAAGCTTTATTTATATACCGCCTTTCACAGACCAGAGTCACAAAGCGGTTTACAATTGTTATTTTTTGGGCACTTGTCCTCTCACTCCACACAGAGATGGGAGCGGGGTCGCCGAACAGGAGGCGCATGCCAGACCTATTGTACATATTTTTAGTGGTAGGGGAAACCGGAGTACCCGGAGGAAACCTACGCAGACACGGGGAGAACATGCAAACTCCACTCAGAAAGGCCCTGGTCCGGCCGGGATTCGAACCCAGGACCTTCTTGCTGAGAGGCGAGAGTGCTATCCACTCAGCCACCGTGCCGAAAGAAAAAGCCCAGCAGCGCGAAAGAAAAAGCCCAGCAGCGCCAGTGCAAAATGCCCAAAATAAAATAAAAAAGCGCTCTAAGGAGCGCAGGTTGGTTAAATCAAAATTGAGGCATAGAAAGACATTAAGTTACTTGGATGTATTATGTTATGTTTAGTTTAATCCTCAGGTTTCATAATTCCAGTCACATTTCCTGTCGCGATGGACTCAGGATCAACACGGAAGATGCGAAAGAAACACAGGAACAGAGGAATAACAGGAGAAACAGCGGTGAGCCGCAATGTTGCCGGTCCCATATGACACATGCTGATTGCACATCCTTGACGGGTGACGAGCTGACCCAAACCCATGGTATGACCAGTGGGGGAGGATCCCAGCTCAAAAGTGGCCAAAATGACGTGCGCTGACATGCTTGCAATACCACCCCGGGCCGTTGTGGGTGGACCCAGAAGAATTAGCCAATGCTAACAAATAGCATTGGCAGACCTCTCAAAAACGTCTTTACAGGATGGTCCAAAAGTTGGCTCTTGGCCCAAAGCTCCGTTCCACATGTGTGTCAATGCTGAGGGGGGTGAATTTTTTTGGTCCACTCTAGTTTACTTGCTGTGAATTTTTGAAGTCTCTCGTTCAAATTAATGGAGCTGCGCCGGCTGACGCATGCGCAGATGCGTTTTTTCACAATTGTCTTGTGGGCGGGACCACTCGCGGCCATCTTGGATAGCTCCAGTAGTGCACATTTTTTGACCCATTAGTTAGAACGGCGGAGATAGGCGTGACTCTGTCCATTAATATATATAGTCTATGGGTATGACTCACAGAAGAAACCCATACAAATCACTTTCCTTGCAATGTATTTGTTCACTTCTTTAAACATTTCGTGGACAATTCATCTATTCAGGGTGATGTGCATTTATTCATTAATACACAGTAACTTGTGCGACAGGCTAAAAATAAATAAAACATGTTGTTGGTTATAATAGATCCACTGACTGTTTGCGTACGGTCGGCCATGTCACTTACAGTTTGACAGCCAATATTGCGTGGTTTAACTTCATTCGTGCAGTAGGCATGTCGTGAATAGGCATGTCGTGAAGTGACGTCACTTCACGACATGCCTACTACACAACACGTCTCTGTCTTGGACACTGTTGTTTCTGTGGACAGCTCAGTGTCACACATTTATTCAGAGGTTATTATAAACATAAATATTTCCTAAAGTCATAAATTGTTCATATATGTCAGTAATGTAAATCTAAAGCCTTTATTGGCGCATTAATTTGTCAAAAATGTTTTAAAGTTGCGTTTCTTCTGATAAAGTCTCTCAAAACCAGAGCCTTAAGAGACACCGACGTAAAGACTGAATTTAAAGAGGGACATAAAAGGAGAGCGATCGATCGTATTCTCCTTTTATGTCCCCCTTTAATTCTATAGATATTGATAGATAAATCGATAGATCGATCTATCTATAGACAGATTGATAGATGTTCAAATCCACAATAAGTGTTTGGTCTGTAAAGCTCAGCAGCTGCAGCACAGGGTTAAGACTGAAGTGTGATCCTGTAGAGTCTGACTCTGGGTTCACATGATGCAGCCTCAGCTCTGTCTCCTTCACTTTGTTCCAGATGCTGAGTCTTCACACCTGCTTCTCACAGGTTTTATTGTGATTATGAAGATTTGACCTTTGTGTAAAAGACTTTCCACAATTTTCACAGAAAAATGGTTTCTCTCCAGTGTGGATTCTCTTATGCACTTTGAGAGAACAATTCTGAGTAAAACTCTGATCACAAACGTCACAGCTGAAGGGTTTTTCTCCAGTGTGGATTCTGCTGTGGACCTTGAGATCTCCTTTTGTAGTAAAACATGTTCCACACAGATTACACTTGTACGGCTTCTCTCCAGTGTGGCTCCGATGGTGACGTGTGCGATCTGCTGCGGTTCTAAAAGTTTTACTGCAGAGGTTACATAGAAATGGTTTTTCTCCAGTGTGAATTCTCTCATGACTTTTGTAGGAGGAAAACACAGCAAATGCCTTCCCACAGTCTCCACACACAAATGGTTTTTCTCCAGTGTGGATTGTGTAGTGCTTAGCGAGGTCAGATGAACATGTAAAAGTCTTTTCACACTGGTCACATTGGTGAGGTCTCTCTCCTGTGTGGACACGCTGATGTACAAAGAGCTGCAGTTTGATCCTAAATGTTTTTCCACACTCGTCACACTGAAATGGTTTCTCTCCTGTGTGGATCCTCTGATGTTCTTTGCGATGATGCTCTTCTCTAAAAGTCTGATCACAAAAGTCACAGCTGAAGGGTTTTTCTCCAGTGTGGATTCTGCTGTGGCGTTTGAGATTTTCTTTTGTAGTAAAACCTGTTCCACACAGATTACACTCGTATGGTTTTTCTCCAGTGTGAGTTCTGTAGTGGGTCTTTAGTTTGGAAGCAGAGCTGCAGGTCTTTCCACACTGATCACAGGTGAACCCCATTCTGTAGATGGACTTTGCAGATCTGCAACAAACACAGAAAAAGTAGACATCAGATATTACTTATATTTTACACATTCTCTCACCAAATGCTGATAAACATGGGGCCAACAACAGGGGTTTGTTTGTAAATGTGCAGTTTTTGACATGTGCGTGTTTGCTCTTATTAAAATGACCAAAGCCAAGTGGTCAGTGCAAACCTTACTCAGCTGATAAAAGAACCAACTAAGGTTGACCAGCGTTCCTCGACTTTGACTGGATTCTTGTCACTGACCGGATAGAATAGTTACATCTGGCGTGTTGCCCGACAGCTTCAGTGACCACTCAATAGTGCTCCATAGATACATTAACGTAAGAAACCATTAACACATCAATATCAAACATTTCCTAATTGATCTTGCTAATATTAACTTGACTAGATTCCAGCGGATCCCTGATGCTACGGATGCGTGGGACTATTTCCATTCTTAAGTCCTTAAGAATGCCACAGCGCCGCAAATGGCAAAGTGGCACGCTCTCTGCCAAAACAATTTTCAAGTGGTAACTTTTGTTTGTTACTTACGTGGCAATAAAAATGATTCTGATTAAAGTAATTGATAAACATGCCCCATTTAAACTATTCGCACAAAAGGACGGCATCTTCCATGGATTAGCTCTGACTTAATTAATCTTAATAAGCGTGTCGCGCGACACTCCGTTTGCTTCAAGCTCTTGTGACGTCACGCGAGAAATCTCTATAGGTTTCGTTTTTTACAGTTTCTGTATACTGTATACAGTACTGTAACATCAGATACAGTCTGCAGTAGAGAGTTACAGTACATGTGATACAGTACAGTACTGTAAATACTGTAGATACAGTCTGCAGTAGAGAAGGTCCTAATGATGAAACTGTAGCTGGACTCTGCTTCCCTCAGTTCGAGGCCAGAATTTATCACATGATCCTCTAAAGTTGCTCTAATGTCATAAGAAATATCTTCAACCACGTCCTCATCTCTCCTTTTCTTGCTTTTCCTCATCTCTCCTTTTCTTGCTTTTCCTCTACCTCTTGCTCTTCATTTTTCCTGCCTCCAGACTTGTAAAGTTCTGAAAATGGGTAAACTGAGGCCCGTTTGTGTCTGACTCATGTGTGTCGTGTTTTGGAAGTCTGTGATTTCAAGTGTGTGTCTCAGGGTTTTCTATCACACAATGTCTTATGTATGACAGTGTGTAGTGAGCAGGAGAAAGTGTGTTGCAGAAAAAGAAAGTGTGTTGCAGAAGGAGCAAGTGTGTTGCAGAAATGAAAGTAAAGTGCAAAGCAGTGCTATTTGTTTAAACACGAGGAATTTGAGAAGAGTTTGAGTATCAATCCCAGGTTGAGTATCAATCCCAGGTTGATACTCCTAATTGCCATACACCAACTTTAAAGTTGGTGTATGGCTTTATAGATGCCGTCTAAATGTGCTTGTAGTGTTATTGTGGGAGGAACGGGCCGTTTCTGAGTGGAGTTTGCATGTTCTCCCCATGACTGCGTAGCTTTCCTCCAGGTGCTTCGGAATCCACTACCAGCATGCACAATAGTTAAAATCCTCCAGCTCCGGTTGTTCTGACCAACTGCATGTTTTTAGTCAGTGGGAAAACTGGAGCACTGGGAAGAAAAAATCTCAAGCACGGGGAGAACATGCAAACTCCACAAAAAAGGCCCTGTTCCAATCCAGGACCTTCTTGCTGAGGAGTGAGAGTGCTTACCACTCAGCCACTGTGCCGCCCTAACGCCTTTTGCTCTTGAGGAAATTGACAGAAGCACAATATACAGTGCCTTGCGAAAGTATTCGGCCCCTTGAACCTTTCAACATGTCGCCACATTTCAGGCTTCAAACATAAAGATATAAAAATGTAATTTTTTGTCAAGAATCAACAACAAGTGGGACACAATCGTGAAGTGGAACAAAATTTATTGGATAATAAAAAACTGAAAAGTGGGGCGTGCAATATTATTCGGCCCCCTTGCGCTAATGGTGCGTTCAGGCCAAACGCGATTTCTGCGGCCAAATCGCGTCTATCGCGCGGCTTGGGCCGCTTGTGACAAATTGTGGCAGCCGTTGTCACAGAGAAACTTGGCCGCGCGGCCAGGACACTAGAGGGCAGCCGCTGTCACAGAGCGTTGAGAGCGTTTAGGGGCGGGGCTTGTTGTCTCTTTTGCCTGTAGCTTCCCAACATGGATGTCAGCGAAGGAGTTGCTTTATCTGATAAATAAAGCCAGACACGTCGTCAAAGGGCGAATCGACGACGTGTCTGGATTCATCAGATAGTCCGTAGACGGTTGGAGTTTGGTGAGTTTCACCATTTGCTCCGGGAGCTGCGCTCGGATGAGGGTCGCTTTCAGCGGTACTTTCGTCCTTCCCTGGCCCAGTTTGACGACCTACTGACCCGCATTGGCGCTAGGATCTCCTACCAGGACACCAACTACAGGCGCTCTATTCCAGCTGAAGAGCGCCTGTCCATCTGTCTGCGGTTAGTGTTTTTTACCCCATTCAGAATTCATAAATACTTACAAAGTGTGTCATTTTTCAATCACAATCCACAATGTAATAGCTCAGAAAACAGTATTATGCAACAATATGGTGTCTATGATTAATGTCTATGATGTTTACTGTCTACTAGTTTAACGTATTTTATGCTACACAAGTTTTGTCACGTGATTTTTATGAATGTAATTGTGATAAATATGTTCATATCATTTTGTAATTGCAGGTTTCTTGCCACTGGGGACTCCTACAGGACCATTGCGGGGAGCTTCAGAGTGGGCATATCCACCGTCTCCATGCTCATCCCAGATGTGGTGGCAGCCATCTGGGACTGCCTCGTGGAGGAGTTCATAGCTGTGCCTGGAGCAGAGGAGTGGAGGTCCATAGCGCAGGACTTTGAGGTCCGATGGAACTTCCCTCTGTGCTGTGGGGCCATTGATGGGAAGCATGTGGCTGTGAAGGCACCCCCCAACTCTGGGTCCATGTTTTTTAATTACAAGGGGCACCATTCCCTTGTGCTCCTGGCTGTAGTGGATGCCCAGTACAGGTTCAGGGTGATTGATGTGGGAGGGTACGGCAGATCCAGCGATGGAGGCATCATGTCCAACTCTGCCTTTGGTGAGGCTCTGCGCGAGGGCACACTCGACCTGCCTCCTGACCAGTGCATACCTGGAGCTGACCACAGAGGACCCCAGCCCCATGTGTTCGTGGCAGATGAAGCCTTTCCACTGCGCCGCAATTTAATGCGCCCTCCCCATCTCCAGCCATGAGGATGGCTGGAGATGGGCAGGTTCCTGCACCGAGGGGAGCTGCTGCCGGTGAAGAACCACTTCCAGGCGTGCAGCGGATGGCCGCCAACAACGCGACCAGAGATGCAGTGGACATAAGGAAAGTGTTCATGGCCCACTTCAGTGAGGAGGGAGCACTGCCGTGGCAGCCCACAGAGTAGTCATGTCCACCACAAGACTGACCCACATCTGGCCATAGTCCAAACCCATATTGATTTGCACTATTCTATTCACCTGTATACCTTCTGTTTCTAGGTAATGACTGCCAGACTCCACTGCGACTCCACTCCAACTTCAGGTTAATCAAATGCACATTCAAGCTTTTCCGTAATTACAAGGTTGTTAAAACAGTAAAAGGTGAAATGAATAAAAAATACTGTCAACTACTGTATCGCTCTTTAAGTGTTCGTTATTCCATCTTCTATAAAACCCAGTCAGCTCTTATAAAAGTAAATGTACAAATATAGAATAGCATTTTCTGTCAATATTATATGAAAGGTAGTAATGGTTGGCTTGAAGTAGAACACATGAGGTTTGAAAAATATTTTCTTTATAAAAAAAGGAACAAACAATGAAAAATAAATTAAATGGACCTATAAACAAATGAAAAGGAGCTTGCTTGGAGGGGTTGCGGTGGAAGAGGAAAGGGACACATGTCTGTTTCCTCCCCTGCAAAAAGGTGTCACCTTAGGTCAAAAAACTGTACTGACCAATGGTTCCAAATTAAGCAGAACGGTGCTGCTTTCATATAAAAGTTGGTACATTTTGAATTTCACAAATTCTTTTGACTCTGGTGCCACCCTTTGCAGGAGAGGAAAGAGAGAGAGCAGGAACTGATGTTCTTCTGAGTAGTCGGGCGGTCCGGCTGCTTTGGTCCGTAGAGTCTCCAGCAGCTCCCGCTCCCACTCTGAAGGCCCACCAAGGAAGAGGGCTCGGAAGAGGCCCACGTCCGTAGAGCCGCCAACAAAGAACACAGGGCAATCACAGTGTTAAAAAGTGGAACATGTATTTCAAAAAAGCAAAATGAAGAGAGCAAATAATATCTGTATTAAAGCCAGAGTGTGTAGACATAGTTAAACACATGTAAAACACTTTTAAGTTGTGTGTTTGTGTTACAATTAACTTGAACATTGCACTTATCAATGAAATTACTCACACAAGCACAAATTTCGACAGTTACAAACTAATATCTCTGAAGTGTATTTCGCAATGAAATTTGAAATTGGCTGTTAAAAAAGTAATACTCTATTGTCTGCATTAAACAGGATAGCTGCCATCTTGTGGCAACCATTGCATGTATTTGTTCAGTACTTTTATAGCATAAGGTATTTCAGTAGTATGTTTTTATCGAAGAAAGAGGGAAGATGTGTTGTATCAGACCAAAGCTTCTTTCCACCTGTAGTGCCTTGACATCTTGGTGTTTCTCTGTAAATTTGTCGTCTACACTGATGTAACAGCCCTTGGGTAATTTTGGCATATTATGCAGTAACATTTTGTTTATATGAACAGTCCTGTAATAAGAATAAAAATAAAACAATGATTAAAAAAAGCCACACCTGTAGGTGCAGAAGCAGGGGAAGGTCCAGCCCTCACAGAAGAAGAACCGGCTGAGGAAGAAGAAGCAGCAGCAGCAGCAGCTCAGGCCAAGATGTCTGACCTTGTGTGGTGGTGGCAGTATCTGCGCCAGAAGAAAACAAGAAATCCAATAATTTCATATCATGTGTACATTGCGCTTATGACATTTATATGTACATAATAATGTACATTATTATGTACATTTAAATGATTTGTTCATATGAAAGGGAAAAGTGAAATTTAACACAACACATGATCAAGATCTATCCTGGTTTGAAAATAGCCAATGCCTATTTTCACCTGGCCATGATGTTAAGAAAGCATTAAAAGAAATGCATACACAGAAAGCAATATAAATGTAAAAGTCAGCAAAATGTGGGTAATAGAAAGGAAAGAAATGTATTTTTTCCAACTGTTCGAGGTCTCTGTTTGCTGCATGACACCGACCTTCAGCACCTGACAGCCCTGCTGCTGCTGCTTCCTCTGGCTCTTCTTCTGGGTGGTTGTACCCTGTGGTCTGCTCCTCCTCGGCCCTTCGCCTTGGCATGTTCCCGGAGCTGTCACGGGGAGTGATGTAGGGCTCGAGGAAGGACATGACCACAAGGTACTTCCACGTCTGGCCTTTCCCTGCTTCTGCACCACTCTTCTTCACCTTCTCCTTCTCCTTCCTGCTCTCCTTAGCATATGTGTCCCTCAGATTCTTCCACCGCTTTTTGCAAACTTCCACTGAATAAACACATCAACTCGTAAGCAGGAAATATTTACAACTGTGAAAAGTTAAAATAACTTACCCGAGACACCAACCACCTCGCTAACCCTCCTCCAAGCAAGCTCCTTTTTATTTCGGTCCCGGTAGCTGTGGTCCGCAGTGTTATATAGCTCAGAATGAGCACCGACCTGAGCAATTGACGTGTCCTCCATAGCTGTCATCTACTAGTGTTTTTCCGGTAGTGAAATGCGTCACTACGTCACTGGAGGAGAAAGCTCCTGATTGGTCGGCACACGCGAATTCTCCCAAAAAGTTCAACATTGTTCAACTCTAGCGGCGGCCGCGTTGGAAGCACGAAACGCGCGTCAAAACGCTTGACATCTCAAAACTCGCCGCTCGAATTCGCGCCGCTCTGGCCGCGCGAATCGCGCCGCGTGATCTCTTGCCGCTCCTTGGCGCGCGTCCCCCATGTTGTGTCAATGTAGACCCGCCGCTTTGGCCGCAGAAATCGCGTTTGGTCTGAACGCACCATTACAGCTGCAAGTTGCTTGGGGTATGTCTCTATCAGTTTTGCACATCGAGAGACTGGAATTATTGTCCATTCTTCCTTGCAAAACAGCTCGAGCTCAGTGAGGTGGGATAGAGAGCGTTTGTGAACAGCTGTCTTCAGCTCTTTCCACAGATTCTCGATTGGATTCAGGTCTGGACTTTGACTTGGCCATTCTAACACCTGGATACGTCTATTTGTGAACCATTCCATTGTAGAGTTGGCTTTATGTTTTGGATCATTGTCCTGTTGGAAGATAAATCTCCGTCCCAGTCTCAGGTCTTTTGCAGACTCCAACAGGTTTTCTTCCAGAATGGTCCTGTATTTGGCTTCATCCATCTTCCCATCATTTTTAGCCATCTTCCCTGTCCCTGCTGAAGAAAAGCAGGCCCAAAGCATGATGCTGCCACCACCATGTTTGACAGTGGGGATGGTGTGTTCAGGGTGATGAGCTGTGTTGCTTTTACGCCAAACATATCGTTTTGCATTGTGGCCAAAAAGTTCGATTTTGGTTTCATCTGACCAGAGCACCTTCTTCCACATGTTTGGTGTGTCTCCCAGGTGGCTTGTGGCAAACTTTAAACTATACTTTTTATGGATATCTTTGAGAAATGGCTTTCTTCTTGCCACTCTTCCATAAAGGCCAGATTTGTGCAGTGCACGACTGATTGTTGTCCTATGGACAGACTCTCCCACCTCAGCTGTAGTTATCTGCAGTTCATCCAGAGTGATCATGGGCCTCTTGTCTGCATCTCTGATCAGTCGTCTCCTTGTTTCAGATGAAAGTTTGGAGGGACGGCCGGGTCTTGGTAGATTTGCAGTGGTCTGATACTCCTTCCATTTCAATATAACTGCTTGCACAGTGCTCCTTGAGATGTTTAAAGTTTGGGAAATCTTTTTGTATCCAAATCCGGCTTTAAAATTCTCCACAACAGTATCTCGGACCTGCCTGGTGTGTTCCTTTGTCTTCATGGTTCTCTCTGCGCTTTAAACAGAACCCTGAGACTATCAAAGAGCAGGTGCATTTATACAGAGACTTGATTACACACAGGTGCATTCTATTTATCATCATCAGTCATTTAGCACAACATTGGATCATTCAAAGATCCTCACTGAACTTCTGGAGTGAGTTTGCTGCACTGAAATTAATAATATTGCACGCCCCACTTTTCAGTTTTTTATTTGTTAAAAAAGTTAAAATTATCCAATAAATGTCGTTCCACTTCACGATTGTGTCCCACTTGTTGTTGATTCATGACAAAAAATTTAAATTTTATATTTTTGTGTTTGAAGCTTGAAATGTGGCGAAATGTTCAAGGGGGGCCGAATACTTTCCCAAATACTTTTACAAACAACTAGTCCCTGTCATTTTGAGAGATAATGCCAGCAACATGTGTAAAGCCATGGATGACATGTGAGTACAGAGCCTGGGCTGCTTTGCCCACACTCTGCCACTACTGTATTTATATTGTCCATCCATCCATCCATTTTCTACCCTTTAATCCATTTCTGGGTCAGGGGGGTGGCAATCAGAGATGCCACCCAAGTCTCATAGCACCAGCCCCTCACTGACCCTCTGCAGGTGGTGAGTCCACAGGAGGACGGCTGCTCTCTGAGTGTGAGCATAGCCTTGATCTTTCAGCGGGGGCTTTGGGCAAAGTGGGGTTGAGTGTCTTGCCCAAGGACTCAACGACAGCAGTCATCAGTGGGAGTCGGTGGACAAGGTGCAGAGGTGGGAATTGAACCCACGACCTTCCGGCCTAAAGGCCAATGCTCTACCAACTGAGCTACTGTCGTTATATTGTGCTTCTGTCAATTTCCTCAAGAGCAAAAGGCGTTAGGGCGGCACAATGGCTGAGTGGTAAGCACTCTCACTCCTCAGCAAGAAGGTCCTGGATTGGAACAGGATCTTTTTTGTGGAGTTTGCATGTTCTCCCCGTGCTTGATAATTTTTCTTCCCGGTGCTCCAGTTTTCCCACTGACTAAAAACATGCAGTTGGTCAGAACAACCGGAGCTGGAGGATTTTAACTATTGTGCATGTTGGTAGTGGATTCCGGGGCACCTGGAGGAAAGCTACGCAGTCATGGGGAGAACATGCAAACTCCACTCAGAAACGCCCCGTTCCTCCCACAATAACACTACAAGCACATTTAGACGGCATCTATAAAGCCATACACCAACTTTAAAGTCACGACCTGGGATTGATACTCAAACTCTCATACTCAAACTCAAATTCCTCGTGTTTAAACAAATAGCACTGCTTTGCACTTTACTTTCATTTCTGCAACAGACTTGCTCCTTCTGCAACACACTTTCTTTTTCTGCAACACACTTTCTCCTGCTCACTACACACTGTCATACATAAGACATTGTGTGATAGAAAACCCTGAGACACACACTTGAAATCACAGACTTCCAAAACACGACATACATCAGTCAGACCTCAGTTTACCCATTTTCAGAACTTTACAAGTCTGGAGGCAGGAAAAAGGAAGAGCAATAGGTAGAGGAAAAGCAAGAAAAGGAGAGATGAGGACGTGGTTGAAGATATTTCTTATGACATTAGAGCAACTTTGGAGGATCATGTGATAAATTCTGGCCTCGAACTGAGGGAAGCAGAGAGTCCAGCTACAGTTTCATCATTAGGACCTTCTCTTCTGCAGACTGTATCTACAGTATTTACAGTACTGTACTGTATCACATGTACTGTAACTCTCTACTGCAGACTGTATCTGATGTTACAGTACTGTAAAAAACGAAACCTATAGAGATTTCTCGCGTGACGTCACAAGAGCTTGAAGCAAACGGAGTGTCGCGCGACACTGCGTTTGCTTGTCCTCCAATATGGCATTGGAGGACAAGCAAACGCAGTGTGGTACTACCGTGCACCCGGCACCGCATAAACTTGGTCACATTTTTTGGAGACAGGGACAATAAATTGTTTTACCGACTGCCAGCTGTCCTTACTTCACATGGCTCCAAAACAGAAGAAATCTCCAAGAAACGATAGGAAAAACCCAAAATGGCCTCCAAAATGTCCAAATATGCTCAAATCATTTCATTTCTGCTAAGTAAAATTTATTTGGTGGCGGATTTATTGTTATTCAGAAGCAATCAGAAGTTTAAGTATAGACTCATCACTGTCTGACTGCAAAGTGAGGTTGCTCTCGCACAGGACCTCACCCAGCTCACAGGGTATCCGACTTGCCATGCATGGTGAAGGCCAGCAGACGTGTGAATGACAGAGCCTTGCTCGAGGCAGTGTGCCTAGTATTTAATAATAAAATATACGGCTCCTCAGATTAAGAGATCCTTTATTTGTCCCAAAGTGGGGAAATTTTGGAAACACAGAAAGCTCCATTGATTTGAATGTAATTTCATTTTTTCCACAGTAGTGTAGCCACACATAGATCCAAAGTGTAACAATAAACACATTTAAATGTTAATCGGGAGAAAACATACATATACATTCTTATGGTGCGTTCAGACCAAACGCGATTTCTGCGGCCAAAGCGGCGGGTCTACATTGACACAACATGGGGGAAGCGCGCCAAGGAGCGTCGAGAGATCACGCGGCGCAATTCGCGCGGCCAGAGCGGCGCGAATTCGAGCGTTTCGCGCGATTCGCGCGGCGTGTTTTGAGATGTCAAGCGTTTTGACGCGCGTTTCGCGCGATTCGTGCCTCCAACGCGGCCGCCGCTAGAGTTGAACAATGTTGAACTTTTTGGGAGAATTCGCGTGTGCCGACCAATCAGGAGCTTTCTCCTCCAGTGACGTAGTGACGCATTTCACTACCGGAAAAACACTAGTAGATGACAGCTATGGAGAACACGTCAATTGCTCAGGTCGGTGCTCATTCTGAGCTATATAACACTGCGGACCACAGCTACCGGGACCGAAATAAAAAGGAGCTTGCTTGGAGGAGGGTTAGCGAGGTGGTTGGTGTCTCGGGTAAGTTATTTTAACTTTTCAATGTTGTAAATATTTCCCCGCGAAAAAAACTACTACTTTCCTGCTTACGAGTTGATGTGTTTATTCAGTGGAAGTTTGCAAAAAGCGGTGGAAGAATCTGAGGGACACATATGCTAAGGAGAGCAGGAAGGAGAAGGAGAAGGTGAAGAAGAGTGGTGCAGAAGCAGGGAAAGGCCAGACGTGGAAGTACCTTGTGGTCATGTCCTTCCTCGAGCCCTACATCACTATCCGTGACAGCTCCGGGAACATGCCAAGGCGAAGGGCCGAGGAGGAGCAGACCACAGGGTACAACCACCCAGAAGAAGAGCCAGAGGAAGCAGCAGCAGCAGGGCTGTCAGGTGCTGAAGGTCGGTGTCATGCAGCAAACAGAGACCTCGAACAGTTGGAAAAAATACATTTCTTTCCTTTCTATTACCCACATTTTGCTGACTTTTACATTTATATTGCTTTCTGTGTATGCATTTCTTTTAATGCTTTCTTAACATCATGGCCAGGTGAAAATAGGCATTGGCTATTTTCAAACCAGGATAGATCTTGATCATGTGTTGTGTTAAATTTCACTTTTCCCTTTTATATGAACAAATCATTTAAATGTACATAATAATGTACATTATTATGTACATATAAATGTCATAAGCGCAATGTACACATGATATGAAATAATTGTATTTCTTGTTTTCTTCTGGCACAGACACTGCCACCACCACACAAGGTGAGACATCTTGGCCTGAGATGCCTGCTGCTGCTGCTTCTTCTTCCTCAGCCGGTTCTTCTTCTGTGAGGGCTGGACCTTCCCCTGCTTCTGCACCTACAGGTGTGGCTTTTTTTAATCATTGTTTTATTTTTATTCTTATTACAGGACTGTTCATATAAACAAAATGTTACTGCATAATATGCCAAAATTACCCAAGGGCTGTTACATCAGTGTAGACGACAAATTTACAGAGAAACACCAAGATGTCAAGGCACTACAGGTGGAAAGAAGCTTTGGTCTGATACAACACATCTTCCCTCTTTCTTCGATAAAAACATACTACTGAAATACCTTATGCTATAAAAGTACTGAACAAATACATGCAATGGTTGCCACAAGATGGCAGCTATCCTGTTTAATGCAGACAATAGAGTATTACTTTTTTACAGCCAATTTCAAATTTCATTGCGAAATACACTTCAGAGATATTAGTTTGTAACTGTCGAAATTTGTGCTTGTGTGAGTAATTTCATTGATAACTGCAATGTTCAAGTTAATTGTAACAAACACACAACTTAAAAGTGTTTTACATGTGTTTAACTATGTCTACACACTCTGGCTTTAACACAGATATTATTTGCTCTCTTCATTTTGCTTTTTTGAAATACATGTTCCACTTTTTAACACTGTGATTGCCCTGTGTTCTTTGTTGGCGGCTCTACGGACGTGGGCCTCTTCCGAGCCCTCTTCCTTGGTGGGCCTTCAGAGTGGGAGCGGGAGCTGCTGGAGACTCTACGGACCAAAGCAGCCGGACCGCCCGACTACTCAGAAGAACATCAGTTCCTGCTCTCTCTCTTTCCTCTCCTGCAAAGGGTGGCACCAGAGTCAAAAGAATTTGTGAAATTCAAAATGTACCAACTTTTATATGAAAGCAGCACCGTTCTGCTTAATTTGGAACCATTGGCCAGAACAGACAGTTTTTTGACCTAAGGTGACACCTTTTGCAGGGGAGGAAACAGACATGTGTCCCTTTCCTCTTCCACCGCACCTCCTCCAAGCAAGCTCCTTTTCATTTGTTTATATGTACATTTAATTTATTTTTCATTGTTTGTTCCCTTTTTATAAAGAAAATATTTACCTATTACCTAGAAACAGAAGGTATACAGGTGAATAGAATAGTGCAAATCAATATGGGTTTGGACTATGGCCAGAAAAAATGTAAAGAATTTCATATTCAAGAGGCTCAGCACATTATATGTTAGGCTCTGAAAAGAGCCGTTGTGGGTCAGTCTTGTGGTGGACATGACTACTCTGTGGGCTGCCACGGCAGTGCTCCCTCCTCACTGAAGTGGGCCATGAACACTTTCCTTATGTCCACTGCATCTCTGGTCGCGTTGTTGGCGGCCATCCGCTGCACGCCTGGAAGTGGTTCTTCACCGGCAGCAGCTCCCCTCGGTGCAGGAACCTGCCCATCTCCAGCCATCCTCATGGCTGGAGATGGGGAGGGCGCATTAAATTGCGGCGCAGTGGAAAGGCCTCATCTGCCACGAACACATGGGGCTGGGGTCCTCTGTGGTCAGCTCCAGGTATGCACTGGTCAGGAGGCAGGTCGAGTGTGCCCTCGCGCAGAGCCTCACCAAAGGCAGAGTTGGACATGATGCCTCCATCGCTGGATCTGCCGTACCCTCCCACATCAATCACCCTGAACCTGTACTGGGCATCCACTACAGCCAGGAGCACAAGGGAATGGTGCCCCTTGTAATTAAAAAACATGGACCCAGAGTTGGGGGGTGCCTTCACAGCCACATGCTTCCCATCAATGGCCCCACAGCACAGAGGGAACCATCGGACCTCAAAGTCCTGCGCTATGGACCTCCACTCCTCTGCTCCAGGCACAGCTATGAACTCCTCCACGAGGCAGTCCCAGATGGCTGCCACCACATCTGGGATTAGCATGGAGACGGTGGATATGCCCACTCTGAAGCTCCCCGCAATGGTCCTGTAGGAGTCCCCAGTGGCAAGAAACCTGCAATTACAAAATGATATGAACATATTTATCACAATTACATTCATAAAAATCACGTGACAAAACTTGTGTAGCATAAAATACGTTAAACTAGTAGACAGTAAACATCATAGACAGTAATCATAGACACCATATTGTTGCATAATACTGTTTTCTGAGCTATTACATTGTGGATTGTGATTGAAAAATGACACACTTTGTAAGTATTTATGAATTCTGAATGGGGTAAAAAACACTAACCGCAGACAGATGGACAGGCGCTCTTCAGCTGGAATAGAGCGCCTGTAGTTGGTGTCCTGGTAGGAGATCCTAGCGCCAATGCGGGTCAGTAGGTCGTCAAACTGAGCCAGGGAGAGACGAAAGTACCGCTGAAAGCGACCCTCATCCGAGCGCAGCTCCCGGAGCAAATGGTGAAACTCACCAAACTCCAACCGTCTACGGACTATCTGATGAATCCAGACACGTCGTCGATTCGCCCTTTGACGACGTGTCTGGCTTTATTTATCAGATAAAGCAACTCCTTCGCTGACATCCATGTTGGGAAGCTACAGGCAAAAGAGACAAGCCCCGCCCCTAAACGCTCTCAACGCTCTGTGACAGCGGCTGCCCTCTAGTGTCCTGGCCGCGCGGCCAAGTTTCTCTGTGACAGCGGCTGCCACAATTTGTCACAAGCGGCCCAAGCCGCGCGATAGACGCGATTTGGCCGCAGAAATCGCGTTTGGTCTGAACGCACCATTAAAGGGACACTGTAATATTTAGTGCCATCTAGCGTTGAGATCTTATATTGCAGTCTACTGATGTACGGTGGCCTTACAGTTGAGGAGCACTATCAAAGCCAGAGCTCCTCAACTCTCTGTCATTCACCAGACTGCCAAGGAAAGAATACTTTAGTTTGATAAATGACCGGATCTCTCCAAATGTCTCGGGCACTTGACAGACGCGTGGAGGAGTTGATGTAAACAAGAACACGTTCAGAAGAAGCACCTGTTGCACAGAGGCTCTGATTTTTACCATGGATCTATTATAATTAGGGCCGAAACAACTAATCGATTAATCGACGACTAATCGATTATTGAAATAGTCGACAACTATTTTAGTAATCGATTAATCGTTTTCTGGTTCACACGGACTCAAACAGAGCAAAAATGACTCTTAGTATTTTTGATTAAAACCGACTTTGTTTTTATAATTTCATGAATATCTGTCTGTCTCATCCAATCAGATAGCAGAATTAGCACAAAGAGCCTGTTACAAACATTTACTTTAAGTTTACGCCATCAATACGTCCTCGAGTGTTGCCACTTTAGCTTTTTGTGATGAAAAAATATTTTTTTTCTACACAATTCACAGCCAAGCGATTACTCGATTAATCGTAAAAATAATCGTTAGGTGCAGCTCTAATTATAATATATAGTTTTACAAACGCGGTGTGAAGAGAAGAGACACATGGAGGAATAACGTCTGTGTGAGGTTAAAACTACGGTGATCAAAGAAGAAGGAGATATACACAGCTGCTGATGACATGGCAAAGCTCATGTTAGGGCGCTGTGGCTAATGCTATCTGCATCACCAGGTGAGAAAAACAGACGTTCACTCACGCTGCTGTAAGGATTCTGGCGATTGTTTTGTGGGGATTATCTTATTTGAGGCTTGTCCCTGAATAATAATAATAATAATAATAATAATACATTTATTTATAGAGCACTTTAAAAACTACACAGTTGACCAAAGTGCTGAACACAAGTAAAAACACAATATAATATTGAAACATATACAAGAATACAAATTGCACAGAAAGTCAACCCTCCATCCATCCATTTTCTACCCTTTAATCCATTTCTGGGTCAGGGGGGTGGCAGTCAGAGATACCACCCAAGTCTCATAGCACCAGCCCCTCACTGATCCTCTGCAGGTGGTGAGTCCACAGGAGGACGGTTGCTCTCTGAGTGTGAGCATAGCCTTGATCTTTCAGTGGGGGCTTTGGGCAAAGTCAACCCACTGAGTTAAAAGCCAAAGTAAAAAGATGAGTCTTAAGAAGCAACTTAAAAACAGGAAGTGAGTCCGCCAGTCTAATATGCAGAGGCAGACCATTCCACAGTCTGGGGGCTGCTGCTGCAAAAGCCCGATCCCTTCTCGACTTCTTTCTGGTCTTAGGGACCACTAAGAGAGCCTGGTCGTCTGATCTTAGAGCCTGTGACGGAGTGTGGGGCACAAGCAGATCAGTCAGATACTGATGGGGCCAATCCATGCAAACATTTGAACAAAAATAACAGAATCATAAAATCAATACGAAGGTGCACAGGGAGCCAGTGAAGAGAACAAAGAATAGGGGTGATGTGGTCAAATTTGCGCGTTCCAGTTAAGAGTCTGGCAGCAGCATTTTGGATTAATTGAAGGCGTGAAAGTGAGGTTTTACTGAGTCCGGTATAGAGGGAATTGCAGTAATCTAAACGAGAGGTAATAAAAGCATGGATTAAAATTTCAAAGTTATGACGAGATAAAAACGATTTGACTTTGGCAAGTCGCCTCAGTTGAAAAAAGCTGGTCTTCACAACAGCACTGATTCGGGCATCCAGTTTTAAAGAGGAGTCAATTTTTACTCCAAGATTTGTCCCTACTGGGCTCACAGCCTGGGCCAGGGGGGCAAGCTCAGCAGGAACAGCTGCTGCAGTGTCCGTGGATGAGAAAATTATGACCTCTGTCTTCTTGTTATTAAAATGCAAAAAATTAAAAGCCATCCATGTTTTGACCTCATCCAATCATCCAATCAATGACTTGGACTGAGTCAGTGGCACATACAATTGACAGTCATCCGCATAAAAATTGAATAAGTTTAGTTGAAACATATGACATAGTAGTTGGACTGCGCTTGGATCGAGTCAGAACATTCTGAGACTGTTGCAGATTCTGTCTCGTTCTTATTATTGTCAGTGTGAAAAAAGTGTGAGTCTGTTGTGTACAAACTACACGATGTGCCTCCTGTTGTGTTAACGCTGTCTTTGTGCGTGTGGTTTGCAATGTTGACACTTTGCTGCTATGACGCTGGACTTCTGCATAAATATTTTTCTAAAAGATTGTTGTTCGGATCGTTCTTTTATATAACTGTTGTCCTCCATGGTTGTGAAGTCACGGTGAAAGCAACGATATAATCAGTAGCTCATGTGAAACGAAAACGTGTTTCTCGCAAACATGTTTTTCATATGGAGCAGCTGTAAAAGTTACACAGGGTGGCTTTAAAGCTGCACTTTAATTTTGAAAATTCAAGCCATATCCAAAAATTAGTTAGTGCCGCTTTAAATGATCACTGTGTGAAAACCTGCACTACTATTGACCCTGTTTCCAATTGACACTTGTCACTTTTGTTGTACATAATTATTATCACTTTTGTTGTACATATATATCCTGCATGTAACATGTTTGCACATTTCCTCCTTTTGCACAATCTGAGTGTTCTATCCATGCCAAATGGGACATGTACATTTCTCCTATGTGAGATAAATAAAGCACATCTTATCTTAATACATGTGCACAGAGGTTTTCAGAATTATCTGTAAACGTTTTCATGATAAAATACTGTTTTAATGCCCGGAAGTAACCAGTAAGAACTACATTTTTTTGCAGAGAATCTGATTCATGGATTTAGGTTGAGTAAGGGATAACGTATATTACGCAGGTCATTATCGGAAAATAAGTACCGACAGCGCGTCGGGGTCCGCTTCCGCCCTGAAGGTACTTATTTTCCGATAATGACCTGCGTAATATACGTTATCCCGCTTATTATACGGCTTTGTACAAACAGAACACACAAAATAAACTTAAGTCCACTTTTAGAAATGCCGAAAAGGTTTATTTAATGAAATAGTTCCCAAAGGCGTTCCCGTGGCAATGCTAGCAACACTTAGGCTAGCAACTTCCAAACTAGAACCCACTGGAACTGCATGAAAACTGAACAAAGAATTCTGAACATCAGCAGTTAGTGACCCAAACATAAACCAAACCGAAATCCATAATTCAATCCTCTGCAAATGTGTCCTAAAATGTCCCGTTATCTACTGCCGGGAATTTCGGGATCGTCTTTTCTCCATGCTTTTCTCACATTACATCAGTGTTTTTGTCATGAAAACGGAAACAGAAAATTCTGAAAACTTCCGTGCACTTGTATTAAGACTGGATATGTATAAATTACTCTCCGATTAACATTTCATTGCGTTGATTGATTGGCGTTTGCGTTTATTGAGCGGCCGGAACTACTTCCGGGTTTTTCATGATCGCTTTTTGACGCAGAGACATAGTATTTTATTCATGAAGACAAGAAAATTCTGAAAATTTCCGTGCACGTGTGTGAAGAATGTATATGTATAAGTATTCTCCGATTAACATTTAAGTGTGTTGATTGAGCGTGGCTAGCTCAGGAGTGGCCGGAACTACTTGCGGAGTTATCCACGCATTTGAAAGACAAGCAGAGAGTGCGTTGCCATGGGCAGCGGTCATTATTGTTTTGAGAGGTCCGTTATAGAAAATAATGACCGGTAGAACGTTTTGAAATTACATTCAAATCAATGGAGCGTTCTACTGCTGCTGTGAGGAGCCGTATAATAAGTATATATATTTGGGTCACTAACTGCTGATTTTTAGAATTCTTTGTTCAGTTTTCATGTAGTTCAAGAGAGTTCGGAATGGCTTGAAGACCTCCTGAATGTGGAGGTGGTCGGCAACTGTTCACCCAACAGCAGGAACTTGTCTTTGTGGAAACAGTCCGCGCAGGGACCATGATCCATAATGTACACACGCACAATTGCCTAGTTTGATATTTAGAGTTTTTTTGCAATAGCCCAAATGCCGTAAAGTGTACCAAAGAACTGTGATGTACTGTATACTGTAGTATTGTGATGTACAGAATTGAGTTGATATAACAGTATTTGTAATACTGGTTGTTGGTAAACATTTGTTGAGAACAAAAACAGTTCCATTGAGCTTCACAGAAAACTAAACGATAAACAGAATAAAACAGTAAAAATGACTGCAGTGTTTTATATAAAGTACTGAAGTGTGCTGCCTCTCTGCTTTGTGTTGTTCTCTGATCTGTTGTTGGTGAATCCACAACTTTGTAAAGTCCTCCGAGACGACTGCTGCTGGTATTTGGACGACACACATATTATTATAGAATATAGATCAATGGTCGTTTCCAGTTGGGGCTAATGCTAATGCTAGTAGCTCTGCTCTCGTCCCGTTTCTTCTTCTACTCGTTTCCCTGATGCTCATTTGTTCAGAACTCTCATTAACACTAATTCTATCCGATAGTTTTGAAAAATACAAAGAATAAACATTCTTGTCATCGAGAGGCACTTAGTAGCACTGAGTCCAAGACTGTTGTTTATACAATAAAGGAATAAACATTCAAGAATAAAAGACAATAGGGCTGGAAAGCGGAAGTGCGAGATTTCCACCCGCGGATACAAACAAACCACACGAGCCACTTGTATGGTGCTGAGATCGCAGACTTCTTCCTCCTTAAAGGACTTCCCTGTGTTATTTCGTCTCTGGGACAGAAAAACTGAGTGAACGGTCGGAATTAGCTGTGAACTGACTATGTCCTAAAGTTTATAAGACGGGGAGATGAGAAAGGTGCAGGGCCGTGTTCAAACTTATTGTTTTTTAATCCACTATTATGCATCAGAAAGACAATAAAGAAACACTATTCCCATGCAAATACATTGATGTCCCTTACAGCTATCTTTGCTGCGTTGGTTATGAGCCAATGTTTATGAATGATCAGTTTTCCATCTCCACTTCACACTCACTGCAGCTTCACATTGGGCCTTTTTTCTTTTTGCTGTGCTGTCAAAAATAACATGATGTAGTTGCGTTACCTATTCATTTACTACTAATATTATTATTGTCCGTTTTCTGTTATATTTGAACATTTGTTAAATGTTACTTAATATGTGCTAATATGTTCCTCCTTTATCTCTCAAATAAATAAATAAATTTATCCTGTGTGACAACAATAAAGTTAATATTATCTTAAAATACAAGCCACAATGAAAGGCTCGGCAGCGCACTACAGGTTAGCATTAGCTACAAGTTAGCTTGAATACATGTTCAAGTTAACCATCTGTAAAATCAGACAATTTTTTTTATCTCAACTGCATAGCTTTTTCCACAGCTTCAGTTGGTCTTTGGGAAACCTAAAGAATGAGCATGTGTCGCGTAAACTGTGATGATTACAGCCGAAAACAAAGCAGAGCATTTTGCACCATTCATTTAAACCGCCTCTTCGAACAGCTGACGGTTTGTTTGTATCCGAGCAATGAACCGGAAGTGCTTCTGGGACGAGACTTTCCAGCCCTATGGAAACGAGGTGCTACTATTATGGTTAAAGTAAACAGATGAATGAATTTCCATTGAACAGACAGTAAAAGATGCTAGCGGCCTGTGGCTAATGCTAACGCTAACAGCACTAGCATAACACACACTCACCGATCGCACGGAGCAGGAGCAGCTGCGGTGGTAGAAGGAGCTCTACACGGGGATCATGCAGATGTTCCCTCTGCTCCAATCAGCTGCTGACTTTGGCCCAGTCCCAATACCCACACTGCACCCTACACACCTCTACGAAGTGTGCATTTGTTCGAAGTGCACACAGGGTTGGAGTGCGCAGGTTACAAGTGTGCACAAAAGGCGGAATTGGGACAGTGCACAGTGAGTGCAGGTGACGTCATCGACTCGTCAAGAGATGGTCATTTTCAGACCTAAACTTTATAAACTGTAGACAATGTTATAATAAGTGTCACATTTAGATTGTCCTTATTGCTTACCTTACCCCAGTTACCGGGAGTGAACAGTAGGTGTCAGGGTTGAGTTACCCGGGGGCGGGGGTTCATGCCTGACTGCAGTCTAGACCACATGTTGATGTTAGCTGCTAATAAAAAGCTTATTACGCACGGCCAATGGACTGATTCTTATTCACGAATCTACATGGTGTCAGGAGTGGGATTCATCACAAAGACTGCACAGCTCATGAAGACCACCGGAGCTGGTAAAGAAAAAAAGAAAAATCTGATCTCCGCAGAAACGCATGTACAATGGCGGACGGATTCCGACGACCAGATCCTCTCACATTTGACGGCAATGTTGCTGAAAACTGGCGTAAGTTCGAGCAAGAATATGATATATTCATAGCCGCAGCCCACAGTGATAAAAACGCTAAAACTAGAGCCTACATACTCCTCAATCTGGCGGGACCAGAGGCAATAGAAAGAGAGCGTTCATTCACATATGCACCTGCGGTACTCGGAGCAGACGGTGCCGTCGTAACAGCTGCAGAGTCAAGAGAAGACCCAGTGTGTTTGAAAAGAAAGTTCAAGGAAATATGCAATCCCGAAACAAATGTCATAATGGAGAGACACAACTTCAACAAAAGGCAACAGAAACCAGGAGAAACCGTCGAGGCTTATGTTAGTACATTGAGAATCATGGCTAAAACGTGCAACTTTGGCGCATTGCAAGACGAACTAATAAGGGACAGATTAGTTTGCGGCGTCAGCAGTGACAGCGTGAGGCGCTCCCTGCTCAAAGAAACTGAATTAACTCTCATAAAAGCAGTTCGCATTTGTCAAATAAGCGAGCTCACTGACCAGCACACTAAAGCCCTTTCTACTCCAAAACACGTGACTTCTGCCAGTGTGGACGCTGTTCAAATAAAACATTACACTCCAAAAAATGCCAACAAATACAGGAAAAAACAAGAGGGCATTTCCACAGGTATTTCAAATTGCAAAAACTGTGGTGGTTCACATCCAGCCAAACGTGAGCAATGCCCTGCATTTGGACAACAATGTCACATCTGCAAGAAATACAATCATTTCAAAAGTCAATGCAGGTCAGCAAGGCCACATCCCAGGCACAAACAAGTGAACCAAATCTCAGAGGTTGACAGCGAAAGTGACGAAGACACGTTTACTATTGAACATTTGACACTCGACGCCGAGGAGAGCACAAAGAAAGAAGGATACTGCACAGTGACTGTAAATGATAAAGATCTAAAGCTCAAAGTTGACACAGGAGCTAAATGCAACGTGATTTCACTGGATACGTACAAAGACTTTTGCCAAAGAGACACACTGCAAAAATCCGACAAGCAGACAAATCTCATTGCTTTCGGCGGGACAAAGATCAAGTCGGCAGGCACAGTTACTGTCAAATGCACTGTCGCCAAGAAGACCTACGACTTACTTTTCCACGTTGTGAAACAAAATGTACAGTCCATCCTGGGAATGAAGGATAGTGTGAAAATGAAACTGGTCACGTTCAGCAAAGACGTTTTCCATATTGACACTGCTCTTCATGATTCAAGCATCGAACAGGAGGTGTTTTTTGAGTATCAGGACTTATTCAAAGATGAAGTCGGTGATCTACCTGTCACATACTCAATGAAACTCGCTCCAAATGCCATACCAGTTGTCAATCCTCCACGACGCATCCCAGTGCCTATGCAAGACAAAGTGAAAAAAGAGCTCAAAAGAATGCAGCGACTTGGTGTAATTGAACCGGTGGAGGAGCCAACTGAATGGGTGTCAAACATGGTGGCTACGCACAAGAAGGAAGCTGATGATGTGCGTCTCTGCATCGACCCGAGAGACCTAAACAAGTCGTTAATGAGACCACACCATCCCATGCGCACAGTGGAGGAAGTAGCGGCACAAATGTCAGGAGCAACAGTCTTCTCTGTGTTGGACGCAAAAAGTTCGTTCTGGCAAATCAAACTAGATGACGCTTCCTCACTACTCACCACATTTGCCACGCCATTTGGCAGATTCAAGTTTCTGAGAATGCCATTTGGTATCAACACAGCCTCTGAAGTATTCCAAAAAGCCATGGAACAGATATTTGCAGGATATCCATGTGCGATCATCGTCGATGACATCTTGGTTGGAGGTAAAGGAATTGTGGAACACGACATAAATCTCAAGAAAGTTATGGAACGCGCCAGACAAGTGAAATTAAGACTGAAAAGAAAAAAGTGCAGATTCAGGCTCAATGAAGTGAGTTATGTTGGGCACATCTTCACTAACATTGGACTCAAGGCAGACCCAACCAAAATGGCTGCAATCAATGACATGCACTCACCTGAAGACAAGGCTTATCTTCAGCGTTTCCTAGGCATGATCAACTACCTAGGTAAGTTCATTCCAAACTTGAGTGAACTGTCAGCACCATTACGCCAACTGCTCCATAAGGACGTGGTGTGGAGTTGGACTCAACTTAAAGCATGCATCACAAGCCCACCAGTTCTCCAGTATTACGACATGCAAAAACCAGTGACCCTCACCTGCGACGCTTCTCAATACGGTCTCGGAGCTGCCTGTCTACAGGACAACAAACCCGTCGCGTACGCATCACGTACTCTGACCGACACGGAAAGAAGGTACGCACAGATCGAGAAGGAGTTACTCACAGTTGTGTTTGCGTGTTACAAATTCTACGACTACATCTATGGAAAGCCAGTCGTGATTGAAACTGACCACCAGCCGCTGGTCACAATCCAGAATAAGCCCTTTCACACAGTCCCTGCACGACTGCAAAGAATGATGCTGAGACTACAAAAGTTCAACATGACTCTTGTCTACAAGAAAGGTAAACACCTCTACATTGCAGACACACTCTCTCGCACACCAAAAGTGGATACTCCACCGCTGCAGGAAGAAAAACATGACTTTGAGGTAATGTCAATTCAGCTCATTTCTTCACAACGTTTGCAAGAGCTTGCCGAGCAAACGAGAGCTGATACTACTCTGCAAACACTGATTCACTACATTCAGCTGGGGTGGCCAGCACGAGTGAGCAGCGTACCGGAAACAATAAAACCTTTCTTCAACATTCGTGATGAACTTTTTGTTGATAACAATGTTGTAATGAAAAATAACAGAGTCATTGTTCCAGCTGCGCTGCAGGATGTGTATTTGCAGGAGCTGCACAGAGGACATCCAGGCATGGAGTCTACAAAAAGGAGAGCAAGGGACACCGTTTTCTGGCTCACCATAAACAGGGACATTGAGGAAAAGGTAAAATCATGCGGTGTGTGTAACAGCCTAAAACCTCACCAACAAAGGCAACCTCTAAAACATCATTACATTCCGGATCTCCCATGGTCCATCACTGCCACAGACATATTCGAGTGGGACAACAACTACTATCTCGTGCTTGTTGATTCCTATTCTGGGTGGTTTGAAGTGGACAGACTTGAAAACATCACCTCAACGTGTGTGATCAAAAAACTGAAACGAAACTTCTCTGTTCACGGAATACCAGAGAAACTGTACTCCGATAACGGAACACAGTTCACAAGTCAAACATTCCGCGATTTTGTTACATCCTGGGAGTTTGAACATGTCACGAGCAGCCCTGAGTTCCCTCAGTCAAACGGCCTCAGTGAGAGAGCTGTTCGAAGTGCAAAGAGACTTCTTGAGACAACAAAAAGGGACGGGACCGATTTCTACTTGTACCTTCTCCATCTACGAAACACTCCACGAGATAACATCCTTGGATCACCAGCCCAAAGACTGTTTTCCAGGAGAACGCGGTCCACTCTTCCCGTTTGTAAAACAATGTTAAAACCAGCAGCGAAGGTGACAACAACCATCAAAGCCCAGCTCACAAAAAAGCGCAAAGCCCAAAAACAACATTTTGACAAGTCAAGTAAGCCACTCACTCCTCTAACACAAAACCAGGTGGTGAGATTACAAACACAAAAAGGACATGACAAGATTGGAGTCATACGCAGAGTCTGTTCTGAACCTCGTTCCTATGTTGTCGAGTCAGATGGGAAACAATACAGACGCAACAGGCAACACATTCTGCCTGTAAACGAACCACATCCAGATCCAGTCACTCCACAGTCAAACGAGACTGATATGTATCAACATGAAGACAAATCAGAGACTGAGAAAACACAAAGTGACGCATGCGAAATGACTGAGAACGTAAAACCAATACAAGACAAAAAACAATGTGAACAGAAAATGTATGACAACGTTACTCTGAATGACCCACCTGTAAAAACTCCTGTGAAATGTGATAACATGTACCGAACCAGATATGGTAGAGTGTCTAAACCAAACAGCAAATACTCAGATTAGAAAAGACCCAGAGTATACAGAGTTTTCACAATGTTTATTTTATTGAAAAATGTTATGTTACAATTGACACAAAGGTTTATCCCTGTTTAAGTGTGAATTGATAGATGCTAAGTTTTATTCACTATTTGCCCTATGCAAAAAAGTTAAAAGGAGGGATGTAGACAATGTTATAATAAGTGTCACATTTAGATTGTCCTTATTGCTTACCTTACCCCAGTTACCGGGAGTGAACAGTAGGTGTCAGGGTTGAGTTACCCGGGGGCGGGGGTTCATGCCTGACTGCAGTCTAGACCACATGTTGATGTTAGCTGCTAATAAAAAGCTTATTACGCACGGCCAATGGACTGATTCTTATTCACGAATCTACATAAACATTAAAGGTAATTTTGTCTGACCCTTTGGGAAACAAAATGAATTGCTTCACACACGGTAAAATACATGTATATTAGTTGTTTTTAATTAGAGATAGCTGTATAATTTTAAGTTAAATGTGGGTAACTAACTATCTGGTCAGTTTTTATACGTTCTAAAATTATTGTACTAAGTGTAAAGTTTAAATTGAATGTTATATAAACGCTTGTTTTAAAAAGTTATTAAATTGTTAAAACACAATGTCCGTAATTCTTCATCAGACGTTTATGCTTCTTTCCAAGTAACATAGCAAAACTTATTTACACACATACAGCATATATATTTCAAAATTTATATTTAAATGCATTTTCCCGACGTTTTGATGTGTACCGCAAAGAATTATGGGCAATATCCTTCGCCAGAGTGCGCATAGATGCAGGCTACGGCGAAGTGTGGATCAGGGGCGCAAAGGGGGCGGGGCCAAAGACCTCCCTGGAGAATTGGGACACCCTACGCACTCGCACCCTTTATCGGGAACGCGCAAATGAGGGGCGCAAGGGTGGAAGTGCGAGTATTGGGACGGGGCCTCTATGAAGCACAAAGATCAAAGTGTTTCCAAAGCTGCGGATCACGTCACCTCCACAAACCTTCGTTTGCAGATGTATTTAATGGTGCAGTTCTGGAGACAGCCGACAGATGGCGCCGTGTGACTGTTTCAGTGTGAGCTCTCCTGCTGTGAGCTTCAAGCTGCGTTCAGACCAAACGCGTTTTCTGCGGCAAAATCGCGTCTGACGCGCGTCTTGGGAGAGGGAAGGACACGGGAGCCAGGATTAAGGTAAAAAGTGTAAAATACGCTTTAATTAGGACATAAAAGTTAATTCTAATAACATTTGAGGCGAGAAATACCCCCCTCTATTGTCATATCGGAGGTCTGTTTGGTGATCAAATAGAACATAGTCGGACTTTTCTCCAGTGCAGAGAGCGGGGGTCGGCCAGTGCTCAAGCCGAGAAAGAGCGTCTCAACGCGGGGACACATCAGTGAAGCTCTCACAATCTTAATTCTGAAAATCCGAGGCTTTTGTTACGGACTTTCTCTGTTATAACAATTGTATTGGCAGTAATCATTCGTTTTTACAAAGTCATATTGTATGTAAACAATGCACACATATGCGTTATATGATTGATTTATTTGCTATGGCCCTCGTTTGTGCATCACTTCCATAAATGTAATAACGTGTGTTTTCTGATGAGAAAGGAATTTCCATGGATCTGTATTATAACAAACATCAGTAAAAAGGAGTTGAACACAGGAAAGGCCTAAAACTGCTCTTTTTTAAGTCTTGAAAAGCAACAGACTGTTACTGATCAGATTAGAGTTGAATGTATTCAATTAGAACTTTAAGTACTGCTGACAAATACAATATGTACCTGTGTAAATAATACCTTATTTTCATGACTCTTTACACTTCAGACACAAAAAACTAAATTATAATAACACCAACAAGTTTTATTGTTTATTTTTTATTTCCAGGCTCTCTATGAAGGTGTCAGAGGCAGACGCCCAGGACTCTGCTGTTGCTCCTCGTCTTCAGATATGCAGATCCCACTGTTCTAACTATTCATGACTGATGATTAAATAAAACATGAAAATATGTTTGTTGTAGTTCATATTGTTAATCCGCAGTGAAGCAGGAGGTGATGGAAGTGAAGCTGGAGAAATGATGCCGTGTGATTTTGTTGCTGTCAGAGAAAGTCTTGAGTTCCATTTCACCAAAAGTCTCTGAAAAAGAACACAAACATCATGTTAAAACATGGACACCTCAAAATAAAATACATAAATCCTTCCTGTATTTAATATTAGAGGTACACAGCAGGAGTAACAGACACAGAGGAGTAACAGAAGAATAATATACTGGAAATATACACACAAATAAAACTTAGAAGCGTAGCTAACCACTTTAAAGCTTTTGGAAGTGAGACTGTCATCTGCAAATGTCCTTTATTAATGACAAAATAAGCATCTCTATAATGTGCTCTTATTTCATCATTATATTTATCTGACTATTGTATGAAAAGTGATTCATAATAAGCCATATATATACAGTAAATGTTAATGTTAATCTATTTTATATGAATACAGATAACAGTGTTAGAATACTACAGCTGCTGTCTCCATGGACTGTTTCCTCTGTGTAGCTTTAATATGTAATCTGTGGGTTTGTTTCTCCCTGTGACATTACAGATTTTGCGCAGGGAAGTATTAGCGATTGTGAAAAGTTAAAATAACTTACCAGAGACACCAACCTCCTCACTAGCCCTCCTCTATGTCACGGTGGTTATAGTCTGCAGGGCTCATGGGCTAACCACACAGCTTGTCCTCCATAGCTGTTGTGTTGTCGTCCCCCTCGGTCCTGCCGTGAAATGCGTTACCACGTCACTGTTGGAGGAGGCTCCTGATTGGTAGACGCTCGCGTCTTCTCCCGAAAAGTTCAACATTGTTCAACTCGAGCGTCGGCCGCGTGTCACGCGCTTCACGCGCATCAAGACGCTCAAAATCTCAAAACGCACCGCGCGAAACGCTCGAAACGCGCGAAACACTCGAAGACGCGCTGCTCGGGAGGCGCGTGACGCGCCGCGTGATCTCTTGACGCTCCTAGACGCGCGTCCCCCATGTTATGTCAATGTAAACCCGACGCTTTGGACGCTCAAGACGCGTTTGGTCTGAACGCACCTTCAGAGCTGTTCATATAAAACACTGGGGAGGGGAGCAGAAAGAACGAGGCCAGCGGGTCCGCGGCTTCAAAATCCCAAAGTCCGTTACTGCAGCTTTAATTCACTTATATTCCAGAAACTGTTTATCCAATCAAAGGCTTCAATCATCAAAACAAAGTAGTTTAGTTTTGCTGCAGTCTGGCTCGCACCACAGAGGACAGAACATAGATGTGCTCAATGCTCTGTTCTTCCTAAATCCATTCTGCTCATCGACCAATATCTGATGTTGTTGAATGTTTAGATCCAGAAAACAATGATTCTACTGCACTTATCAGGCTGCTTCCTCTGCTTCAGTGGATTCTCTGCTGGAGAAGATTTAGGGATAGGCTTCATGCTCACCCTCACCGTCCTTCTTCCCTGAACGTGTTTTATCACAAACGCAGAAGGAAAATCCAGCCACAGACGACAAAAGGACTAAGACAAGCTGCAAGAAGAAAACACACTTTATCCAGCATTCAAAAAGAAAAGAAGAAGTGAGGAATCTGAAACAGCAAACACAAATATAAATGTGGCATGTCGGTGTACACCGCACTGAAAGGTGATTGGCTTGGGGTTGGAGAGCCCATTTAAAGCAGGTGCGTGTTCGGCGCGAGCACACGGGGTTTGGCGTGGGTGCAGAGGGTGCTTGTTTGGTGACCGGCAGCTTGCTTGGGTTGGAGCCCGTGGGAGCAATGCTAGGCTTTTTCCCGTGAGTTTGGGTGCTCCACAATTGAGGTAAGTGGCTCATTGTCCAGCCTTTTATTCTAGGCTCTCTAAGCCAAAGCTGAGCACCTCTGCCGCGCATGAACTGCGCGGCAGAGGTGCAAATATTGTTGAGCGTTTCCTTGGGACGCTCGTGCAGTGACCAATCAGAGAGCCGCAAAGTGGTCACAAGGACATTAGTGGTCTGAGCGAGCAGACTGAACATACTGTAAACAGCCAAAACAAGAGCTACACCAGGACTCAAACGAGGGTTGACAATGGGGGACATAGTTCTTGTGAACATATGAGTTGTCATGCTCCCGTGACTTTATGCAACTGCTTCGAGCGTGTTCGCCGATGCGGAAGTACCGTTTAATAATTAAATTAACTTATGGCGCACCTCCGTGAACACATACTGCTGTTATATAAAGTCACCTCCGTGAACACAAACAGTATATACAGTGGGGCAAAAAAGTATTTAGTCAGCCACCGATTGTGCAAGTTCTCCCACTTAAAATAATGACAGAGGTCTGTAATTTTCATCATAGGTACACTTCAACTGTGAGAGACAGAATGTGAAAATAAAATCCAGGAATTCACATTGTAGGATTTTTAAAGAATGTATTTGTAAATTATGGTGGAAAATAAGTATTTGGTCAATAACAAAAATTCAACTCAATAACAGAGGTCAAATGATTACTATAGGTAGGTCTTTACCAGGTTTGCACACACAGTAGCTGGTATTTTGGCCCATTCCTCCATATTTCGGGGCTGTCGCCGAGCAACACAGACTTTCAACTCCCTCCATACATTTTCAATGGGGCTGAGGTCTGGAGACTGGCTAGGCCACTCCAGGACTTTCAAATGCTTCTTACGGAGCCACTCCTTTGTTGCCCGGGCGGTGTCTTTGGGATCATTGTCATGCTGGAAGACCCAGCCACGTTTCATCTTCAAAGCTCTCACTGATGGAAGGAGGTTTTGGCTCAAAATCTCACAATACATGGCCCCATACATTCTTTCCTTAACACGGATCAGTTGTCCTGTCCCCTTAGCAGAAAAAGAGCCCCAAAGCATGACGTTTCCACCCCCATGCTTCACAGTAGGTATGGTGTTCTTGGGATTAGGGATGCACCGATCCGATACTGGTATCGATATCGGCGCCGATACCAGAAAAAATACTGGATCGGATATCTGCGTAGAGAGAGGCGCCGTGCTGCCGATCTATTTTCTTTTCTTGTTTTTTTTTAATTATATATATTTTTTAATACATACCAGGTACCGCACAATGTCTTGTGCATAATGTACATATACGTATAAAATTAATTAATTAAAAGTAATTTATCAGATCTCACGTACACGTCACTTCCTCGTGGCGCTCTACAACAACAACAACACAGCATGGAGCGCAGGAAAGAATCAGCGTTGTTCACGCGGCACCACGAGAAACAACATGGGGAGTTTTTGCATCGAAAGGAGATTACGTGAAAACAACGAGACACAGATGACACTGACGCAGCGTCACAAAAAGCTTTTCAGTAACAACCCGAAAGTGTTGGAGTTCATCAGTTTGGGCTCGCAGCCGCATAGACCATTTGGAACCCAGGTACATGCCGTCGCCAAATACATATCTGAAATCCAGTTAAAGCTACGGTACTATTATTTATTTACATTTTCATGCAGCGCGTTTTGTTTGTTGTAAGTGTTTATTATTCAAACACAGTGAATATAAGTACTTTTATATTCAATAAATGTATATGGTATAATACAGTGTTGGAATGTTTAATGTGAACATTGAGCAGCTCTTTATAGTTGCAGTATTGCACATTTATGTTGAATCCATTTTTATCTGGAAAGTTTAGCGCTTCAGTTCATCCACTGCTTTTGCAGTTACTTGAACAAAGAGTTCAAGTATTAAATTCATTTTAGTGTGATCATTTCCGGTATCGGTCAATATCGGTATCGGCAGAAACCCATAGCTCTGGTATCGGTATCGGTAGTAACAAAAAGCTGGATCGGTGCATCTCTACTTGGGATGCAACTCAGTATTGTTCTTCCTCCAAACACGACGAGTCGAGTTTATACCAAACAGTTCTACTTTGGTTTCATCTGACCACATGACATTCTCCCAATCCTCTGCTGTCTCCTCCTAAACTCGTTTTCCCTCGCATTAACAGCTTATGTTGGTTGTGCCAACAGTAAAATGCTGTGAACAAACAAATTTAATGACAGCCATTGGCTGACATTATGTAGTTCAGACTTTTTTGAAATGTCCCTCATCCCTGTAACAAACAATAGTTTTGGTCTGTGCCTCACTGTAGTGACATGTTTGTTACTCTCTTGTAACGTAGACTATTGCACTTTATTTTAATTGTTGAAACCGCACACATCCTCTACAGTATGTACTTCAGCACACCGTATAAAAAAACGTTAAAAAAATTTGACAACAAACTGGGCCGGGCCGTTAAGGACGCAAAAATCCTGGGGTCGTTTTTTGGAGCAGTACAGTACAATTAATTCATATAGTGTAGTCCATTTTAAATTGTATTGGCCATAATTTTTATGCGTAGGAAAGGAGACTTGGACATGTGGGTCCAGGGACGTGGACTTGACTTTGACTTGCGGGTCCGGGGACTTGGACATGACTTGGACTCTAGGGCTAGGGACTTGGACTTGACTTGGACTTGCTGGTCAGAGACTTGTGTGCATCTCTGCACCAGGTCCCCCCATGTGGTTCTGGGATTTTTAATCATCGTTCTCATGATCATTTTGAACCCACGGGATGAGATCTTGCGATCGAGGGAGATTATCAGTGGTCTTGTATGTCTTCCATTTTCTGATAATTGCTCCCACAACTTGTTCATTTGTTCACAACAAGCTGCTTGCCAATTGTAGATTCACTCTTCCCGGTCTGGTGCAGGTCTACAATTCTTTTCCTGGTGTCCTTCGACAGCTCTTTGGTCTTGGCCATAGTGGAGTTTGGAGTCTGACTGTTTGAGGCTGTGGACAGGTGTCTTTTATACAGATAACGAGTTCAAACAGGTGCCATTAATACAGGTAACGAGTGGAGGACAGAAGAGCTTCTTAAAGAAGAAGTTACAGGTCTGTGAGAGCCAGAGATCTTCCTTGTTTGAAGTGACCAAATACCTATTTTCCACCATAATATACAAATAAATTCTTAAAAAATCCTATAATGTGAATTCCTGGATTTTGTTTTTCACATTCTGTCTCTCACAGTTGAAGTGTACCTATGATGAAAATTACAGACCTCTGTCATTATTTTAAGTGGGAGAACTTGCACAATCGGTGGCTGACTAAATACTTTTTTGCCCCACTGTATATTTTATACATGCATCAGCAGCTTTTTGACCCGACCCACCCGCACCCGACATGACTCATATTTTTGAGGCATCCAACCCGCCCAAAACCGCGGTACTCGCGGGTTGAGGGCCGACCCGCGCGTCACTAATATGCGGGTATCTGCCTGTGTCACTCGCTCGGCGCAGTCCCGAACATCTTGTCGAAGATGATCCAAATCAACTTTTATTGCAGTAACTATGGATAGTATTTCATCCACTTTACTGCTCTGGGTTCTGTCTTTACATGTCATTATTTATTTACTCCATACACAGTGGTGATAAACTACTACTGTAGCCACAGCTGCCCTGGGGCACACTGACAGAAGCGAGGCAACCAGTCTGTGCCATCGGCCCCTCCGACCACCACCAACCATTCACACACACACCAGACTCATTCTAGGCAATGGGGGTGAAGTGTCTTGCCTAAGGATACAACTGCAGTTTGGCACTTTACAGCTGCAGCCGCCCCACTGTGGTAGGTGTTCCCAGAGGTTAAGTGTCTTGCCAAGGACACAACAACAGCAGACCGTGGGAGTCGATGGTGAACCCACAACCTTCTGGCTCAAAGGCCAATATTCTACCAACTGAGCTACTGAGCGATGGCCACACTGTTGGTTTATGCGGTTTAATCTTCTCGGTGGCATCTTGGCCTACTTTGCTTCCCTTTGCTGGAGACATTGTTCCATCCAATAAAGGAAACAATAATCCGCGGCAAAGAATCAAATATTGGTTAATAATTTGAGCACGAGCAGCGGAGCGGTCTAAAGCACGTCTTCCCTAGAAGAAGAACCCAAGTGCTCGGGGGATTCTCGCGGTACTGCAGACTAAACAAGACTAAATTCACAAGGGCTACCCAGAAATGTTCCCCATAGAACTCAATGTAAATTAAAACAGCTCAACCTCAGCTGACAGAGAACCTACAGCTTTCATAAAGGTCGGATTTTGCGGGGATTTTAGTGTCCCTTATCATCCTGAACTTTTTTCTTCTTAAATTCTTTGGTTTTCTTTAAATCCACACTTTACTGCCACAAACTCTGCCCATCTGGCTCCCGCTCTCACTCCCGCGCTAACTCCCGCTCTGATGAACTGCTCTGATTGGTCAGAGCGCGGCCGAGCCGCTCTGTGCACGTGCATGACAGCCAGACACATGTATTTGGCGCAACGCCTCATGGGAGCTTGTCCACTGCGCAGAACCGGAAGGACCAGACGATGTCCAAATATAGGCGAGTTCCGCTAATCTCTCGGTCCTCGTGTATGTTCCATGCACTACCTGGCACAAGTCATTCATTTGAATAGGACACCATCTTTGATCACCGGGGCTTGACCAGAGCTCTTGCCACGGCGCCATGTGAGTCCAAAAGACAGTTATGATGCTTCTGTTTTCTTCCAGTGAGACTCAACACTCGCTCCATCAACTATTGACATAGTAGATTCACACCCAGGGCTATTTGACCAATAAGGAGAGTGATGGGTGCTGGGCCTGGCCTCCACAGTCCGGACATGAACCCAAATCAGATGGTTTTGAGGCTGGACCACAGAGAGAAGGCAAAAGGGCCAACAAGTGCTAAGCATCTCTGGGAACTCCTTCAAGACTTTTGAAGACTATTTTAGGTCCTCTTGAAGCTCATCAAGAGAATGCCAAGAGTGTGTGAAGCAGTAATCAGAGCAAAAGGTCCTACTTTGAAAAACCTAGAATATAAGACATATTTTAAGTTGTTTCATACTTCTTTTTTAAGTACATACATAATTCCACATGAGTTAATTCATAGTTTTGATGCCTTCAGTGTGAATCTACGATTTTCATAATAATGAAAACAAAGAACCCTCTTTGAAGGAGACGGTGGGTCCAAACTTTTGGTCTGTTCAGTACATACATAAATATAACATCAAGCAGCAGTATTTTCCACAGTTTCATGTATTTTAGTGAATTTACAATTTCAACCTATTTATACAAACGTATTTCTGTGAGTGGGTAAAATGTTTAGAAATGTGTTTATGAAAGTATAAAGGTATAAAGTGTCACATGTGTTTTACATGTGTTGTTTTGGGCCCTATAAGCTCCTGCAGCTTCCTGGGAGTTCCCTTTTCCAAAGCACTTACAAACCTTCGATATTAGTGTGTGTGTGACTTGTTGAAGTTTTGTAAATAAAGAGAATTGAAGTGAACACATGGTTGTCACGTGGGCATCTTAGTGTCACTAATACAAGTGCATTTATGATGTATGTCATGATTCTCCACAGAACAGTGTTTTATATGAACAGCTCTAACAATAAACAGTGAAAGCTCACAGCAGGAGAGCTCACACTGAAACAGTCACACGGCGCCATCTGTCGGCTGTTTCCAGAACTGCACCACTAAATACATCTGCACAACTGAAGCTTCGTTTGTGGAGGTGACGTGATCCGCAGCTTTGGAAACACTTTGATCTTTGTGCTTCATAAAGTCAGCAGCTGATTGGAGCAGAGGGAACATCTGCATGATCCCCGTGTAGAGCTCCTTCTACCACCGCAGCTGCTCCTGCTCCGTGCGATCGGTGAGTGTGTGTTATGCTAGTGCTGTTAGCGTTAGCATTAGCCACAGGCCGCTAGCATCTTGTATTGTTTTACTGTCTGTTCAATTGACATTCATTCATCTGTTTACTTTAACCGTATATCAACAGAGTTCCTGGAGCACGTTCACCTCGTATTTTGTTGTTGTATTTTAATCTGGAACGTTTTCCTCCTTTTATTGTATAGTCAACTGTGTAACACTGAGTCCAAGACAAAGTGTCTCCCGAGGACAAGAACGGCTATTCAATATAACTACATACACATTTACACACAGACATGTCAATACACACAAACATTGCTTCAGATTTAAAGTAGGACAGTCATAAACCAAGACCATGCTTCAAACGTTGTTTCCATTAAACACAAATGTACAATGAATACAAATGTGTAACTATGAAGTGTGTGTCATAGAAGAGCAGACAGAAGCACAGTCTGTTGTGTGTGTGCGGTCTCCCATCACCGCGTACCCCACAGCCCACAGCTGAGCGTCTGCAGATGCCCGTCCAGCTGCTACTTTCATTTCGGTGTAGGGCGCAGTGCCCTCAAAACATCCAGACCGTCAGCGCGGTGGTCATCACACCTCAGACTTTAAACACGCAATCAAGCACAAACAAAGGATTCATATACGGTGTAGTTTATCCACATTACATGTTGTGACCATAAAAAGAAATATAAATTGTTTCAGGTTGATTAGACCCTGCTTATCAGTTCAATTTGCTCGAGTTTACATGCATGCTATGATATTATCCCACATGTCTTATTGTGCCATTGTCTGGGGTCAGGCCACAAAGTCTGTAGTGAAGCCTTTGTTATCATTATATAAACAAACACTCAAAATATATGATCGAAAGCCAATGAAGCATCATCACTGCCAAATTACGGAAAAATACAACATAATGAGTTTTGATAATTTTATACATTTTACCTTTTTAAAAGCTTTGTTTAAGTGTCTTAATGGATTAGCCCCTGAAGTAATGTGTAAAAACATCCAAAGGTGCAGCAGTGAGGGTGTGCAGACTCGAGCTGCAGTCAGTGGGAGCTGCAGAGTGAGAAGGTGCCGGACGACTCTGGGTCAGTCTGCATTCTCAGTGAAGGCCTCACATCTGTGGAACTCTTTGCCACTGGAGCTGAAGTCACAGTCGGACACTAGACTTTTCTCCACTAAACTGAAAAGGTGGCTTAAGGAAAATCAGAAGTGTGAGCACTAAACCTGAATGTAGTATGGACAAATGGGGTTAGTTATTTTTATTGATGTGTGGTTGTTCTTTTCTCCCCTTTTTTTAAAACTTGTTTCTTCGCTTTCTCCAAAAGCCTAACCAGGGACGGGGGCTGCAAATTAGCCTTTGGCTAGAAGCCTTGTGTACTTCACATCGGTTACCTGTGGGTGACAATGTTTTTTTTTGTACTGTCCCTGTCAAATAAATAAATAAATAAAATATCGTTTTTTCGATATATCGCGATACTTTCTCCCGCGATTCGATTATCGATATGCATTTGCCAAGTATCAATATCAATTTAAAAAAAAAAGATTTTTTTTTTGAATTGGTATTAATACTTAATATATGGCTACATTACGCATCTCCGTTCTATTTATCATGAAATAAAGAGTATTTTTTCTTTTATTTATGCTATAAATTTGCATATTGTATATTTATGACCAATATATCAATAATCGTCATATTGTGATAAAATCTTTATCGTAATATCGTTATCGTGATAATATCGTTATCGTGATCTTTGTATCGTGTATCGTATCGTGAGGTACCCTTAGGTTCCCACCCCTAGAAAAGACCCATGTTCAGGACTTCAGACTCAGGAGAAAAGCAAAACTTTATCCTTGAACTTTCAGGACACAGGACCTTATTACAGATCAAGACTGAAGTATTGTCTCACATGAACGCTGAGCTCCAGTACATCACTTACTGTCAACACAGTTCATCCAGACAGCAGTATTGTGTCGATGAACCTAAAGAATTAAACAATGTAATCGAAAGATGTGGAAGAAAACAACCAGGACACACTGCAGTATGTCAGTATGCCATCATGCAACCAGTGTCAGCTGCGGCGCTGGACAATTTAACCACGCCCATATTTGGTAAACATAAAACGAGGAAATCAATATTGTAAACAAATCCAAAATCATCAGTAAACAAAAACAGTTTGCGCAATATAAATACATGGTAAATATGAATAATAATAATAATAGTGAGAGCGCAAACAACACCCCCACGTTCACTTACATTAACAAAAAAAACCTCTCTAATAATTTCATTCATTTATTCGTTCTTATATAACATTACAGTCACATAAAGAACAGGAGTAGGATGAAGACCGAGTCTTATTTAAAGGAGCCTTGCGGAGTTTGCAATTTTTGTGCTCACGAACCCCCCTCTGGCCAGAGGTGTAACTGCAGTCTGAATGAGAGGCGCGTGCACAAGGAACAGAACATAAACAACAGCTGATATGGTCCTGTCCTCGATAACTTACAGATTTGCGGGGATGACTTCAACAGAGGTAAGACATGTTACTGTTTTGTATGATATTTAGACCAAATCAATGTGTATATTTTCCAAGATGTGATACTTCAGAAAATGTAAAGCAAAGTGAATTATCAAAAGCCTGAAGCCACATTATATTCACATATTAACATTTAAAAGGGGAACAAAAAAGTGTCTATGTATATATAAACGTAAGCCTAACTGTAATGATACAATTCCACAGATAGAAATGCTTCCATGACAAGCCAAAATCATCTTTTCATTGGGCCTTATAAGGTTAGCGTAGCATGAGACTTTTTGTAGTATATTTACTACTCATAAACATAAATCAGTGAAGTCACTCTTATTTTGCAGCCAAGACAAGCTAACATTAGCAACATTATTATTCCCATAGAAAATACAGCATCATTACCACTGTTACTGTTTTGTTTTTATTAGTGTTATTACTGACACTAGTCTGCTACTAATACTACACAAGTTGTCTGTAGGTATAAAACTATATCAACTGTTCTGATAAATTCAAAATATTTTTCGATGAAACACATTCCAGCACAGTGACATCTAAATCTTTTTGCTTTTCCTTCCAGGACTCCAGTCCAGTTGAATCTGTAGTTTCTGAGAGCAGTGACTTTGAATGGGGGAGAGGAGGAGGCAGACGAGCAGCAAAAAGATGAGGAAGAGGAGCAGCAAGAGGAGGAAGAGGAGCAGCCAGAGGAGGAAGAGGAGCAGCCAGAGGAGGAAGAGGAGCAGCCAGAGGAGGAAGAGGAGCAGCCAGAGGAGGAAGAGGAGCAGCCAGAGGAGGAAGAGGAGCAGCCAGAGGAGAGGCCAGGCAGGAATGAGAAGAGCAGGACATGTGGGTTATAAAGACGCCCCTTTATTCGTTCCACAGTAGGGAATTAAAACTAAAGTGCAACTCATCACCACTTTAGAAATGAGTCTTTCTTTTATTTCAATGTTTGGGGGAAAAAAAAATATATTTGACATAATATAAATAAATGTGCTGTGTCCATCTTTGATTGCTGTCAGCCTCTGTTCAGGGACCAGATAAAAAAGTCCTAGAAAAAGAAAGAAACATATTTTATATCATAGAGATTTTTTTCCCACTTGATTATCATCACTACCTGTCCTCTGTTGTGTCTGCTCCAGTTCAGCTGCAGGAGGAGGGATGAGGAGGACAGAGGACCCATGACCCTGGGGTCATGAGTCCCCAGCAGGAGGAGGGATGAGGAGGACAGAGGACCCATGGCCCTGGGGTCATGAGTCCCCAGCAGGAGGAGGGATGATGAGGACAGAGGACCCATGGCCCTTGGGTCACCTGCTTACATTTTTTGAGAGGATAGAGCTGTAGTCTTTAGTCTCCTTCACAGTGTAACGCTGAGGCTTTTTCTGTAGACATCAGTAGAAATAATATATTTCTTTATTGCTTTTATACTGTATCTTGATAATAAAGTATGACTTATGATACTTGGCCTTTGCTGCTCACATGCACTGGGCGATGGTTATGGAGGTTGTAGTCTAATGCAGCGAGGAGTGTACGAGCTTCATAGGCGCCATAAGTGAATCCAAAACGCTTCCCTGCGTACATCAGGACATGGTTTTGGAAAGAGTCAAGCTTCGAAGTTGTCCTACAGAACAAAGATTATTGTAACGTCAAACATACAAATAAATTCGATCTCTGTGTAATATAATATACTTTGTAGTATTAAAAAGGCAGTTCCTGTACATTCCCACAAGATGTCACGCACATGACTTACCGAAAGGTGAGCAACTTCTCAATATCCTTCAGCCACCTCCGGTTAAGAACCGCGTGGAATGGGCTCTTTGTGCTGTTTATCCTCCAGAGGCGCATATGGTGAAGTGCACCTCTCCACACACCCTAAATGTATACAATACGTTGTATATCAAAAGTTATACCATGTCACCACATAAAGAGAAAATTACATTATCTAGTGACGTTATAAATATCCAATGTTCATACAGACCATAAACTCCTCTCTGGTGCGTGTGTGCTGACAAGCATACCAGAAATGGTTAAAGATGTCCTCAATCCATACAATTATAGCCTTTTGACCAGAAACCATTCAGCCTGATTGAAGACACCACAATTATATTTAAAAAAGTCTTACCAGACCTGTGTTAAATACAATTAAACACTTACGATGTCCATGGTGTCTAGCTCCATCATTGTGTATGTACAGCACATAGCAGAGTGACCTTTTTGGAAAAATATATAGATTGTGGGGGAAATAATGACAAACATTTCAATAACAACACACCGATATTAATGAAATACCACAGAGATTTGTGCATTACCTGGAAAGTAGATCCTCCCGTCAGCTAAAACATAAACCCAAAAGGCACGTAAGCATACATATACACGGGCTTAGAAATGAATATGCTTACTTACCAAGGGCAACAACGTTGTCTTTGGACTCTAATCTGTTGATGATAGCAGTTCTTTTCTCCTCCCAAAACTGCTTTATTGTTTTTAGACAGTAGGTTCCCTGGACTGCAGAAGATGTTGAGGAGGCCACATGCAGATATTCATGAATTTGAATAAGAGGGAAATATTGGAGAACAACATAAAATCTCCTCCTTGCATAAACTCCATAATTTGTGGCCGTGCGGGCAAAACTATATGGGGAAGAAAGTGTTAACAAGTATGTAACTTCACACATGTACCATATTTGTACTTAGCCTGGTAAACACATGTGCAAACCATGTAAACTCACCCACTCCAATATCAAAGATGTACCTCACGCATGTGACTTTACAGAAAAGGATGGACGGCTGTCACACTCTGTGCCTGTGTGGTCACTGTAGTGGCATTTATTGACAGACAGTTGGAGAAAAGTTGCCATCTGCAGCAGGTTTTTGTTGTATGCTATGCATACCTGCTGGTTTACAAGGTTACTTTCAACAACCACTCGACATGGTTTTGGGAAAATGGGAATGGTGGCTGCTGCCTCTTCTTCCAAATCTTCCTCAAGATCTGCTTCTTGGACTTCCTCAACACAGTCGGCAATGTCTAATATAGATTCTTCCAGCCCAATGCAAGGAAGTTTGTCGACCATATCCTGCGATGCACCGCTATTTTACAACCCAAATGAAATGTATACTATCAGTGAGTGAAAAGTAAAAGATAAGAAAAAAAATACATACCGTAATGAGATTGGTGGCACATAATCTGAATCATAAGGGGTCTGAAACTCCATCCCCCTCAAACTCTATTCTGGAATTAAAAAAGAACAGCCCAATATGTAAATTATGAACCAACACATACACATTGAATTACATTGAGAATAACGTACACACTGTTTTCCAGATTGTTGGCTTGCTCCTCATTCAAAGCCTCTTCCTTCAGCTCCATTGATTTGCTGCTTCACAATAAGACAATTTACATTCATTACAAAAAACAGTATTCGTCAAATGTTAAAATTCATGCATGTTTACCTTTCCTCTAACGATTGTAACCTTGTATCTGCTGTCAGAGGTTCAACTCCTGCAATGTGAAAGTCTTCCCTGTCGGACAAAATACTTTTTAGTTGACGGTGGATGAGTGGTAACCTGTAAGCAGAAGTTGCATTTGGCAAACTTACCTATCAGATTCGCCTGCAGTCACTGAACTGGGGGGATGGGGCCCCATCAACACCTCTGCTGATGGGCCATGGGGTGTGGACGTGACTGGTCCCTTTGATACAGAGTGCCTCTCGTAACTACAACAATAGAGCCATTGTTACTGCTAGCGATGGCAATATCAAGTATTGCAGTGAGACAATTACAATAACACGCGTATGTTTCGAAGACTCTACACGCTCAACAACTAACTAGTTACTATTGCGATTGCAATGTACATACATTTAAAAGGGAAAATGTTCGTAAGGTTCTAGAAAAAGCCCCATTTGTAAACAAACCGCAGTTCACTGGGCTTTGCCAGCTAATGCTAGCTAGGGTGTTAGTTTGACGCAGAGATCTTGCTAGAAATGCGTATTACAGATAGTATTTAGAAAATGACCCATCATTCTCTCACTCTGAGCACTTTCCACAAATAAAAACTTGGATGTAGACAAAAAAAAAGTATTTCGCTACGTAGCCTTTCAATGCACGGACACCGCTGCTTTGAAAGCATAAACACATGTGTTTAGAGATAATGTCTTACCTTTCAAGCAGAAATGATGCCAACTGTGGGTCTTTTTTCATGCCCAGAAGTTCTCTCAGAGTTTTCCACCTCTCAAAAGCAACTCCAATGTTTACCCTCGTTTGTTGCCTACGGCGGTCAGACTCGAGTTTCGCCCTTTTGGTCACACTAGAAACAATTTTCCGTTTCTTTGCTTTAGTTTGGGTCTTTGCTGGAGTTTCGGCGCTGCTTGAAGCCGGTCTCTTGTTGTTCTTCGCTGTATCCATCCTCCCACAGTCACCTCTCGCTCTGCAGATGCACTACTAACACAAGTAGCTAGCGCTGCTACAGCTTAGCGTGAACGCGCATGACGTCATTACGCATCACGCTGCCCTGGATGGTTTCGACCCGAATCCTCAAATTCCAAGCATATAAAGACATGTTTATAGGCATATAGAGGCAATAGCAATGAAAATGCCAGGGCTCATTCTACACACCAAGGCATTGCTGGAGAATGTATGTGGAAGACAGGGACGTGCGGTGAGGTTTGTGATTGGGGAGGCACTGACTTTAAAAGTCAGATTTACAATCATTATTCAAATAAAATAGCATTTAATCACCAATGCAATGACATCCACAAACTTTATATACTGTAAAGATAAGAGAACCAGCTTCTTTTAATAATCTCACAACAAATCTAGCTGCTGACTCTGCTCCGCATCAAACAACATCTTTAAGAAGCGCAGGTGCGAGAGACGCGAGGAGAGAGAGACGCGAGGAGAGAGGAGCAGAGAGAGACAGAGAGGAGCAGAGAGACGGAGACGCGAGGAGAGAGGAGCAGAGAGAGACAGAGAGGAGCAGAGAGACGCGAGGAGAGAGGAGCAGAGAGAGACAGAGAGGAGCAGAGAGACGGAGACGCGAGGAGCAGAGAGAGACGGAGACGCGAGGAGAGAGACGCGAGGAGAGAGAGACGCGAGGAACATAAACAATAATTTAAACAAGTTGCAGAACTCTTGAGCAGTGTTTGAATCAGTGTTTTTCGGAAAAGCACTACTTTGCCGGTATCTGTCAATGTTCAACATAAAACACAGATTAACAAACTCCTCCCCCGCAGCCGGACTAACCTCGTAAGTCCAGTGGTGGTCTCCCAGTCTATATTAATTCTTTCTTTGTTTGAAAGTCCAATTGAGAAAAAAAATCTTCATTCAAATCATCCATTTTCCAGCAAAAGAAATAGCATTTTGGGCTGATTGTTTGTTAGCAACTCTGGTATGAACTTTATGCTCACTATCACCCCTAGCGGTGAGGCACAGATACCGCCTGCCTCACGCCAAGCTTTTTCCTTGTGTGTTCATCTACAATCAAAAGACTTAAACTAAATATAAATTGTACACACATACGTGCAATACACTACTAAACACTAAGAGGAGTTTAAAAAATGTTTTTAAAGCAGGATATTTGAAACAAACGGTGATATATCAACTGCACGAGCTGAGTGCACTCAGACACACACACACACACTGTGAGGGAGCGGTCTGGGGTGAGGCACGCAGGAGCGCTGCCTCACCTCGTCTCTTTGAATAGGAATAACGGGATTTCGGCGATTTTGACTTCAGAAATGATCAAAACTGATGGGAACCGTGCCGAATATACATTAAAAGCATAGGACAGTGGATATAAATTATATATTTAAACTAAAATAATTATTAGTTTCCAATAATGGCAGGTGAGGCTCTGCCTCCCCTGACTGCACGTCCCTGGTGGAAGAAATTTTAATTCTGTACAGTTTTCTAAGTGGTGAAACTTCCATATAGCCTCTTTAAACCCCTACCCCAATCTTGTGACAGTAAGACAACAGACATACGTGTCAAAATACAACAAATACAACTACAATACTATTTCTCACTTCATTTTAGGGCTGGGCGATAAAACGATAACGATATATATTGCGATAGACACGTGTTCGATATCAATAGAAAACGGGTCGATAGAACTTTGATAGTTTCACTTCAGTCCGTTTGAAAAAAACAGGAACAAAACACAGGAAGTAAAGCAGAGTCAGAAGCGCACGGCATTCTGGGGGATGTAGGCAAAGGCTTCTCGACCTATCACAGCCGACTACAAACCGCAAAACTTTCTGGGAAAAGCAAAAAAAACAACTGCACCGTGCGTAGCGTCCATGGATCATGGATCTATTATAATAGCCATGGATCTAAAGATTGTGTTTCAGAGCCGTGTCAATGGTTAAACACGTCCGTGCGAGGAACAGCATGTGCGGCGGGAGAGGCAGTGGGTACAGAGACTCAATCCATTCGGCAAAAGCAAGAGATTAACTTTTTCCGGAGCCGCCACGGGGACACAAGACACTCGAAAACAGCCAAAACAGGAGCTAAACCAGGATTAAACCAGGACTAACTATGGGGGAGACTGCTTGTAAACATTTGGCTCCAGCCTCATTCCCCCGTGACCGTAAACAAGGCTGCTAACATGTGTTAGCCGACACGACAAATGTAATTATTTACGTCTTAAAAAATAAATAAAATACAATCAATATGTATCGTTATCGACCGATATGAATTACTTATAATGTGATATAGTTTTCAGCCATATCGCCCAGCCCTACTTCATTTAACATAGGATTTTTTTAATAACATTTAAACTTTAATTGTAATATATTTGAACATGTTTTAAATTCATTGTCCAGAGTTCCATAGTTTTACACCAGCACATGAGATGGACATTTAAGTGTTGTTCTTCCAAAGAGCATTTTAAAATTCAGATTCCTTCTGCTGATTTCATCGTTTACTGAGAACATTTGAAGACCACAGGGCAATAAATAATGTCGTGCTCTGAACATAATCCATAATGTCTGTAATACAATTAAATCTTTCATTTTTAAAAGTCCTGACTTCAAAAATAGTTCAGTTGTGTGTTCTCTTGGAGCAGTTTTGTGTATTTGTAAAGCTGTTTTTTGTAGAATGACTAAAGGTATTAAATTAGTGTTTGTTGGAGTTGCCCTAGACTTCAAGGCAATAGCTATAATACTGGAGGATCAAAGAACAGTATAGAGTTCACATTGCCTTGTAGTTTAACAGATTCTTTACTTTGCTCAATATGGTTCTATCATTCTATGGTTATGCCATCCACGTTCAAATGTGCGATCCATATTTTGAGATGTGAGCTCCGTATACAATTGGCACATGAGCGCAGGCTGAGGGGGAGGGGGGAGTGGGGGGCGAAAGCTCTGTGCGGGGAGGGCAAGTAGAAAGAGCGAGCCCATCGTTCTCATTCGAAAATGTCTCAGTCGATTAGTGCAGCTTTGAGGAGAGTTTGCTGGCATTAAACCATTTTTGAAGTAGGGACCATTTATTTTTCAATAGTATCAATAAAAGTACTTCTATTCGTCCCAGAGCAAAATAAATGTGTGTCATCTGCAAATAGTGCAACACTTTATATTTTAGTCACATCACAAAGGTCATTAAAGATGCAGTCAGTGATTTTTTTCCAGATGCATTTTTAAAAATATTGTGGGAAAATGTCCCTAAACCCTAAAAGTAGTCAAGTAATCATGTGTTTTCAAATAGTAAGGGAGATTGACCAGATGCATATTGTCTCCAAAAATTAACAAATAAAACTTTGGAGCGGACCGATAAAAATAAACCAATGGGATTCGTTCATTCCCAACGAACCAATGAGATGCGTTTACCCCCTTCACCCTCTTCCTGTTTCGCGAGTGCGCGCACCTGAGTTGGATTTTCTAAACATGACTGAATTGTGTGATAATCGCGGAGGACATCTGAGATCTGGCGGTGCATTCACAAGGTAATTTTCACTGACATCACAGGTCTCTCCTTCACGCAGTTCATAAAGTCTCACGTCTGACCACAACAGCCACAGGTTCCATGAGGACAAACGCGTACATGTGGATTTTACTGCTCTACTGCACTTTGTCATGTCAATACTTTTTGTACGGACTGACTGTGAACGTCCCAAATACTAACATACGCGCGAGCCATCAAATAGTAACGGCTGCTGCAACACGTCTGTGCTGTAGTAGGACAGAGTGCAGAGTAAACGTACGAACACAGCCCATCGGTCTGATCATGTTGTGTCAGTGAACACATTACACTGTCCTCTACACTTCTCCACAGACCTCACACTGAACACATTACACTGTCCTCTACACTTCTCCACAGACCTCACACTGAACACATTACACTGTCCTCTACACTTCTCCACAGACCTCACAGAGACAGCAGCAGCCACGACTCTGCAGCTGTGTACACAGCCGCGATACGTGACTCCTCTGCTCATCAGGAGAATGTGACGTGTTCAACTGATGATAGATGAAATCACGTGTGGATGCACTTTCATGTGTGCCGGTTGTTGCGGTTTGGTGGAGAGCTAACAAAATCGCTTACTGCATCTTTAACATACAAAATAAAAAATGTTGGCCCTAAAACGGACCCTTGTGGTACACCACAATTAATATGCTGACTCTTTGATAAGTGTCCTGCAAAATCTACATACTGTTGACGATTTTCAAAGTAACTGGCAACCCATTGCAACACGACACCTCTGATTCCATGACTAACAAGACTAACTTATTGAGAAGAATGTAATGGTCAACAGCAAAGCCTTTTTCAGATTTATAAAGATTAGACAGATTATAACAGATTGTGTAATTTGTTATCTAATTCAGTTGTAATGTCCTGTTATTTTTATGAGTGCAAGGGCTGCTCCTACTATATTGACTGTCATTTAACAGAACAAAAATCATTAAATAAATAGTCAAATCTATCCATAAAAACTTCTCTAGTATATTGGAAAATTGTGTGTCAATGCTGAGGGGAGTGAATTTTTTTGGACCATTCTCGTTTAGTTGCTGTTAATTTTTGAAGGCACTCGTAAAATGAATGGGGTTGGTGCCGGCTGACGCATGCGCAGATGAGTTTTTTTTACATTTTTCAGCCCCCGCGGAAATTTTGAAACTGCCCATTGACTGTGGAAGTGGTGACACATTAGTTAGAACGGCAGAGCTAGGCGTGACTACGTCATACCTATGTCACAGTCTATGTTCGGCTCAGTACAGTTCCTTAGCGACAGGTTGAAAATGTCTGTTAAAACAGGGGCAAGTGTCTCAGCACAGTTTCAGGACACGAGAAGGGATGCTTTCTGGGCCTGGGGCTTTCCAGACTGTGGTCCTGACAAGACCCGCTTCACTTCCTGCTGAGTCACAGTGAAGGCACCTTCACTGTGAAACAATCAGGGATTACAGCATAGAGATGCACCAATCCAGCTTTTTTACAACCGATACCAGAGCTATGGGTTTCTGCCGATACCGATATTGACCGATACCGGATATGATCACACTAAAATGTAGTTAATAATTGAACTCTTTGTTCAAGTAACTGCAAAAGCAGTGGATGAATTAAAGCGCTAAACTTTCCAGATAAAAATGGATTCAACATAAATGTGCAATACTGCAACTATAAAGAGCTGCTCAATGTTCACATTAAACATTCCAACACTGTATTATACCTTATACATTTATTGAATATAAATGTACTTATATTGACTGTGTTTGAATAAAAAAAACACAACAAACAAAACGCGCTGCATGAAAATGTAAATAAACAATAGTACCGTAGCTTTAACTGGATTTCAGATATGTATTTGGCGACGGCATGTACCTGGGTTCCAAATGGTCTATGCGGCTGCGAGCCCAAACGGATGAACTCCAACACTTTCGGGTTGTTGCTGAAAAGCTTTTTGTGACGCTGCGTCAGTGTCATCTGTGTCTCGTTGTTTTCACGTTTCAAGTCTGGAAGATGGCGACGAATGAAGTTGGACCAGAAATGGTCCGCCAAGATCTGGCTATGACGCCAGCGTCTCCGGCTAAGTAGATCGCTGGATGCATAAATGGCCTGCGGGAGCGATGCATCACGTCGTCCCATGAGAAGGAGGTTCGGTGTGACGGGGTCCGGGTCTGCAGCATTAGATGAGATGTACCCCAGAGGCTTTGCGTTGAGTAGTCCTTCAACTTCAATCAGGACCGTCTGCAGCACAGGGTCTGGAACAGTCTGGTCAAGGAGTACAACCTGGAGAGCAGTCTTTATGGACCTGATCTCCCGTTCCCACGTTCCACCGAAGTGTGGGGAGCCAGGGGGGTTGAAACGGAACTCGATCTTCTGTCCTGCCAACTGTTCTTGCAGAGGTGCCTCCAGTGCAGCGAAACTAGCCTGCAGCTCAGCAGCGCCGCCTCTGAAGTTGGTTCCTCTGTCGGCAAGGATCTCAAATGGCTTTCCGCGGCGCGCGATGAATCGACGGAGGGCCATCAGGAAAGCATCCGTGTCCATGCTTTCCACGAGGTTGAGGTGCACGCAGCTTGTGGTCATACACTTGAAGATCAATCCCCACCGCTTCTCTGTGCGTCGGCCCACCTTAACGTTGTAGGGCCCAAAGCAGTCAACTCCAGTTGACCAGAAGGGGGGTCTGTAGAGGCGGAGTCTTGAGGGGGGCAGGTCTGCCATCTGTGGGACTACAGGTGCAGCGCGCCACCTTTGGCATTGAGCACAGCCATGCTGATGGTGCTTGATGGACTCCCTTCCCCGTAGAATCCAGTATCTTCTCCGGAGTTCAGCGAAGACTCTTTCGGGGCCGGGATGTAGGAGGTCACTGTCGTATTTCTTAACTCACTGACTGCCAGGCATTTTCAGATTTGAGAAGTGCGTTCTGCCAGCAATTTCAGGTGATTTGACCCAACTTTGAAGTGCCACAGAATATTCATTTTTTAGACGATGTAAACACCACGGGCACCAAATTAAAGATTAACCTCTCTGCTTTACTCTGAAAAAAACAGTTTGTTTCTACCTCTTACCGTTCTTGAGTTATTTGCCATAGAACAAAGCATACTTTCACCCATAACACCTGGTCTGAGCAAGAAAACAGAGAAAACGAGCTGTATGTAAACAGGAACATATCAAGCAGAAAAGTGACTTTTAGATGCATTTTTGCTGCTTTAGTGACAACTCAAAACATCTCCACACTTGTTCCATTACAAAAATTATGAAAACATGACTCTGAAATAATACTTTTGATGGCAAATTGTTGGCAATTTATTCAGACCAAAACCATCAACCAAAACATCCAACAACAACAAAGATCAATAAAACTATAAATAATAAAATAGAATGAAGCGTGTGAATTTGAGTGTGTGTGTGTGTCAGTGTGTGTGTGCATGTGAGTTAGTGAGTGTGTGCATGTGAGTTTGTGTCTGCGTTTGTGTCTGCTTTTTCACTCCCAATAGTTCTGCTTCGTGTGGTAGAGGTTGAAACACTCTCCTGTGTGCAGTGGAACATGGCACGCCGCGCACCACTTGTTGGTCTCCTTGCGAAGACCCCTCCGTGTACAGACCCGACATTTTCTGTTCGGTCTCTCCTTCCTGCTAGTGGCCATCAGGTGCTCCATTTTGTGCCTCCTTAGTTGCCCATCCAGCCGGCTCTCTGGGTCAACCAAGTAAGGAGCCCTGGGGTTGTGCGTGCCCAAGACAGCCCCCACAGCAGCAGCACTCTCCTCATCTCTTCCTCCCTCCTCCTGCCTCCTTGACGTCCAGGATCTTGCCACACTCTTCAAGAACTGCAGGAGGTGTTTGCACTCTCCTCTGGGGTGTCTGGCTCGATAGAGGACAAAAGCATTAAAAATTGCCAGCTGGAACAGATAGGCCACAAATTTTTTGGACCAATTTGTGGACCGTCTAATGAAGGGGTAGTAGGCCACGTTTTGGTCCAACTTATCCACTCCGTTCATGCACTTGTTGTACTCCACAACACACGCTGGCTTCCACTGAGGCACCTTCTGCTTCTCCCCCTTCTGCCACACTTCCACCTTCTCCATAGTGTTATGGTGACAAGTCGTCACCATTTTCACAAGCCTCTTATCCTGCCACGCCACCACCATCACCTTCCCGTTGTGTCTCACAATCCTGTCTCCAACTTGAGTTTTTGTGACCTCTTTTATAATTTTTGGTTCACCTCTATTTTTCCTCAGTGTTCCACACACATTCGTTTTCTTCCCCAGTAAATGTTCACTGAGGGAAACTGAGTTATAAAAGTTGTCCATAAAAAGTGTGTGTCCTCGGCCTTGGAGACAACCCAGGAGAGAGAAGACCGTGTCCTCCAGTGTGGCGCTTGTCCCAACATAAGGGAGCATGTTGTGGCAGTAGCCTGTGGCCGAGTCACACAGAATGTAGGACTTTATCCCGTATTTCACTGGCTTTTGAGGGTTGTAGACCCTAAAAGCCAGACGCCCCCGCCACAGCATCATTCCCTCATCTATACAAATGTTTTTCCCTGGATTGTACAGATGTTTGAATTTGGTGACCAGGTAATCCAAAACAGGGCGGATTTTGTCACTTACATCATGTGACCTATTATTGTTGTAATGGAGGAACCTCCAGATGAGCTGGTACCTGTTCCTCGACATTACTTTGGAAAAATATGGAGTAGCTTCAAGCTCATCCACAGACCAGTAGGACTCAATACTTGGCTTTTTGATGAACCCAGTGATGAAACTGAGCCCCAAGAACCGTTTGAGTTCAGGGACCGAGAGTTCTTTCCACCTGTTACTCCTGCTGTGGGGCAAAGGCTCAGTGTTCGTCTCCAAATACTGGCTGGCATAGAGGTTCGTCTGGTCCACGATCTGTTGGAGCAGTTCCTCCGTCAGGAAGAGCTCCAGAAAGTCAGCTGGATCAGATGAATCCAGCTCTGCAGCAGGTCCCTGAGGTCCAGGTGCTCCAGTGAAGGGCAACTGGCTCGGCTCCCACTCATTCTCCTGCCAGCCATCTTCCCCAGAGCCTCTGCGTGATGCACGGGCTGCAAAGTGGATAAATACAATTACTATATTATACACTGAATTTGTTACAATAATAAATACATAAAATACAATGAAGGCCACCCTCCCACATTATTGACTGACTGCTTTTGGACCAAAACAATAGTTGTATGCAAAAATGAATGAATGAATGAATGAATGTTGGACATTCATTCATGTGTAAATGAATAATGTACAAAAACAATATACATAAAAAAATAACATACTAATAATATAGTATACTATATTATATTGCCATATGATGTGCAAGAGAAGAAATTAGTTCATTTACCTTTCTTTGCACAGGAACCGCCTCTTGCTGCACCACCTGTAAATAATAGGAATATGTATTATTCATTCATATATATAAAAAAAATCTATCTACCAGGAGAATATACTAACAAAAAATATATACAATGGTATGAGGAGGATTTATATTTACCTCTGCTCCTTGCTCTGCCAACTCCAATGGGAGAAGGCTCTCTACTTTTATCAGAACCTGTGAATGGAAAACACATTTCATTTAGTCAGAGCTATGACACTATAAAAAGATATAACGAAACAAATACATAATAAATACTAAACTGATAAAACATAAGTGGCATGTACTAAAAAAGCAGTAGGGATTTGAGCGCGGTGTTACTTTGAAGATCAAAGAAAGTTTCCGCGCCTTTCCCTCCTTTCAAGTTAGCATATTCTAGGTAACATAGCAAGTGCTTACCTTCAGCTCTTTCTGGAGCTTCTGGAGAGGATGCTCTGCTGATATCAGACGGCAACCACTCATCTGATGAGTCAGGATCGGGTTCGCTGAAGTCATCCGAGTCAGAAAAAGCCGCAGGTGAAACACTGCGAGAGAGCGTCTCCCTGCTCCTCGCTCTCCCTCTGCGCAAAGTTGGCCGCGATGATGGACCCTCGCCGGGGTCTAAACTCGCTTCCCTCTCTCCCTGACTCACTGATCGACGAGCCAAACTCTCAAGCAGTGTCAACTGCTTATAACTCGCCATCACTCTCACCTATATAATCTAAACTATCTCTAAACTATCGCTAAATTCGCTACTCGCTATGCTACTATCTCTCAATGCTACCGCCACTCTACCACGCTCTCCAAACAACCCACACTTCCTCCTCCTCTCCACTGGCTTTTAAGCTCTCCTGTGGCGCGACACTGCATCCTACTGGTGTTGATTTATCATTACAGGTACATTTGCACTATATATCAGTATTGTGGGTCATTCACAAGGTGCGCCAGACATTACTGTAGCCTCCCATGTAATAACATGAAAAAGTCGTCTAAGTCGTCTTGGGCAGTGAGCGTCACTATACAATAGAACGACTTTTGTCGTCATGGGCAGTGAATGAGTTAATAAGAAGCTTGGTGACGTAGTGCTTTGGGTCGAGGATGATAGGGTGTATAGTATCAGGGTCGAGGTCTTCAGCTCTGCGGAGTCGGCCTCCCACTCTCACCAGACCAACAGCTGCATCGTACTCTGGAGCTAGCGTGACTAAGCGACTCTGCCTTGAGATTGGCTTACCATCAGCGAGAGCGTCCACCTCCTCAGGGAAACTGTCTCGTTGTGACTGTTTGAGTAGATGGAGTTCTGCTGCTAGGACGTCCGCTGCTGTCATCGTAGGGCTGCTATTGTCCTGGGCCGCCCCGTGAAGGGTCTCATGGGTGGCTTTGATGAGACTGGCCCAGTAGTGGATGTTGGGGAGGGATGAGGGTGAAGGACACGTTGTTACACCACAGAAGACTGGTTTTCTGAGCTCTTCCTCCTCTTCTTGCGCTTCTTCGATGCGGAGGACGGGCCAAGATTCTGGATGTTGGCGTAGGAAGTCTGGACCTTGACTCCACCGGCTGGGTTTGCTGAGGTCGCGAAGTGGTTTACCTCGGGTCAGGTCGTCTGCAGGGTTGTCAGTGGTGCTGACGAATCGCCAGTTACAGCCTTCGGTCAGATCTTGAATTTCGGCGACTCTGGTGCCCACAAAGACCTTGTACCGGCACGAGTCAGAGTTGAGCCAGTTCAAGACTGTGGTTGAGTCAGTCCAAAGTGTAACTTGCTGGGGGGAGAGTGAGAGCTCTGTCATGGTGACTTTGGCTAGCTGTGCCCCGGCGAGAGCGGCACAGAGTTCGAGTCGTGGCACGGATAGCTGTTTGCGGGGACTGACTCGGGACCGAGCCATCACAAATGCCATGTGTACATCACCTCGACTGTCTTGAGTGCGGAGATACCCGACAGCACCGTAGGCTCTCTCAGAGGCATCACAGAAGATGTGTGCTTCTCGTTGGGGTGAATCGGAATCTGCTTCCTGTGGAACGTAGCATCTCGGGATTTCCACTTCTGGGAGGTGGGACAGTTCGCTCTCCCATTGTGTCCACATATCCAGCAGAGCCTCGGGTCAGATGGGGTCGTCCCAGCCAACCCCCACTTTCCACAAGTCTTGGATGAGGATCTTAGCTCGGGTGGAGAATGGGATAAGATAGCCGAGGGGGTCGTACTGACTTGCCATGACGTTCCTCAGGGTCGGCTGTGAGTATTTGACTGGTCTGTGTCGATATCCGAGACGGTCGGTGAGGCAGTTCCAACGGAGGCCTAGGGCTGGCTCTTCTGGGTCTTGGTTGTGTTGTGATAGCCACAGCTCAGTACTGGCTGCTTTAGCTTCGGTCGGGAGTTGTTCGACAACTGAGGGGATGTTGCTAGCCCATTGCCGTATATCGAAGCCACCAGTCGCGAGAAGCTTGTGCATACTGTCAATGAGGGTTCTGGCTCGGTCAGCGTTGGTAAGGCTGGTCATGCAATTGTCGACATAGAAAGCGGACTCCACCAGATGGAGGATGTCTTTGTGATCTTGACTGCTGTCCTTAACGTGCCTTTGGAGGGCGTACGTGGCACAGCAGGGACTGCATGTTGTCCCGAACTGTAAAACCTGCCACTCGTATACAGTCGGTTCTTCTTCCTTCTGCATGCCTCGCCAAGGTTGGGCCGGGCAGGAGTTGCCTCTTAAGACTCTGGCCGTTGTGTTGGTAGGAACAGTTGTAAACAATTCTTGCCTTGCCGTTGTGGTGGACAACGTGATGGGGAAGATACCAGGACTCAGTGGATCTGTCGACTACTTCAGGTGGGAGAGGTATGGCATACCCGGATTGCTCTAGCTTCTGTATTTCATGGCAATAAGTAGCGGTCAGGACAGGGTCTTTAGCTAGACGGCGCTCTGTACTACGAAGTTGTGGGAGTAGAGTGTTTTTAGGTGCCCAGAGATTGGGACTGGTCTTGCGTCTGAGCAGTGGTGTGGCATACCTCGTCACTCCGTCCACATCGACTTTGATTGTGCGTTGTTCAAGGAGTTCTACGGCCTGCTGGTCTTCTTTGGAACGGGTAGCAGTTTTGGTATTGGTGTAGGGGGAGACGTCTACTTCCCATAAACGTTCGACGTGTTGCTGCAGCTCGGAATTGGGAGACAGGGTGAAGTAGCAGTGTGATTGGTCGGCAGGGAGATGGTTGATGTTGGCTGGACCCTGGAGCGCCCATCCAAGGGCGGTGCACACTGCGAGGGGGGTCCCGGGAGGACCTGCTCGCACTGGTTTTGTTGGGAGGAGCAGATGTGGGAAATCGGAGCCGATCAGCAGTATGGGTTGAACCTTGTCGACGACTGGCAACGGAAGCTTCTGCAGGTGTGAATACTTGCGTTGGAGTGTCTTTACGGGGTAACAGTGCTCGGACAAGCTCAGCTCATCAGCAGTGAAGGCGTGATGGATGGTGTGCCTTGAGTTGGTGGAATGAGCTGGGGAGATGTCGAAAGAGACTGCTGAACCTTGCAGGTGGATCACTTCATGGTGAACGGTGCGTAGAGGAAGACTCTCTGGTTTGGTGGTTAGGTGGAGGTGTCGGACTGCAGAGGGCATAATGAGTGTCCTCTCGGATCCGTCGTCAAGGATGGCAAACCCTTCCAGTGAGTGCTCAGCGTTGTATAGGCATACCTTTACTAGCTTAAGCATGACTCGTTGTGGACGGCTTGGACGGTCCACGTAGATGGTGTCTGGGGACGTGCTGACCATTAGAACCCGCTTCGGCTCTGGCTGGCTCACTTCATGCAGCACTGTGAGGTGTAACTGCTTGCAAGTGTGGCACGGTTTTTCGTCGTGGCTGGCCGTATTTATCTTGAAGCGCCTGGAGCGCCGATGTGTATGGCTTAGGGTCGTGCATATAAGCTTGGGCGAGTTTATAGGCGCTTGGGAGCTTCAAATGGTCAAGGAGGACTTGATATTTGAACTGTTCTGTAAGATGGGCGTGTGAACTGAGCAGATTGTCCAGAGCCATCTTGAGAAGGGTGAAGTCTGATTCTTTACCGGAAGTGAAGTGGGGTAGTGCGGGTTTGGGAATGCCGTATGATGTAGCGATTAGTAACTCCATCAGATCTGTGCCAGGTGCTCCTCTTAAGCAGGTGGTGCAGTGACATGCGGTGGTAGGGGCTGCTGCACGGGAAAAGGTATGTTGTTTGTAACCTTTGGCACTGGCTGTAGATCTGGCGGGGGCACGTGTTGCACTCGAGCTTGGGGGAGTGGGACAGGAAACTGCACTTGAGATGGCAGTGGAGAAAAGTTTGCCGCTGGAGTGGGGGGAGGAGGCATGGTGATTTAAGTAGATTGCGTAGTCATACTTGTGGTAGCAGGGGCTTGGACATGAGGCGCAGACATTTGTGAAGGGTTATTTGAGACGGGGGGATAAACTGCTGTAGTAGTGACTGGGGATGGAGCAGGAAGGTAGGGAGTAGAATGGAGTAGACCAGGGGGGCCCTGTGAGTGTGGTGGTAGAGGCAGAGCTCCATCAAAGAGCTTGGGGTTATACTCACAGTCACTCAGGGGCCTCGAGGTGCATGGGCTCGTAATCTCATCTTCGGTCAGGAATGATGCAATTAGAGCCGTTCTCTCGACTTCCATCTCTTTCTCTTTTAGTCGGCGTTGCAGTATCTGTTGATTGGAAATAGCTTCTTTTGCCTTGTGTGCCATCTCTTGCTCGTTAAGGGCGTCTCATGCTTTTCTGTCCAGTAGTAGGCACTGTTCGTCCACTAAGGTCTGCTCCATGACTTGCCTCTGTGCTTCTGCTAATTCCATACGCTTCATTCTCTCCTCCAACCTGGCACTCTGTAGCTCGGATAGCCCATCAACTGCTGAGCCCTTGGACAGTGAGCGGAATGAGGATTGGGATTTCCTGCTGTGGTGAGAAGACACCGAGCTTCGGCGTGAGTGTGGTTTCTCCCTTCGTGGAGATGATTCCACCAGTTTGGGTACTGCAGCTTCTCCAGAATCAGCTGTAGTGGTCGATGCAGGTAGGGTTATGACCAGTGATGGGAATAACGGCGTTACTAGTAACGGCATTACTAACGCCGTTACTTTTTTCAGTAACGAGTAATCTAACTAATTACTTTGACAGTAACTATAACGCCGTTATCATTTCCGACATCCCGTTACTGCGCGTTACTCAAGACGCACAATGAACGTGTTGTCATGAGAGAAGGGAGGATGAGAAAACCTCTCAGCAATTATTGGCTGATGTAAATCATATTTCCTTTACAATCTACATGTCTACAGTTGAGAGGATGGCTCATAAATTGTGTTTTTGAAACAAATATTGGTCTTAATCGCGCTCAACCACGGCTTGTATCACCGTGAGGTCAGCCACAGAGGAGCGCATGAGAGCGCAGAAGTCGGCTGCATACAATTCCATCGATAAGCTCCTTGCTCTTCCTGGTTTATCTGCTAAGGACAGCAACAGGTTTGGCTAACATACATATAACACATTTTTACATAATCTAAAATGCACATAGGGTAATTTTTCAATTACTATAGGAATGATAAGAAAGAGAGGTGAAGTGTAAGACGGTTGATTTTAGAAATTGGATGCAGCCGGCTGCAGCAAAACAGAGGAGTTTACGGAGGACACACGCGTTTTGTTTTACTTTTTAAACTCATTGGACTCATTTCCAAATGGAGGATTACATATCTACGCTCAAACCATTCACTGGATTTAAACAAGGAACTGGTCTGAACCGAAGTGGACTGTGCAGGTCATTTATAAGGTATAGCTATAAGGTAAGACCCATAACTCATAGTTTTGCGTTTTGTATAAACAAACAATGCGGGCATAAAACATATTTTGCTGTAGCCAAACAAATTGTCCACTTGATTTATATGATGTATATGTTCATCTGATTGGACTGAAGTCAGTGCTTCACCAGCCTCACCGCTCGTCACCGGTGTTTCCACATTCACAGTGGCGGGCTTTACAGCACAGAGAGAGATGAAGAGTGAACAGGACTTCAGCAGCAAAACAGCCTTTTCTAGATGGAAATATTGGCACTATTTCAGACTCACTGAGGTTAAAGGTAAAAATGCGCACGTCGGGTGCACATTATGTTCCAGAACAAAACGAAAAAGTAACGCAATAGTTACTTTTACTGGTAACTAGTTACTTTTATAGTGGAGTAACTCCGTTAGTAACTCAGTTACTTTTTGGGAGAAGTAACTAGTAACTATAACTAATTACTTTTTCAAAGTAACGTGCCCAACACTGGTTATGACTGCAGAAGGGCTTGTAACTGAAGGTTGATATCCAACTTAAAAGTTATCTAGATACTGTGGTAGCCGTATCTCCCGCTGGGGTCTGGTTCGCACTGCTTCGTCAGAATGCAGTTGTAGTGACTCCATGTTGTCTACAGGGGGTGCTCAAATCCGGCTCGAAGGACCATGTGATAGAGTGGGATACTCTGGTGTGTGCTGATCTGAGCGCCTGCACTGTAAACGGGGCTCCGGTCAGAGAGAAGGGCACGGAGAAGGCTGGTACATCCAGATGGGGAACTTTATTGTGGATATGGAGGCAGTTACAGGTGGGAATGCACCCTGTATGGGTGGATTATGGGTGGGGTGAGTTAGTGTGTGGTCTGGAACAAGAACAAGTACAAACGAACATTAGAATTTACATAAAGTTGGAACAAATATTTACACTATTTACATATATAATAAAATAATATAATAACAAAAGACAAATCTAAAAGAATAAAATAACTATTTACACATATTCAGGGCATTAACAGGTACACAGAAACGAGGTGGGGGATCTGACAGTAATTAGCGATCTTGTGGCTCCCTCTAGTGGTCGCGCTACGCCAACACACTAGAGGCGGCCGCGTGCTCTGCAGTCGCGCTGAGGTGTCAGGTTACACTCACGCTATAAGGGCAGAGACAGGCCGAAGTGAAAGTAACTTGGCAAACAAAACTATAAAGAACGGAGAAGAATACTAATATGGTGGAACAGGCGATGAGGAAAGGGATATTAGTACAGAAGGCCATATTAGCAGATAATATAAACTATAGTATAACTATTTATAGACTAATTATATAAATATACTATTACAAACAACTCGAAAATATACATAGTGAACACAAACAAAGGGCAAGTCCCAGAAATACAATTCTAATGGTACTACCTAGTAATGTATGGAGCTATTATTGTTTCAATAATATTTGTGTGTGCGTAAAAAGATTTGTGCGTGCGTAACCAGATTTGTGCGTGCGTAACCAGATTTGTGTGTGCGTACCCAGATTTGTGTGTGCGTAACCAGATTTGTGCGTGCGTAACCAGATTTGTGTGTGTGTAAAAGAAATATTTGTGCGTGTGTAAATAGATTTGTATGTACGTATCAAGATTTGTGTGTGCGTAAAAAGATTTGTGTGTGCGTAAAAAGATTTGTGTGTGCGTAGAAAGATTTGTGTGTGTGTAAAGAAAAAAAAAAGTACGTTTTACACACAAGTTTTTTTTTTACACACGAATCTTTTGACGCAGTCCTGCCTTCGCAGATTTGCAAGTGTAACTTGGACTGTGTGCGTGCGTAAACAGATTTGTGTGTGTGTGTAATTTGACATTTGTATCTGTAGCAGAACAATCTGTGTGTAAATAACCGCGTTGTACAAAGAGAAGAACGAAAAAAGCCTAAGTGCTACGCACAGGCTCTGTTTTACACACGAATCTCTTTTTGACACACCTCTGCCGCCAAGCGTGTGTCAAAAAGATTTGTAAGTGTAATGTGGTTGTTCTAGCAGTACACCAGCAGATGGTGCTGTTGTAGCTGGTTATTTATTTATTTTTACGCACACACAAATATTATTGAAACAATAATAGCTCCATAGTAATGCAAACTTTCACACTTCTGTCTTATGCACGCACACGTCTACTCACACAGGGGAACACAGCAGACTAACCAAAAGAGCAGAGGTGAAAGGGGGGGCAGGTGACCTCACTAGTGACGTCACATAGATTACCAAAATAAAATGGCCAAACAAATAAGACTTTCTGACACTGAGGCTGGCCTCACTTGGTGACATTACAAGCCGTGGTTTGAGCGCAATTTAGACCCATATCTGCTGTCAAAAACACAATTTATGACCCATCCTCTGAACTGTAGACATGTAGATTGTAAAGGAAATATGTTTGAACTTTGTAAACCGCGATAAACAGAAAACGGTTCGATAGCAGCGCACGGGCCTCTCCCACTGTGAGCTATGGGCTTTTACGTCTCTCAAGTGAGGCTCGCCTCACACCGCACCGCTCTGTCAAATATATGCAATTTCAAGGTAAAAATTAATGAAATAAGGCGAAGTTATATGAAAATAATAAAATAACATAAATCACTTGATATAATGACCAAGTATTAGTATTTCCATTTTATTCTTTTTTCCTCCCATGATTGTAGGTGAGGCCAGGCCTCACCTGCCTCATCTGACCACGTCACTGTCATATATAAATATCGGGGCGACAGTTGGTAGAGCGTTGGTCTTTGGACCTAATGGTCGTGGGTTCGATCCCACCACAACCCATGTCATCCGCTCACACTGATGTCTGCTGTCATTGTGTCCCTGGGCAAGACACTTAACCCCAATGTGCCTGAAGTCCCCACTGAAAGATCAAGGCCGTATCTGTGTTGAAGGAGCAGCCATCTTCCTGTGGACCCACCACCTATTGGAGGATCAGTGAGGGACTGATGCATTGTGAATTGGGTGGAAGCTCTGATTGCCACCCCCCTGACCCAGAAATGGATAATAAAGGGATGAAAATGAATGAAATATACAAATATCATGTTATTTTGTTTTATCCTTCATTTAGTTGGTGTGTGTACTTCCTTCCCTGTATAGTGTGGTGCATTAAAAAGCCAAGGGCGAGGCAAGTGAGAGAGTGGATAGAACCCATCAGCCCTATAGTTCTTTGTGGACAGTGTTTGGGTCAAAGCTGAGATGAGGTTTGAGACCAATATTTTCAAAGCAGTAAAATGTTTGTAATTTTTCTTTTCAGTCTTGCTCTTGTAAATGCTAGTCTCTGTTGCGTGGTTCTTTTCCAAGTGACGGATCAAGTCTGTAGTGTTGAAGTGACCCTTTTTGTTCCCTCCTCGTGAACCTACTACTTTACAAATATTACAAGAAGCCATTTGACCATCACTAATTTCCAGTGAAAAATAGTCCCAGACAGCAGAAATATTCTGCTGTCTGGGACACATTAAAAGCGTTTAAGGCAGCGCGTTTAATGCGCTGCCTTAAACGCACCGCATCCATGCGTTTAAGGCAGCCGTAAAACATGAGCATGCTGAAAAGTGACGTAAATCGGCTTCATATTTGACAAATCTGAAAAAATCGGACCATTACAAAATAGCCATATCAGCCTCCGATACTGAATATCGGATCGGTACATCCCTAATTTATGTTAGTGGCTGCGTATTAATGTCTATATTATTATCGTCTGTTGAGGTTTTATTCTTGAAAGTTTTAACAATTTTTTGTACCTCCTGCTCTCCTACTTGTTTTTGTAATATTAAATTCATTTTATTATCAATTTTATTACCAAGCCAACCACCTCTTCTACTTTTTTTTGCCAAAACACTGCTCACATTTGAAAAGTATGCATTTAAAGACCTTATGCCGGGTTTGATTTATTTAGAAATACAGTTTTAATACCATTTTATATTAGAAGAGAACTACTAAAGGTTTCAAAATCAGTTGTTCAGGGCGGCACGGTGGCTGGTCCTGGGTTCGAATCCCGGTCGGACCAGGGCCTTTCTGAGTGGAGTTTGCATGTTCTCCCCGTGTCTGCGTAGGTTTCCTCCGGGTACTCCGGTTTCCCCTACCACTAAAAATATGCCCAATAGTTCAGGCATGCGCCTCCTGTACAAGCGACCCTGCTCCCATCTCTGTGTGGAGTGAGAGACAAATGCCCAAAATTAACAATTGTAAACCGCTTTGAGACTCAGATCTGCAGTGAAAAGGCGGTATATAAATAAAGATTACTTACTTACTACTTACTTGTTGTTTTTTTTGTCTGCCCCAAATTGAAATAACCCCATAGCAACGCCCTTAGAGACGAAAAAACTTCACAGCCCTTGGTGACGTCAGAGTGGGTACGTTTCAACGCTGTAAGTTGTTTACAATTTGGTATTCGTTCTTTTTTTGCGGATATTCAAGATGACAAGGCCGTGTACAGCGAGTCTGACATAAATACTAGATTGTAACTCTTCGTCAGCACTGAGATAGTCCAGTGGTTGTGTTGATGGACTACCAATCCAGATACTGGGGTTCAAATCCCACCTCACACACTTTTTCACTCTCAAACGGCAATTTATGTGTAGTGAGCAATTGTCACCTGTAGAGTGCAGTATTGTATTGGGCATCAGTGGAGAGAAGAGAGAAAAGGCAGTCCTGTGGCATAGATCCATGGTTTTCAATGCATGGGCGTAACCCGCTATGACGTCACACACAGGTTAGAGCATAGACAACTTAAATTCATGAAAAACACGTTCTTTTTATAAAATATAGGATTTTTTTTGCCGGAATCTTTCAGATTGACATTGTCATGCAATTTTGATATCCACTATTTTTTTTTTTTTTAAACCCGGCATAAGGTCTTTAATCTATCCACAATATGGTAATGATTAATGATAGAAGTATCATCTTCAGTTTTAAAGTATTTAGGATATTCCATGATATCTTTTTTTTCCCTTAAACATTATTTATGACTTTCCATATTTCCTTGGTGTTCACTTGGTTTTGTTCTAGCAGATTGTTATGGCATTGTTCTTAGTTATGGTGTTGTTCTTAGTTTATTGTTTAGTTTTCCTCAAAATCATTACTAGTTTGTGTAGGGTAAGAAAATATAGTATTTGTAAGCCAACTAGGTATATGCCTATCTTAGATGCACAGTATACAGTTAGTACACTTTGGAACAAAAATAAGCACATAGCAGCAGCTACTTTGGATTGAAAATTGCCTTTCATTTACTGCTGTGTGCTTACTCTAAGATTGGTCTAATTATGCCGTTTTTCCACAGTCCGAGTACGGTACGTTTTGACTCTACACGGCGCGCCATGGCCCAGTTCGCGTGCTTTTCCATCAAAAATAGTACCCCCAGTATGTCCTCAGCGTTGTCAGACCACGTCATTTACGTGTGACGCGTAACTATTACTGGTGCGGTGCATGGATTTATTATAATATCAGAGCAAGTGTTTAATAGAAAATTCAGCACAGCACGAGTAGTTTTTGAAAATGCTTATGTCTTAAAATAATGACTCAGACACTGTGAAGTCAATGGTGCTGACTGCTCTGTACAATCGGAATGGACCTGTAGCAACAGCAGCCTGTGTAGCAGAGGAGGAGGGCTGCATGTCCGAGGATACTGCTAGGCTAAAGCTAATGCTAGCGCTACCTCGAGACTCAGCTCACTCACTAACCCCGGATTCCAAAGCTACTACTGTACTACACTTAACACATCTATCACTGCCCTCAGAGGAGGATCCAGGGTTCAAACTCGTCATATGGCAACTCGAGCAGTAAAGGACCGAGGGAGAGACGGCAGCAGCCATAGGAGTAGCGAATTAGCGGCTAGGCTAAGCTAGGCTAGGCTAGTCCGGACTCGCGTCCGGACTACAGCAGACTCCTAGACCAGACAAACAATCGATACCCAAACCTCAGCTACAATAATAATACATGAATGAAACACAATCTTGGGATACAATCACAGATTTATTGAAAACAAAAGTAAAGTGCAAAACCAACAGTTTACAAAGTCAAAAGTACGTATGTCTGAGACCAGGTCCAGACCAGGTCCAGGCCAGGTCCAGATGAGAATACTCCGGTCACTCATTACTCGTTGGTAATCTCCACACTTATGGGAAGGTATTCTCATACAAATATACACACAACAACTTAAATACAAGCACTAAACAGAATGACAACACGTGAATACTGCAGATAATACGAGATAAAGCACAGTAGCACAGGGAGGACGTTAGCTTAGCTGCTATCGATAGCTAAATGAAGCTAAATGAGGGCGGCAGTAGCTCAGTTGGTAGAGCGTTGGCCTTTGAGCGAGAAGGGCGTGGGTTCAAGCCCCGCTCAAGACTTTCACCATCGACTCCCACTGACTACTGTCGTTGTGTCCTTGGCAAGACACTTAACCTCTGGCAACACCTACCACAGTGGGGCGGCTGCGGCTGTAAAGTGCCAAACTGCCGTTGTGTCCTTAGGCAAGACACTTCGCCCCCATTGCCTAGAATGAGTCTGGTGTGTGTATGAATGGTTGGTGGTGGTCGGAGGGGTCGATGGCACAGACTGGTTGCCTCGCTTCTGTCAGTGTGCCCCAGGGCAGCTGTGGCTACATTAGTAGTTTATCACCACCGTGTATGGAGTGAATGAATAATGACACATGTGAAGCGTCTTTGAGTGTCCAAAAAAGCGCTATATAAAACCGATGCATTATTATTATTACTAAATGTAGCTAGCTCACTGTGTACAACAGACAATCGAACATTTACACAGTAAATACATTTCAGTGAGAGCTTTAACGGGATTCTTAGCTAACCAGTTATTTCCATGAAAACTGTGTTGAGCCTCGAGCTGCCTTTGAATTCTTTCTTTGGCCTGAAGAGAGGAATGTGTGGACCTCTTCCACCGACCAGGACTTTTGGGGCTTTCTGTGCAATTCCATTTCTCTGGAGTGAGGAGGACGTAATGTAGCCGAAGCAGAGCCGAGCAGAGCAGCCGGTTTTAAAGATGGTGGTTGAGTTGTTTTTCCCAAAAGGGTCATATGTCGCTTCCAGTGACGACACTCGTTGACCAATCAGTGTAAGGCAGTGGGCCGACGTGACGTCATGGCACGGGTACTATGGGGATGGAACCACGGCTGAGGCAGTACGGAAAAGTACTCAAATCTCCTATACCATCCACTAGTGGAAACGCAAAATAACTGTGCTGAAACGTACTGTACTGTACCGTACTGATACTGTGGAAAAGCGGCATTAGACTAATACAGAGATGGTTCTATCTGAAAAGAGAATGAAAGTCTTAAGACCTAACTAAAGAGTGCACAAAATCAAATCAGTCTCATAATCAAAAAGTGTGCGTTCTATTCGTCAGAGGTCAAATTGCTTAACTAATAACAAAGGAGGCTGATAGTAATTCTAGCTGTTTATTTACAGAACGAAACCTTCAAAGCATTTATAGATTGTTGTGTGAGCCACGAGTCAGGACAATGCACTATACCAAAGCAAACACAGATGAACACGTCAACAAGCATGATACAAGAAGGCAGTTACTCCAAGTTAGGCTTGAGCAGAGTTTAGAGGTGGAAACAACCCTGGCCGAGGTCGTTCGCGCGAGGCCAGCTCGCGGGCACGGAGACGTAAGGACAGAGGACCAAGGCGGCCTCTGTAAGAGAAGAAAAACACGGCGCTTCCCGGAAAGTTTTGTTTCCGTCAGGGGGGCGGGTCCTTCGTAGTCACTTCCTGTTTCCGGCTCTTTCACAACACAGAGACTTGCGCACGCAGTTTAGTGAGATGTATTATACATATTTGTTTAAAGCACAAACATTTCAAAAGACATCGTGACTCACAATTCAATAAAGATTAATGACAACACAGAAATGCAGGTTTACATTTGGAAGCATAAATGGAGCAGAATATATCAGTCCGCTATGGCTGCTAGGGGGCAGTGAGATTACGGTCCTTTCTTGACGTCATGGACCCTCGTCTGTTGAAGAAAGCTTTTCCTCCCCCATGGGGAGATTGGCGTGGAATATCTTTGATGCTCAGGAGGGACACACAAATGTCTTTTGACCCTCATCTGTCTCGGTGAGGGAGATAATGGTCACTGTCCTTGGAGCACCGGGGGAATACACAGATGTCTTTGGTGTTTCTCCGCAGGGGTTGGCGTCGGCCACAGGCTCCAGAGGCCACTGTTAGGACCCTGTGTGTTTTAGGCCCTGTTTATACTGAGACGCTGCGCAGACCAGGCTATTAACAGAAACGACCTGGCTCCTAATGCAGATTTCTCAACGTTCACATGAAGTTGAAAAATGATGTAGTTCTAGCGCCCGGCCAGTAGTGGGCAGAGAAACTTTACAACACTCGCACGACCCCCAGCCCCGTGCCCAGCCCCCCTCTCGGCAGTATATTCACTTCCTGTGCCAGACCCTCAGGACGCACCAACATCATTCTGCATTTTAACAGCAGCTGTGAAAATGGAAACTGAACCTAGAGCTTCGCGTGGTCTCGTTTGGACGAACGAAGGAGTAGAATTATCCTCTGTCCCGCGCTGGAAGCCCACGAAGCTAGTTAGTGCGACCGCCGCCATTGTTGTTGATGTTTGTTCTCGGCTACTGCGCATGTCCAAATTTACGTGCGGGGAGCAGCGCGGAGGTGGGGGTCAGAGCAGAGGGGGATTTCACACCTTTTCCCTCTCGCGGGTGTGAAAGAGGGCCCCCGCTGTGCAGCGTTTGAGTTGTCCCACTCTGTAGGCTGGATCTGAACACGTTTTCACCCCCCTGGAACACAGTCTTCGTATGAACGGTTGGTAGAAACCGACATCCAACTATACCGTTTTACTGCCACATTGTCTCCGTGTAAACTCAGCCTAAATTTAATTAAAGTGTCTCAGCATCTGTGGAGGTGTGAGCGGCGAGCTGTTAACTTCTCATCCTACATTTGTTTTAAATTTTATACCTATTTTCCGATTCTGGGGTAGTATTTTTAATGAACAGTTTACACAAGAGATTTTTCTTTTTTACTGCACACTATAGTGTGCCGTTCCTTTTAGTGAGATGCCCATTTACTGAATCTAAACCTGAGTGCCAGCGAGCTTCTTTGCATCTCTGAGCAAGTCCACTTTGTGTATGCGATTTTCAAATCTCACGATGACGTTAGGCTTTCCACCATTCTCATTTGGGGGCGTGTGGCAGGCAGCGATGTGGTTAGATTCAATACACATGTTGTGCTTTTTTTTTTTTAAAACAACCTGCTGCTCCAAAGTTTGGAGTTCTTGGAGCGGTGCGTCATTACCTTTGTCAGCGTTTGATACTGCCCGAGCATAAGTTTGGTGCCTTGTCTCCAATCCAGAAATTATCGGATTGTTCCAAATCATCCAGTCTTTTCTCCAGCATTTGGATTTTGTTGTCTTTCTCTTCGATTATGGATCCGAGGCATTTCACCTCTTCCAATAGATCCACAATGGTTTGCTGTTTAGCTACTTTGCTAAGCTCCTCCGACATGAAGTTGAGACTTTTTAATTTCGTCCATATGCTGGTCCTCTCCTGTCTTTTTCCTAGTGTTATGCTGGTTCTTTAATGATATCAACCAATTATTTTCACGCGCATTGCATTTTAAAGTTGTCGAACATCCCCCTAAATAACTTTTTAATAAACTGCAGAGCTGATTGTATAAAACGTAAACACTTTGTTGCGGCCCATGGTCCGTAATCCTCTTTTTTGGGGATCATTTTTAGTTTCTGCGGTAGTGTTTTTTTTGCCCTATTTTAGCATGATATTCTGAAAAGGAAGAAACACAAAGTTCAACATTGTATGCGTGTCTTGACTGAAAGGGAACCATGTCTTTTCTCACTTCTACCTCCATGAGTGTAAATCTATTATAATTATCTGACATTTCTTGTTTGTCTTGTTTTTTGCAGATCTACAAAGTCCATCTACAGAATGGGGGTCACCTGTGATCAGTGTGGAAAGACCTACAGCTTTGCTTCTGTACTAAAGACCCACTACAGAACTCACACTGGAGAAAAACCATACGAGTGTGATCTGTGTGGAACAGGTTTTACTACAAAAGAACATCTCAAGAACCACAGCAGAATCCACACTGGAGAAAAGCCCTTCAGCTGTGACGTTTGTGATCAAACTTTTAGACAAGAGGGTACTCTCAAAAGTCATCAGAGGATCCACACAGGAGAGAAACCATTTGAGTGTGACGAGTGTGGAAAAACATTTAGGATCAAACAGCTGCTCTCAGAACATAAGCATGTCCACACAGGAGAGAGACCTCACCAATGTGACCAGTGTGAGAAGACTTTTACACGTTTTTCTCACCTCACTCAGCACTACAGATCCCACACTGGAGAAAAACCATTCGTCTGTGGAGACTGTGGGAAGACTTTTACTCATATTTCAAACTACAAAAGTCATGAGAAAATTCACACTGGAGAAAAACCATTTGCATGTGACCTCTGCAGTAAAACTTTTAGAACTGCAGCACATCGCACACGTCACCATCGGAGCCACACTGGAGAGAAGCCGTACGAGTGTGACCTGTGTGGAACATGTTTTTCCAGAAGAAGAGGTCTTAATAATCACAAAAGAATCCACACTTGAGAAAAACCCTTCAGCTGTGTCGTTTGTGAACAGATTAGATAGTTTGTAGTTAAAAACGTGCAAGATGTCTAACTCAAAAGTCTTCCACAAATGTGTGAAGTATGTGTGTAGCACCTATCAGTGCGCAACGGCAATTGGTTCATGCGGGTCCAAGCAAAGACTGAGGGTCTGAGAGGAAGATGGCTCTGGTACATACAGGGGCTACGCTCTGGTACCTCCCGGTACAAGTGTGCCATTTGATCCTGGCTCAGTTCTCCACATCAGGCACAGGATCACGATGTGCCTTGGATGAGAGACCATGGCTCTCATTTAACCTAATCTAAAAAAAAAAAAATCACATAAAAAGTCCTAACAGTCCTCCCCCTGGGCTGCTGAGCACTTCTTCAATGGGCTGCTGAACGCCTTTTTGTTACCATTTTAAGGTTCCATCCATTATTTTTCACCTGTATGAATAAATTAAATTCTAACTATTGGCCAAATGTATCTATCAATTGTTTGACCATCGGAGCCACACTGGAGAGAAGCCGTATGAGTGTGACCTGTGTGGGACAAGTTTTCCCCAAAGAGGGAAATATAGAGGGGACTATTTTTGCTACCGTTTAGGTTTGCTTCTCTAAGAAGAAATGGAGAGGTTAAGTATGCTGTGATAGAGACGTTTTTGCAGCTTGGAAGGAGTATTATTCTAGCAATTACAAAACTTCTCTACAATTGCTTTGGAAACTCTAAAAACGAGCACTAAGAACCATTCATAGAGCCGGCTACTATGATCACACTAACATACTGTTTTTGCAGTTCAGAGAGTTAAAATTCAACATTCAAAACAGTTATTGCAAAAATGAAAAATAAATTGCAAAAAAAATTCATTTACTTTTCCAAATAAAACAGGGAAAATACAATTTAAGGGGTTCGAATATCTTTAACGTTCCAGCAGTGAGAACAACACGGAAGAGTATGTGTGTCGGTCTGTGGGGTCCGGCTCTGGAATGGTTTGGGGGAAGACCACAAGCAGTGCAAAGTACTTCAAATCTTTTTCAAAGAAATTATGTTAATGAGATGTAAATCAGATGAAATGTTCTTAATAATGTTATGTTCCTACTTAAAAACAGAAGTTGTTAAGGAGAATGTAGGTGTCATTTTTCGTCTTGTACAAGTATTATGTTTGTGTACATGTATATGGACGTGCGTGTATGTAAATTGGGGTTGGGAATAAACAAGTCTTTTACTTCTTCTCACTCCCTTTCAAGCAAAGAGCGTTTCTTCATTGTAAAGGCGCGTTCAGACCAAAAGCTTCAAAAAGCTTTTGACGCGCTTCAACTGACGCCGGGATAGTTTTGTCATTTTGGTGCTTGAAGCTTTTGACGCGAGTGACGCGCCTGACGCCGGTGGGAGGAGCTTCTCTGTTGTCTGTAGTCAGGACAGCGGTGGATTTTTCAATGAGCAGCGAGCCTTTATTTGTTATATAAAGCAAAATAACGTTGTTGTAGGGCTTCAACAAAACATGCGCTGGGTTCACCACAGACTTGAGAGGCTGCAGTGTTTGCAGAGTTCCGTCATTTACTCCAGGAGCTGCGCGTACGGAGGAGTTTCGCTTTCAGCGGTACTTCCGCATGTCACTCGCCCAGTCTGAGTTCTCAAACCCCGGAGCTCGCCTCTCCCCGGCTCTCCCTGCCTCTCGCCGGCTCTCGCTCGCCTCTCCCCGCCTCGCTCTCGCCTCTCCCTGCCTCTCCCCGGCTCTCGCCCGCTCGGAGCTGCCTTGCTCTGAGCCAGACTCATCGTCAGCCTGTTCTTATTTTAAATAAACTACGTTTACTACACAGCATGTATACAATGATTTTTGTTACTCAGAATGTTACTACTCATACAAATAATATTACTAATAACAATAATGACAATAAAACAGCAGCAGTAGATACATGACTTCTCTCCATGACAGAGACAGACCCTCTGCTGCTGCTGCTCCTCGTCTCCTGATTGGTTGAAGCCCGCGTCAAAGCTTCAAAAGCTCAGCTTTGCTCAGCTTCGGCGTCAAAGGGATTGTTGTGATACGCGAGCGTTTCGCGCGTCAAAAGCTTCAAGTGAGCGCGTAGTACGCGCGACTCTTGAAGCTTTTGACGCGCGTCAAGTGACGCCGGGGCTCTCGGCTTCACCTGACGCGCTTCACCATTCACTTTCAATGGAAACCTGACGCTTTTGACGCCGAAGTTAAGTCCGGTGTGAACGCCCCTTAACAAAAAAATTTAATCTGTGTTGATGTATATTGTTTACTGTAAGGTTTAGTCAAGTTTGTGATGACTTTATTTTTTGTTGTGTCATGCTTAAGATTCATTCTACGATAGGTCTGAGGCACACACGGTAACTTTATTGTGCCTAATTTTGAGACCTGTAACATTTTGTGGTTTACTGTATAGAAATGTACAACAAGCTCTCCTTTGTCTTTGTAGTTTTCACGGTGTTCCTTATGCCTGTAGTAAATTAAATGCTGCTGGACATCAGTCAAAGTCCTTCTTTTCTTTGGAGATCAACGTAGTTACAGTCCTGTTGGGTTTCCTCTTTCTTTTATTCTGGTATATTTGAAAGTCAACCAACTTCTTAATAGGCTGGTCAACCAATCACAGCAACTAAAATGATGACTCATACCTACTGTAACAACAGGATCGGCCATGCCTCATAATTAAAGGTCTCATATTATGCTTTTCTGACTTTTCTCTGTTTTAACATGATTACAGCTCTTTGGCCTCATACACATGCCCAGAGTGATTTTTTTCATTGATTCATTCCAGCTTTAGTTAGAGAGCGATCTGTCTCCTTCACCCTCGAGAGGCAGTGAAACGCCCGGGTCTGCTACCACACTGATGACCAATATGACGCGCAGAAGCTCCTTTCTTTCGTATTTAAAATGGTTTTTAAATACTGTCTGTAGTGACTATTTGTCAAAAAATATACTATCAAAGAATATGTAACCAAGACCATACTAGAAATGCACTACAACCTCAAATAATCACTAGAATGCACCATGGGTAAGTGGTTAACGCAGTAAAAAATAAAATAAAGTCCAATCAAAAATGTAATGTTCGAAAAAGGTTTATTAACAAGTTGCAGGCAAACACAAAAATGCTGCATCTCAAACAACTGGTAATAAACCATAGGCCCACCCAGGTGCCTGAAGGTCCGCCCTGTACTGCCCCGTTTTATCCCCTATGTGCCACTAAACTAAACAGTAGCACAGGTAGGACGTTAGCTTAGCTGCTATCGATAGCTAAATGAAGCTAGCTCACTGTGTATCACCACAGACAATCGAACATGTACACAGTAAATACATTTCAGTGAGAGATTTAACGGGATTCTTAGCTAACAAGCTATTTCCAGGATTACCACAGACTAGTCACAAATCCAGAGCTGGGTGATCTCCCTGAAAACTATTGAGCCTCGAGCTGCCTTTGAATTCTTTCTTTGGCCTGAAGAGAGGAACGTGTGGACCTCTTCCACCGACCAGGACCAGGACTTTTGGGGCTTTCTGTGCAATTCCATTTCTCTGGAGTGAGGAGGACGTAATGTAGCCGAAGCAGAGCCGAGCAGAGCAGCCGGTTGAGTTGTTTTTCCCAAAGGGTCTGTTATAGAAATATTTTAGTAAAGCAATCTGAATTAACACCAAATAGTTATGAGTGTAAGTTATTAACTAATAGTCAACTCTGGATTCAGATACAGGCCATAATGCTCTGTTGGCAGCAGGTCAGTGATAGATGGAGACGTGCTGCATCATGTCTTTGACCTCATCTGGGCCATAGAACAATATGATCAGTTCAAAAGCAGATTGTTACATATATCAGAGTTGTATCAGCGTTAGGACACGTAAAATTCATACAAAAGCTGAATCAATGAGCTCAAGTTTTCAATCAAATTACGGATTATATTACAACTTTTAAGTAGTAATTAGCATTTTTATGAACTTATTTAAAAAATAATCAGGTATAGAATCTTTAAGTGAATTTATTCTTCTTATTGAAGCTGAAATAAAGCAATTACAGATAGAGTCCAGAGCAGCTTCAAGCAGCAGCCAGAGCTTTGTCACTAGTCTCTCCGACACACTGGTTTTGGTTTTGAGCTGCACAGTACGAACCAGGCCTTTTGAATCAGTGTTGACTGCCAGGACTCTTCCCATCAGCCAGTATCTTCTAGGGGCAGTGGCATCAGCAACGAAAGCTTTCTTTCATCATGGGCAATTACTCAGAAATCCGTCTTTTCCAGAATATGTCCATCATGTATTGTACTTGTCTCCATCTTTCCTTCAGATACATGTCTTGTTTTTAGAATAGCCCAGGTGGCAGGACTGGTTTTCCCTTTAGCGTTAAGATAGAATTGGGTGTGAGAGCTTCAAGATTTCCTGAATCCTCAGATATTGGTGCTTACAACGTGCTTTTGATACCGTTGATCATGGTCAATTATTATGTAAACTTGAAAAGTACGGGATCAGAGGACCAGTTCTCTTGTGGATAAAGAGCTACTTGCAAAACAGAAAACAATGTGTGGAAATGAAAAATCCAGTATCAAAATGTCCGAATATAACGTGTGGAATACCACAAGGTGCTGTTATTGGTCCTAAACTTTTCATTATTTTCAAAGTTGTTTAATTATATAATGATTCACACCAAATTTCTTGGAGTGTTTTTTGACTCCAGATTTATGTCGAAACAACATATTGACCAAAACAAAAATATCCAAAACTATTGGAATTTTGTCAAAAACTAAAGACTTACTCACCTCTGATGCACTACATAGGATCTACTGCACCTTGATTCTTCCCTACATGACTTATTGTGTGGAGCTTTGGGGAACTACTTTTAATACTGTAATCAACTCTATAGTATTGATACAACAACGTGCCATTCGCCTGATCAATAAAGCAGGATATTATGATCATACAAATCCATTATTTCCAAAAACAAATATTATGAAATTTAAAGATATTGACTGCAGGAGAACATGGACCACTGGATTTGCTCCTTCACTGTATCCAACAGATCAGTGACTGGATGCAAAATAATTTCCTCCAGCTAAATGCAGACAAAACCGAAATCATTGTCTTTGGTCCCCAGAAATAAAGAGAGGGCGTCATTTGTCAACTTCAGTCTCTCTCCCTACTTCCTTCAGACAAGGTCAGAAATTTGGGGGTAATACTGGACTCAGACCTAAATTTCAATAGCCACATAAAATCAATAACATCAACAGCTTTTTACCATCTGAAGAACATTGCCAAAGTTAGAAATATAGTGTCCAGGGCAGACTTGGAGATTCTTGTCCATGCATTTGTCTCCAGCAGGCTAGACTACTGCAATGGCCTGCTTACAGGTCTGTCCAAACAGACCTGTAAGCAGCTGCAGTACATCCAAAATGCAGCAGCTAGAGTCCTGACAGGAACCAGGAAGTATGACCATATTAGTCCGGTCCTCAGGTCTCTGCACTGGCTTCCTGTGGCTCAGAGAATAGATTTTAAAACAGCTCTGCTTGTGTACAAGTCTCTCCATGGCCTTGCACCAGAATACATTAGTGACATGTTGGTGTCATATGAACCAGCCCGGACTCTGAGGAGCACAGGGACTGGCCTCCTGCTGGTGCCCAGAGTGAGAACCAAACATGGGGAGGCTGCGTTTCAGATCCATGCAGCTAAGATCTGGAACAATCTCCCTGAAAATGTGAGGGAGGCGTCCACTCTGTCAATGTTCAAATCCAGGTTAAAGACTGTTCTGTTTGCCTGTGCATACAACTGAAGGATTTTATCTCCATTTCTAATGCACTGTTGTCATTTATTTATTTATTTTTTTAAATTTCTTGTGTAATTTTGAAAGTTTTAATGGTTTTATTCTTTTGTGTGATTTTAATGTTTTAATTGTGTTTTAATCTTTTGTGTGATTTTAATGTTTTAATTGTGTTTTAATCTTTTGTGTGATTTTAATGTTTTAATTGTGATTCTGGTGTTTGTTTTATGTGATGATTTGTGATGTGGACTGTGAAGCACTTTGTGTTGCCCTGTGTATGAAAGGCGCTCTACAAATAAACTTTGATTGATTGATTGATATTGTTAAATATGAAATACTTCGAATCATGTTTAAGGCCAAATCAAATGTGCTTCCAGAAGGTGTTCCAAAGTATTTTCAACTTTAAAAAACTAGATATAGTTTAAGAGATGTATTAAGAAATGTATTTTACCAAAAGTTAGAAAATCACAGACTCAGAGTTGTCTGTCGTTTCATGGGCCTCAGTTGTGGAACAATCTCAGCAGAGAAATATATGTAATTCTTTTTTTGTATTTAAAAAACAATTGTCACAGTCGATCCTGGACGGATACCGAACTGAATTATTTTGTTGTATTTATTCATTGAAATATGTTTTGGTAACTTTTGTATCAAGAACATGCAATGGGTGCACACGTTTTTTTTGCTTCTGCCCAAATAGTAAATGAACTGAACTGGTGTGAGAGGTCTGTCATTCAGAATGGCCTCCACTTCACATAAAACAGTCTGGAGGACTTCATCGTCCACAATCTGCTGCTTGAGGACAGAGGTGAGCACATTTTGACTGAGCGAATTAGGCGCTCCCAGACCCCTCCTTGGTGTGAAGCTGCAGGAGTATTAAAATGCCAATCAATTCCATCTTGCACTAAAGTCCTTTGGATTTTGTCCTGGTTTAAAGTTGACAAACTTTCGTTGAGCTCTTTATTGGCTCCAACAACATTTGTGCCATTATCTGACCTGACAGAGGAGACTGGTCCACGTCTGCACAAATCTCCTGACTGCGTTAATGCAGGAGTCAGCATCCAGTGTGTATGCAACTTCTAAATGTTCAGCACGGCTGGTCAGGCATGTAAAAACTACTCCATATCTTTTAACTGTTCTTTTAGTATAGTCATCGTTGTCATCATCTTAACATTCCAAAATTTAGCATTTACCTAAAATAAATAAAAAATAAACAGCAACCAATCACACAATTAAAATCCACAAAAATAATAACTAGGAACCGAAACCAAAAGGTAAAATACAATAATAATGCTAATTAAAAGGAAGAGGAGAGAGAGAAAAGATACATACATTCATACATACAAACATACAAACAAACAATCTGACTTTTTTTGTTCCACTAACTTTCCACTGTTTCTTCTGCATGTGACACAGTCCGACAGAACCTTTCTAGCAGCAGAATTTGCACTGACTATACAGTATTTTTGACACCATGTAATCACTTCCTGCATGGCCAAGCTGATTGTGAATATGGTGCAGGATCAATGTTGAGACATACATATCCTTGCTCAAAATAGCAGATGCTTGGCCTTCATTGGGAGAGCTGCTTTATGGAGATGACCACCCACTGGGCGTCATTTATGAAAGTTGCACAGAAAAGGGTGTATATTTTTGGTGCATATTCCATTTACACCAGACTCAACGCGGGATTTATGAACGTGTGAGATACGCACAGATCTGAGCGTACGTGTGAGATACGCACAGATCTGAGCGTACGCATACGCGGTTGTTGATAAATGCCGCGGTGAAAACTAGCATATTTATGAAAGTCACGCCTCGAAATATTCAGAAACCGACAGCTCAGCATGGAAGCCGTCCAGCAACTCTTGTTGGAAACCTCAGAAGGCCTGTTTGTGACACGCACTTTTTTATATTGAGTTTCATTTTGTCAAAAAAAACCCGTTATATTATGTATACGCGTTTTTTTCCTAGTGTCTAGACCCATTGCGGCGCTCATTTCTTTAGAAATGAATGGATGAATACTAATATCTCAGCAGTGACTCTTATCATTTACTGGGTCAAGCATTAGCAACATCTTGTGAATGCAATGGTGCGATCTCTATGAGAGAAAAGAAGCGTGTGAGTCCGTGATATCACAACAAAACTCCAAAACGTCGCACCACATATGGCGAGTGCGGTGGGACCTCTGTGGCACCTGCTGCGCACTGCCCGTGAGCCCGTTCCCACAAAAAAACGCTTGCCATATTTCTGGCATCGCTGCGTTTATGGGCCTTTATGCACAAAACTCATGGATAAATACGTTGCTTTGCCAGAGGTGAACGAGACAAAACAAAGAGTCATGCGTAATTACGCAGCACAGGGTCTGCCACAGATTTAGGAGAAATGGATGGTCACACATTAAAGTGATAGTCTGTAACTCTAAATGAATTACACATTTTAGGAAATGTGTTAAATTGTGCGTCTGGGGAAGAATGTCTCGGACTCTCGGATTATAAATACAGAAGCCCCTGTTGTCAAAAAAGATTTGACTGACGTGTTCAAAGTTTGATACAGAAAAATAAGATCAAGACTTCAAGAGTTAAGAATTGAACATTTATTTCTCTTTACAATTAAATATTGATACAAAACTCTCGGAGCTCTAAGTCCCTAAATCTATCCCTGTTCTAACTGAGGCTCAGAACTCAAGCCAAAGCATGACTTGTCGTATCAGCCAGTTCCTGGACTTCTGGACTCCTTTGTCTCGGCCTTCTCCGGCCTTCCCCCTCCGTATCTCTGCATTCCAGACCCTCAGTGGCGCCTTTGTGCTATCCTTGTCCTTGGGGGCTGGGGGAGTTCAATAGGTCATTTTGCCACGGTATTTTAGTGTGTCAGCGTATATATATATAAATACAACATTCTTTCAAACAGCTCAAATATATCTTCTGCAGCCTCAGCCAGCCGCGCCGTCACCAAGGCTCTCAGCGTCTGCGTGTGCAGCATTTTCTGAAATGATGCATCACCCCACAGGGCTGTGTTCTTTCTCCCCTGCTCTTCTCCCTGTACACCAACCACTGCACCTCCAGCCACGACTCTGTGAAGCTGATCAAGTTCGCGGACGACACCACCCTCATTGGACTCATCTCCAACAACGATGAGTCCGCCTACAGGAGGGAGGTGGACCGGCTGGTGTCCTGGTGCAGTGGTAACAACCTGGAGCTGAACGCCCAGAAGACAGTGGAGATGATTGTGGACTTCAGGAAGAGCACAGTCCCCCCGCCCCCACCCTCCGTGATGGACTCCCCCATCACCTCTGTGGAGTCCTTCCGTTTCCTGGGCACCACCATCACCCAGGACCTCAAGTGGGAGCCGACCATCAGCTCCCTCATCAAGAAGGCCCAGCAGAGGATGTACTTCCTGCGGCAGCTCAGGAAAGCCAAGCTGCCTGCACAGATGTTGGTGCAGTTCTACACGGCCATCATCGAGTCCATCCTCACCTCCTCCATCACCTCCTCCATCACCGTGTGGTTCGCTGGAGCCACAGTCAGGGACAAGCACAGACTACAGCGCATTGTGCGCTCTGCAGAGGAAGTGATCGGCCGCAGCCTTCCATCGCTGCAGGACCTGTACGTCGCCCGAGCTCGAGGCCGGGCTGGTTGTATCACAGCAGACCCCTCTCACCCTGCACATGGACTATTCCAACCACTCCCCTCAGGCAGTAGGCTGCGGTCCATCAGGACTAGAACCTCCCGCCACAAGAACAGTTTCTTCCCCTCTGCTGTTGGACTCTTGAACACTTCTTAACCTGTCCCCCCGCCCTTTATAAACTCACTTTACTGCCCATCATACGTCACTTTACTTCACTGTACTGCTGTCACCTTACATTGTGTGCACTATGTGCACTGTATATTGTAAATAGTAACTATAACTCTAGTTAGTGTTTTTTATTCTTTATTTTTATTATCTCTTTCTGACTGTTGCACTGAGCCGAAGCAATTTCCAAGTCTGTGACTTCCTGTTACTTACGTGGCAATAAAAATGATTCTGATTCTGATTCTGAAATTGACCTCCTGGCCTTAAATGTTGATATAAAATAAGTAATTTTATTAATTCTAATTTTACAGTTAAGTCCCGCCTTCCCTTCTCTTAGCTATTGCTTGTTTGCAATTGACGTCACGTCCGCCTCATTACATATGCGTATCACGAAGTGGTGGTCAGCCGAGCTAGTTGTTCACTAGAGCAGCGTGTCTGAATATGCCTTTTGTATGTGTTGTTTTAAGTTTTCTAACCGATCGAATCGTGAAACCTCTAATGGATACTTTAGGATTCCTCGTGAAGAGATTAATAAAGGACTCGCACTAAGGACTTTACGAAAAGACGCAGGAAAAGTGGCTCGCTAACATTTCACTAGCAAACGCTTTTACCTCGAAGGATTATTTATTTACCCAGCCATGCAGTCACAATGCACAGTTATTACATTCCCATCTTTATTGAATTAATTGTCGGGTGTGAGTCGGCGTTTTAGATAATCACTGTGAATGTTTGACCTGAAAAGAACACAGCACAGACGCATTGTTTTGTTGAGAATGACAAGTTAAAGCTGCACTAACTGACTTTATTTATGTATTCATTACAAAAATGCTTTCCATGTCCATGCAGTGCATTGGGATATACGTCCTTTTGAAGAAAAAGTAGCGCAGATTTGTGTTGGCGTGACATTATATTTTAGATCGAGTTTTGATGAAACAAGGAAGAGAATGTGTTTCGGGTCTCAGATTGTGACCAATCACAGCGGACCACTGGCCCCCACTTTTGTGAGAAATCTACAGGTCCCTGTTAGCACAGACAGCTGAGTTAGCACAACAAGCGGCGGAGCTAACCTGAAACTTTCTCGTCTTCGTCACCGGTTACTGCTTACACAGCGAGACAGCCATCCAAAAGAAAGTCCCGTTCCTCCGCGCTTCCCGGTTCTATCGTTCTATGGTCACGCCATCCACGTGAAAATCCATATCCATGTATTATCCATATTGGAAGACGCTGGCTCCGTCCCAACAGTGAGTGTGTGTGGGGGGAGATAGCTTCGTGGGTGCGGGGAGGGGAGCAGAAAGAGAGGCCAGCGAGTCCATGGCTTCAAAGTCCCAAAGTCAGTTAGTGCAGCTTTAATTCACCAATCCTTACTTACACGGCTCTGTACATGCAGGATTTGTCCTTCAGGACCTCAACTATGAGTTCTTAAACCCACAGACAGACGGAAAAGTTGCAGCATCCATGTTTTTCCAAACCTTCAGTTGTTTAGCAGTGCAAAAGCTTGATTGTAACACTAGCTGTGGATTAGAATCTGAAGAAAATGACAGTCTAGGATTGTGTATTTAATTCACACAGAAGACATGTTTCATTGTCAATGGTAGAGGCAGCATAAACAAAGACGTTACAGAATGTAAGTGACATACAGCGGAGGAATGGAAACTTATTAGCATTATTAGCATTATTAGCATGTTAGCAAATATTAGCATTTGCCGCGGTGCCAGTAGCTGCAACCTTGATATTACCAAAACATGTAGTGGAAAAATTCTGCCTTGTGCATATTGTTAGAATGATGAGTTAGAACGTCAACCACAGTAGCTTCAAAGTGTCATGAAATATCCAAAAAAGCAAAAAAATACTCGGAAGAGTCGCATTTTCTCCACATATCAGCAGCAACTCTTGCTGGCCTGACCACCACTTCGTCAACTGGAAGTTTATGCGTCACGTGCTTGCAAGCAAGCAATAGCTCAGAATCCACGATGCCGTCCACGATAACCAATTGAGTCATGCCAAGGGCTGTCAATCATCGGCGCTGATGCTCACAGCTGCGCGCATGCTCAGTTGTTCAAGCTTGAATCAAGCTTCTATTAGGCTCTGGAACTTCATGAAAACTGGAAAAAGAATTCTGAACATCTGCGTCTTGACACGCGTCACGCGCAGTCGACACTCAAGTTGAACAATGTTGAACTTTTCGGGAGAAGACGCGAGCGTCTACCAATCAGGAGCCTCCTCCAACAGTGACGTGGTAACTCATTTCACGGCAGGACCGAGGGGGACGACAACACAACAGCTATGGAGGACAAGCTGTGTGGTTAGCCCATGAGCCCTGCAGACTATAACCACCGTGACATAGAGGAGGGCTAGTGAGGAGGTTGGTGTCTCTGGTAAGTTATTTTAACTTTTCACAATCGTTGTTACTTCCCTGCGCAAAATCTGCAATGTCATCTTTAGGGAGAAACAAACCCGATTTAAGATTACAAATTAAATCGACACCGAGGAAACAGTCCATGGAGACAGCAGCTGTAGTTTTCTAACATGTAGTATGCTAACACTGTTATCTGTATTCATATTAAATAGATTGTGTATATAATGTATAATTCCATACTGGTGTGACAATATGAATTAAACTGTGCTTGAAACGGGTCTCCCCCCTGGACTGCCACCTTAACGTGGTGGGGGAGTTTGAGTACTCGGATGATCCTGGGAGCTATGCTGTCTGGGGCTTCATGCCCCTGGTAGGGCCTCCCATGGCAGACAGGTCTCAGGTGACGAGTCAGACAAAGAGCAGTCCGGAAGACACCATGGACAGCACTATTACGAGATCAGTGACGTCACCCGGCATGGCGCAGCCGGGGCCTCACCCTGGAGCCAGGCCTGGGGCCGGGGCTCGTATGCGAGCGCCTGGTGGCCGGGCCTTAGCCCACGGGGCCCGGCCGGGCTCAGCCCGAATGGACGACGTGGGCAGTCCCTCCTGTGGGCCCACCACCCGCAGAGGGGTCCGTGGTGGCGAAGCGGTGCAGAGAGGACTGGGCAGCGGTCGAAGGCGGAGACCTCGGCGACCCAGTCCGCACACACAACATCTGGCTCTTGGGACGTGGAACGTCACCTCACTGGGGGGGAAGGAGCCCGAGCTTGTGGGGGAGGTTGAGCGATACCGACTAGAGATAGTCGGCCTCACCTCCACACACAGCTTGGGCTCTGGAACCCAACTCCTTGAGAGGGGTTGGACGCTCCACTTTTCTGGAGTTCCCCGCGGGGAGAGGCGGCGAGCTGGGGTGGCCATTCTCATTGCCCCCCATCTCAGCCGCCACGTGTTGGAGTTCTCCCCGGTGAATGAGAGGGTCGCGTCCCTCCGCCTCCGGGTGGGGGACAAGTCTCTCATTGTTGTGACGGCCTACGGGCCTAACAGCAGTGCAGAGTACCCGGCCTTCTTGGAGTCCCTGGGAGGGGCACTGGACGGTGCACCGCCCGGGGACTCCGTTATTCTCCTGGGGGACTTCAACGCCCATGTGGGAAACGCCAGTGAAACTTGGAGAGGGGTGATCGGGAAGAGCGGCCCCCCTGATCTGAACCCGAACGGTGTTCAGTTGTTGGACTTCTGTGCCAGTCACAGTTTGTCCATCACGAACACCATGTTCGAGCACAAGGGTGTCCACCAGTGCACGTGGCACCAGGACACCCTAGGCCGGAGGTCGATGATAGACTTTGTTGTCGTATCATCTGACCTTCGACCGCGTGTCTCGGACACTCGGGTAAAGAGAGGGGCGGAGCTGTCAACCGATCATCACCTGGTCGTGAGTTGGATCCGCTGGCAGGGGAAGAAGCCGGTCAGACCTGGCAGACCCAAGCGTATAGTGAGGGTCTGCTGGGAACGTCTCGTTGAGCCCCCTGTCAGACGGACTTTCAACTCACACCTCCGGGAGAGTTTCTCCCAGGTCCCGGCGGAGGAGGGGGACATGGAGTCCGAGTGGACCATGTTCTCTGCCTCAATCGCCGATGCGGCGGCTCGTAGCTGTGGTCACAAGGTCTCTGGTGCTGGTCCCGGCGGCAACCCCCGAACCCGGTGGTGGACACCGGCAGTAAGGGATGCTGTCAGGCTGAAGAAGGAGTCCTATCGAGCCATGATGGTTCGGGGGACTCCTGAGGCAGCTATCCAGTACCGGCAGGCCAAGCGTGCCGCGGCCCGGGCTGTTGCAGAGGCAAAAACCCGGGACTGGGAGGAGTTCGGAGAGTCCATGGAGCATGACTATCGATAAGTAAGTAAGTAAGTAAGTAAGTAAGTATTTATTTATATACCGCCTTTCACAGACCAGAGTCACAAAGCGGTTTACAATTGTTATTTTTTGGGCACTTGTCCTCTCACTCCACACAGAGATGGGAGCGGGGTCGCCGAACAGGAGGCGCATGCCAGACCTATTGTACATATTTTTAGTGGTAGGGGAAACCGGAGTACCCGGAGGAAACCTACGCAGACACGGGGAGAACATGCAAACTCCACTCAGAAAGGCCCTGGTCCGGCCGGGATTCGAACCCAGGACCTTCTTGCTGAGAGGCGAGAGTGCTATCCACTCAGCCACCGCGCCGCTAATCGGTCGGCCTCGAAGAGATTCTGGCAAACCATCCGGCGCCTCAGGAGGGGGAAGCAGTTCTTTGCCAACACCATGTACGGTGCGGGTGGAGAGCTGCTGACCTCGACTGGGGATATTGTCGGGCGGTGGAAGGAATACTTTGAGGTTCTCCTCAATCCCCCCGTCACGTCCTCTGTTTCAGAGGCAGAGGCTGAGGATATTGGGGCGGATACATCCATCTCCCTGGCTGAGGTCACCAAGGTGGTTGGCAGCCTCCATGGTGGCAAGGCTCCGGGTGTGGATGAGATCCGCCCTGATTATCTAAAGTCTCTGGATGTTGTAGGACTGTCTTGGCTGACACGTCTCTGCAATATCGCGTGGCGATCGGGGGCAGTGCCAATGGAGTGGCAGACCGGGGTGGTGGTCCCTCTCTACAAGAAGGGGGACCGGAGGGTGTGTTCCAATTATCGTGGGATCACACTCCTCAGCCTCCCCGGTAAGGTCTACTCCAAGGTACTGGAGAGGAGGCTACGGCCGATGGTCGAATCTCGGATCCAGGAGGGGCAGTGTGGTTTTCGTCCCGGTCGCGGAACACTGGACCAGCTCTATACTCTCCATCGAATACTCGAGGGTTCATGGGAGTTCTCCCAACCTGTCCACATGTGCTTTGTGGATTTGGAGAAGGCGTTCGACTGTGTTCCCCGGGGTGTCCTTTGGGGGGTTCTCCGGGAGTACCGGGTCGGGGGTCCTCTGCTGAGGGCCATCCGATCCCTGTATGACCGGAGCCAGAGCTGTGTTCGCATTGCCGGCAGTAAGTCAGACCTGTTCCCGGTGAATGTTGGCCTCCGACAGGGCTGCCCTTTGTCACCGGTTCTGTTCACTGTATTTATGGACAGAATATCTAGGCGCAGCCAGGGGTCGGAGGGGGTCCGGTTCGGAGACCACATGATTTCATCTCTGCTGTTTGCGGACGATGTTGTCCTGTTGGCTCCAACGAACCAGGACCTGCAGCATGCACTGGGACGGTTTGCAGCCGAGTGTGAAGCGGCTGGGATGAGAATCAGCACCTCCAAATCCGAGGCCATGGTGCTCGACCGGAAAAAGGTGCCTTGCCCTCTGCAGGTGGGTGGAGAGGTCCTTCCTCAAGTGGAGGAGTTCAAGTATCTCGGGGTCTTGTTCACGAGTGAGGGAAGAATGGAGCGTGAGATTGACAGGCGGATCGGTGCAGCGTGCGCAGTGATGCGGTCGCTGTATCGGACCGTTGTGGTAAAGAGGGAGCTGAGCCGAAAGGCAAAGCTCTCGATTTACCGATCAATCTTCGTTCCCTCCCTCACCTATGGTCATGAGCTTTGGGTAATGACCGAAAGAACGAGATTGCGGATACAAGCGGTCGAAATGAGCTTCCTCCGCAGAGTGGCTGGGCGCTCCCATAGAGATAGGGTGAGGAGCTCAGTCACACGGGAGGAGCTCGGAGTAGAGCCGCTGCTTCTCCACGTCGAGAGGAACCAGTTGAGGTGGCTCGGGCATCTGTTCCGGATGCCTCCTGGACGCCTCCCTGGGGAGGTGTTCCGGGCACGTCCCACCGGGAGGAGGCCCCGCGGAAGACCTAGGACACGCTGGAGGGACTATGTCTCTCAGCTGGCCTGGGAACGCCTTGGGGTCCCCCCGGACGAGCTGGAGGAAGTGTGTGTGGATAGGGAAGTCTGGGCGTCTCTGCTTAGACTGCTGCCCCCGCGACCCGGCAACGGATAAAGCGGAAGAAAATGGATGGATGGATGGATAGATGAAACGGGTCGCGCCTGTCGCTTTAAGACACGGCATTTGGTTCGCTCTATAAATGCGCGTCTCTCTCGGGTACGCCCCTTTGGACACGCCCCCCCTGCTGCTTCCCAGTCTGCGTCTGGCCAGGTACGAGATGCTGCGCTAGTGCAATGTTAATGGTTACACACGTAATGGTTAGAAAACACACTTCTAGCTCTGTATCTTTGTCCCTCCAGGCTGACGAGGGGCTGCCTTATGGGGCTTTCAGACCGCCAACGCTGAAACGCGGAAGTCCCGCTCACCAGACGCGCATTCTCTAGTTTTCAGACGCAGAGGACTTCACACCAGAACGTCCTGACGCGAGCCGGAAGTACCGGAAGTAGCCGGCCGGCTCTAATGCTAACAGAGCTATGCTAGCGGCTTCTTGTGTACAGATTTTCTCCAATATGCAGCTTTGCAGCGTGTCTTTGCTCACAGACATTCCACGGGCTTTATACAACAGTAATATGTGTTCACGGAGGTGCGCCATACGTTTATTCATATTATTAAACGGTATTTCCGCATCGGCGAACACACTCGAAGCCGTTGCATAAGGTCACGGGAGCATGACAACGCATATTTTCACAAGCACAGAGTCCCCCATTGTCAACCCTGGTTTGAGTTCTGGTTAAGTCTGGTGTGGCTCCTGTTTTGGCTGTTTACGAGTATTTTCAGTCTGCTCGCTCAGTCCGCTAATGTCCCCGTGACCACTTTGCTGCTCTCTGATTGGTTGTCGCACGAACGTCGCAAGGAAAGGATGAGCAGAATCCATCTCCTGTGGGCGTTGATTTTTCGCTCCTGCTCCACCCTTTTCACTTTCCCGTCATTATTGAACAGTCCGTTCGTGCGAACCGAGAGGTCCGTGCGTTGTGACGGTCGAACGCGCGCCACCATAGACTTTGCATTGAAACCCGACGCAACGCATGATCCGGTCTGAAAGCACCATTACACTCTGCAGCCGCGACTGCGTACGCACTCTCTGTCATAGGTATAATGCTCTGGGGTCAATTGGGGGCATTTAAATAGTCTAGTAATAGTGTGTTCCCCTAGTGACAGCTCTGCTACGCCGCTGCAGCTCATGTGGGTTAGCCTGGTCCTGGCTTTGCACAGTGCCAAGGGAGATTAAATCCCTCAACATTAGCTCAAGTCCCCAAACCTGAGTGGTCCTGTGGTCCCATGCAGGCTGCCTGCCTCTTGCCTCGAGTATTGAAGTGGTAAGAAAAGGAGAGTAATGAAAATGGCTTGACTAGTCAACTAAATTCTAAACATCTCAGCAGTGGTGTGGGCTTATTGAACCCACTTGAACGTACTTTCTAGTCCTCTTCATGGAAAGTAACAAGGTAAAAAAGCATGTATCTTTGTATATGAATGTCTTTTCACATTAGCTCCTAACAGGCTATTTTATTAACAGTACTCCCTGTGAGCCAGCCCATGATAGCCAGCCGCAACGCTTCTCGTGGCCCAATATTGGGGCGCTCACTGTTGTTTTGCCTAGAGATTATGTTGGACTCTACATTGTTAATGAATATACTGTAAACTTGACCTGACTGTCTGTGATTCTGGGATGAAAGTGTATCGTTATCTGCACTAAACTTTACTTTTGTTTTAGGAGCTGAGGTTCCATGTGGGTGCACTGGTGACTCCTGGTGGTGGTGTTTGAGCCGAACGGTCTAGGTTCCCCTTTTTGTGTTTTGTAGTGTCTGCTGTGCCAGGGGGTTCTACTCCTCGTCCAGTTGCTAACTCCCCTCTTTCTTTTGTCACAACTTCCCACTGTAGCCTCAGTCCTCTAATTTTAAACAGGTCCCATCCTGAGTGGGCAGTTGACTTTAAATGTATTAAAAATGAAATTCCTATAGTTTGAATAAATTAACAATGGTTGAAGTATCAATGGTGTGGCCCTCACCTTAATAAACCACCTTTTTGTACAGGATGGAGTCTGGTATATCATTTCTCTTTGAAGTTATCGAATCTGTGTGTCTTTGGTATTTTCCATGGCGTTGCTGATCATTACTTTCACTCATTTATCCAGGCATTCAATTTTGGTACGTTCATTTAAATCTATTCCCATATCTTTTCAATATGCCACACTAAGACTGGGAATACTGTATAATTATTAACATTTACTGTATATATATGGCTTATGAAGCACTTTTCATACAATAGTCTGATAAATACAATGATGAAATAAGAGCACATTATACAGATGTTTATTTTGTCATTAATAAAGGACATTTGCAGATGACAGTCTCACTTCCAAAAGGTTTAAAGTGGTTAGCCATGCTTCTAAGTTTTATTTGTGTGTATATTTCCAATATATTATTCTTCTGTTACTCCTCAGTGTCTGTTACTCCTGCTGTGTACCTCTAATATTAAATACAGGAAGGATTTATGTATTTTATTTTGAGGTGTCCATGTTTTAACTTGATGTTTGTGTTCTTTTTCAGAGACTTTGGGTGAAATGGAACTCAAACTTTCTCTGACAGCAACAAAATCACACGGCATCGTTTCTCCAGCTTCACCTCCATCACCTCCTGCTTCACTGCGGATTAACAATATGAACTACAACAAACATATTTTCACGTTTTATTTAATCATCAGTCATGAATAGTTAGAACAGTGGGATCTGCATCTCTGAAGACGAGGAGCAACAGCAGAGTCCTGGGCATCTGCCTCACTTCATAGAGAGCCTGGAATAAAAAAATAAAACTTGTTGGTGTTTTAGTTTTTTGTGTCTGAAGTATAAAGAGTCATAAAAAATAAGGTATTATTTACACAGGTACATATTTGTCAGCAGTACTTAAAGTTCTAATGGAATACATTCAACTCTAATCTGATCAGTAACAGTCTGTTGCTTTTCAAGACTTCAAAAAGAGCAGTTTTAGGCCTTTCCTGTGTTCAACTCCTTTTTACTGATGTTCGTTATAATACAGATCCATGGATATTCCTTTCTCATCAGAAAACACACGTTATTACATTTATGGAAGTGATGCACAAACGAGGGCCATAGCAAATAATTCAATCATATAACGCATATGTGTGCATTGTTTACATACAATATGACTTTGTAAAAACGAATGATTACTGCCAATACAGAGAAAGTCCGTAACAAAAGCCTCGGATTTTCAGAATTAAGATTCCGACCCCAGCTCTCTGCACTGGAGAAAAGTCCGACAATGTTCTATTTGATCACCAAACAGACCTCCGATATGACAATAGAGGGGGGTATTTCTTGCCTCAAATGTTAATAGAATTAACTTTCATGTCCTAATTAAAGCGTATTTTACACTTTTTACCTTAATCCTGGCTCCCGTGTCCTTCCCTCTCCGAGTTGTGTTGGCAACAAAGCAGGCCTGCCCCAAAACGCTCTTCCTTGACGCGCCTCCAGAACGCCGCCCTCTAGTGTCCTGGACGCGTGTGACGCGCCTCCAAGATGCTCTGTGACAGCGTCTGCCACAATTTGTCACAAGCATCCCAAGACGCGATTTTGCTGCAGAAAACGCGTTTGGTCTGAACGCACCTTTACGTAGCCTGCCGCGCAGCATCAACATTTTCGAACTACGTAAGGGTCGCTGGCTGCAAGGAAGCTCCGCTGTGATTGGTCCCTGTGTGTGTATTGGAAGGAAGCACGGAGCGGCTGCAGGAGCATGGACGAGGCACTATGGAGCAGAGAGCTTCACGCTTCGAAGGGACCAAAGGAAAAGTAGTTTGGGCTCATGGCAGAGCCTGATATACGCGGAGACTGTGGACTAGTTCTGTTGCATATGTGACCGGTGTGTCTTGCCTTCTCTTTAATGACCCATGGAGACTTTAGAGCTTGTGGTAGAAGTCGTGTTTTATTATCTGCACAGATAACATTAGACACTGTGAATAACTGTGGACTCTCATGTGCTCTGTGCTGTCTCGTTCTCGTCTCGAGTTCTCCAGACAGTGTGAATCAATTGTATACCTAATTTGTATAGTTACAATATTTAAAACAACTACAATATTGTAATTACACATGCAAAAAATACAATTATAATAATACACATCAAAATAAAAATACAATACCTTTTTACCAAATATAGCATTGTAAATAGTTCTTGTGATCGTATAGTGGTTTTTAATAAACAATCATGAAATATCTTATACCAAATATTAATAAATAAATAATACTTTTTCTAGCTGCCAATTATGTATGAAATGCATGTGTCACTGCTCTACTTTATCGAAATGGTGCAACGCACATTTAACCAAAAGTAAAACAAACAAATGAACTGAAAATACATATTAAACATTACATACCTGCACAGATAACATTAGACACTGTGAATAACTGGTAGTGGACTCTCATGTGCTCTGTGCTGTCTCGTTCTGCAAAGGGACATCGGTTAGCCGCACACTAAGCTAGGTTCTCCGGTAGAAAAACACGGTTAAATAAAAGATATTACACAAAAGCTTTTCTTAAACATGGCGAAATATGCACCAGCTAAATACTACACAACAATTAATCACTAGCTTAGCATTTCAATGGCTACACATGAGTAAACTAATGATTCTGTCCACACAAATTCACGGACATGTTACCTCGTCTCGAGTTCTCCAGAGAGTGAAAGAACGCAGGACTTTCCGCGCGAACTAAGGGTGCAGGTATGACGAACGCCAGAAGATGGTGCTGTGTCCACAATTTACATTGATTTAATTGTACTCTAATAACTATGTTACACATATCTAACATATATAACTTATAAACTGTGCAGTTGTTTGTTTTACACTGTTCCTGTCTTTCTTTGAATCGTAGCTTATCGCGTCTGTTCCATTCCTCCTGCACTTATAAATTGTTCATGTTTGCCTCAGATATTTACCACTTATTGTTTTGCTGTTTATGTTGAATACATATTAATAATAACTATGTTTCCAACAAGAACTGTGTCTTTATTCACAACATCACAGTCAAATGACTTAAGAAATAATGATTCCATAGAACTATCACATAAACCTACAGTAGAAACACATTCTTTAGACGAGAACGATGTCAAGGCTAGCATGACTAGTAGCCCAATGAGCACCAGATAGCCGACGTATTGCGCTAATCTTTCCTACTTTAATCCCAGTTTCAGCACACAAAGGAACAAAGTATAGCCCCACTCACATCTTAAATTATCCATTTAAACAAGCCCACCGCTAAAATCAAATGTAGTAACGTTACGTTTAGCACAGGAAAGACCGTTAGCAGGCTAGCTAGCTCCTTAGCCTCAATAGCAAGCTAACATAAAAACGGACTAGTGACTTCCACAGACCTCTTTTATCGTGGTATTCACTGCAAAGCTCTTATAGTAAAGCAGACAACAATCAAATGATGAATAATACTTATATATATAATATTGGTTACCTTATATACATAGTTTTCCTGTGACGTCACAAAGCACCTGTATGTTTTTTGTCGGCCATATTGGATGGGTATTTAGAGCGATCATTTAGCGAGACATTTTGTGCGAAAGAGGAAGTAATACTTAGAAATGGGAGTTCACTGTTACATTGTCGGCTGTTCGAATGAAAGTGGGAGATGTGGTGCATCTTTCTACAGACCGCCTGCAGTAAGAACGGACCAGGGAGAAAAAACTCACGAGTTAACTGCAAAGAGACGACGAACTTGGTTATCGAAGATCAGTAGAGCCGATCTCAAATCGAAGTCTTACCCCTACGTGCGAGTCTGCTCTGAACATTTTGTCAGTGGTAAGTGAAGATAAATAATTCAAAAGACGATAACGTATGGATTGTTTATATTTATCATCGGACATGACATTGTCAGTTGTCCACAAGGATGTTCATTAGCCTGTCAGGGGGCAAAGGTTTTTAAGCATGATTGAACTTCATATTTGTGCATAAAACTGGATCAATTACTGTTATGTTGTGTTAGTTTTGTTTTTAGTTTTTTCCCCTTACACGTACACATGACGAAATGGTTTTCAATTTACTTTTTCTTTCCTCCAACAGGTAAACCATCCACCTTGTACGATGATGGTAACATCGACTGGGCACCTACCATGAAGCTTGGCCATCAGAAACAGTCTTCAGCCACATCCTCCCCCTTCCGTGGAGACAGGGTTCGACAGAGAGCGGTGAAGAAGATGACATAGTCTGGGATCGCGTCTTACATTCAGACAGAAGACATGTTTTATTGTCGATGGTAGAGACAGCACAAACAAAGCACATGATCACAGATACAATAGAATGCAAGTGTATTATACAGAGCGGAGGCATGGAGACCTCCAATCAGCAGCTGCCACGGTGCCATGTAGCTTGGCCTTCAGATAGACAAAACAAGGGAAAAGTACTGGCTTCTGCACATTGATAGAATGATGAGTTTAACCTTAACAAAAGTTGCTTCAAAGTGTTATGAAATCTCACAGCGGCAAAGAAGAAGGACATAGCGGCAGCACAGTCTTTGCTAAGTTTACAACGAACGCCACAAGTGGAACTGCATGAAGGCATATGTGAGGACAGTGAATTAAGAACCGCAGAAATTTGTGAAACTGACCAAGAACTGACACAGGAGTGTGGTACTAGTACGCAAACGGACTTGAGTTGTGACTACCTCAGTGTTTTGGAAAGTGACTACAACAACTTGGTGTCGGAGAATTTAGACTTCAAACAAAAAATTACCAGGAGTGAAATAACAGAAGAAAGCTTCAAAGGAAATGACGATAAAGTCAAACTGTACAGTGGCATGTCGTCATACACCGCTCTTATGGCATTATTCATGTATTTGGCACCTTCTCTTTCCATCACCCACAGCAGTTCGTTGACGAAGTTTCAGCAGATGATGATTGTGTTATTAGATTGAAGGCTTCCCTTCTCTTGTCCATGTGTTTCACAGCCACTGTGAGCAGTGTTTTTTCGTTAAAAACCATGACGAGAGGAACTTCATGAGACAATGCCCATGGTCTTCAGGAAAAGTTAACCGCCAGAGCTCAGCAGATTGGTATAACACCACAAGGATCTGTTTGCTTTATCAGTCCAGGGTATGGAGGAAGAGCCTCCGATAAATTTATAACCGATGACTGTGACTTTTTAAATAAACTTTTACAAGGAGACATTGTTATGGCAGACAGAGGCTTCAACATTGCTGAGAGTGTTGCACAAGCTGGATGCGAACTCAAGATTCCGGCCTTCACAAAAGGGAAGAGCCAACTGTCAGCAATAGATGTGGAGCAGACGAGGAAGTTGGCCAGTGTACGGATTCATGTGGAACGTGTCATTGGCCTAATTAGAAACAAATTTGATATCATGAAAAAAACTGTTCCCATTGACTATTTAATTTCGTCTGAGAACTCTGTGCCAACACTCGACAAAATTGTGACTGTTTGTTGTGCGCTGACCAATATGTGCAAATCAGTAGTTCCATTTGACTAAATTAATTTCTGGCTTTGAAGTTAACGAATATGCAGACTGCGGTACCAGGACACGTTTTTGATTTTACAAGAATAGCCTACTGACTGTGATATGATAATAATGTCTTGATATACCATACTTCAAGGTGCCCGGCTTAAATTATATTTAAGCCTATTTCTTTTTGTGATAAACCTTATAAGAATACATCATTATTTTGAATGATTGATATAAGAATATCTTTTATTACAATTATATATGTTTACAAATATCTACTGTTACTCTCATGTGATATTGAATGCTATGTTGCTACTGCTGATTTTTTGGGTGGAAATGAAAATAAAACATGGTCAAACACCAGATTTTTTTGTCTTTTTGTCCCTTTAAAAAAGGAATTAAATTATTTTGCCCGTCCGAAAAAAAAATTTAAGATTGGGCAGAGTGACCGGTTAATTCATTACAGATATTACAGAACTTATTAGATGAAAGTAGCACAATCATACATTGGATGCAAATACAGTCCATCACAACTTCAACAGAATCAATTTTTTCTTTTCTTCCCCTTGCGCGAGTTCTTTTCCTTTTGGCAATCTGGACAATCCCAATTGCCTTGAGGGAGCATATGTTTTTTAAGCTTTAAACACACAAGGTGAAACCACTGAAATTTACAGTTCTCATTGTCACAGGCAACCATTTCACTGTCACTTTCCTCTCGTTGGCAGTAGCAGTAAAGCTGGACTTGGGATGTGGTGATGGTGTTTGTGGCCGAACTGTTACAACTCAGGGGCAAAGGCTTGTTGAGACGGGAGAAAAATCTCCCAACTAGCTCGGGCATGACTGCCAAGGTGTGGAATTGTTCTGCCTTTGATAAAATTTCAGTCCAAAACCTCTCCTCTGGTTCAACCCTTTCTATCATAAAGTCTTTTTCTGTCCAGACAACAAAGTCACAGAATTCAGCCTTTGCCACAAATATCTGCGTTTGTACCTGATAATAGTAGGCATGATCACGTTTAAGTGTCTGTCCATCTCCAATGTCCTCAAGACAAGAATTAGGGCCTGTGTACTCGGCCAGTGACTTATGTCGAACACAGTACGGGCACTTTATCTCGACCAATCCTGTTCCGCAACAATCACAAGACACTAATCCATCAGGTGTAGCTCCAACGAAGGGGTAATCAGGATTGATGAGAAGGCCTGATCTTTCAAGTGTGAAGTTCTCATGTAAGCTGTTCATTGTCTGTTGATTGTCGAGAGCAGTTTTTTCGTGTTGGCATCCCCATGACGTAGCAGCAGTTTTAAAAGTGGACTCCTCTGAGTAACAAATTGATGTCACAAGACTCACAGAAGGAGCAGAAGGATTGCTGTGGCACACCGCCCTCATTTTTGACGCTGTAACGCGCCCACTCCTGAATCTGTGCCACATTTTACTGGCGGACTGGTCTTTTGTTGCGGCCTCTACAGCATCTGCTTCTTCCTGGGTACATGTAACTGTCACTTCGGGAGAGTCACACTTCTTCAAAATGTCACCAAAGCTTGCTTCCAACAATGTCCGGTCAACAAAATCTGTCAGTATCTTTGGAAACCTGTCATTTAAAGGCTTTGGTTTAAAGTCTGCCTGATATGGTGCACAGACACTAAGTAATGCAGACTTCGTACCAGAAGCATTCAAACTTTGTAAAAAATTTGCAAACTCAGTTTCTGTTGGAGGCTCTACGGGCTTCGGGTCCAAGACTTCACGCCCCAGAAGCTCATTTCCAGATAAACTGACATCTAACTTCTTCTTTCTCGCTTTTGCCGATGTAAAGTCAATGTCCTTTAATTTCTTATAACTGACCCCCTTCACACTTGGGGGCAGCCAGTATGATTTCTCTCCAGTAACAGTTTTGGCTTCTCGAACTTTTACCGACGCCTCAATGCTGAATAGTAGAGCAGCAATGTGTGTACACGCCTCTCCCAAACCAGCCATGCAGTTACAATGGGCAGCGAGAATCTTTCCATCTGGTTGAATGATGATCCATGGGACAAGTGGAGTGTCGCTCAGCCTTTGAGAATGCATAACCTGAAAAAAGCAAAAAATAAAATAAATTAAACCACATGCTAATAAGTACTGCATTATACACAGAATAATGGTTAGGCCTTGAAGATATATTCCAATTTTAAACTATTAAGTGGAGTTAAGCACGCTGAAGCCCAACGCCACGGACAGGGGAAAACGAATCGTTAAATTAAATAATCTTGATGGCTGAAAACTAAAATTACAAACCTTAGCTGTGTGCAGACAGAGGTCGTTGATTTTGTACACGGCAACATCTCTCACCCAACCACAAATGAATTGGTTGTAAGCCTCGAGACCCTTGTATGACTTCAACTGATCCAGTGAATAAGCACTCGTGGAATTTATCAGAAAGTTTACAATATCTGGATACGTGACACACGCCCACAAATTTATGTCGCTTGTCCAAAGGTTTTTATCCAGCACATACGGGTCTTGTTGGCCAATCAGTTGACATTTTCCATCGTATCGTAATCTTGATACCTGATCTAACGATAGCCTGTAAGCTGCCAAAGTTTTAGTCGCCATAACAATTGAAATAGCACGAAGTAACTGGAGCAGAGCAATGTAAACATGTGACAAATACCCATCCAATATGGCGGACACTTCGCGCCGTGCCCGGATGTTAGTCACGTGATCGTATCTATGTATTGTTGTTGACGCGGGCAGCCTCGCTCCAGTCCAGTTTTCAAAAGACAGACGAGGGAGGAGGACTGTGACGCTGCTCTGCAACCTGATTGGCTGTTAGGTTAACACAGTGATGTGTAGCTCTTGCGTCGGTTATGATTCACATTTTCTACACAATTTTCAAATATTTTAACACATGTGTTAAAACAGTTGTAACACATAAAATGTGTTAAGAATTAATATTAACATTTCTTAGACATTTCTTAGAGTGTGATTGCTGTTACGTCACCGAGTTAGAAGAGCTGGTGGTTTTTTTTATTCGTGGGTTGCACCTGACGTCACGCAGCAGCGCGAGAGTGCTCCGAGGGACAGGAAGTAAATCTCCCCATTAGGAACAAATTCACTGATTCCGAGTCAAAATGCTCTTTTTCTGTGGCTTGTACAGTTGTGGCAAATGTTCATATCAAGTGGGGAACTTATGGAGTCTCTATTTCGCTAACATTTATTTCACTAACAGGTTTTGATTTTTAGGAAAATGCCTAATAAGGAACGGGAGAAATCACCGTTGTTTTGG